>JAHWFO010002284.1:7406371-7522490 GCA_023313115.1 Rhysida immarginata
CCCCCCCCCCCCGAAATAAAATTCTGGGTACGGCCCTGACCTATAATGAAACTATGAAATGTTACGTAACGTGAAACTGTGAAATGCTGTGAATAGTGTGCATTCTGATCAATGCATAGAAATGCCTGGTTTATATAAACACTGAAAACCAATCACAGAACTCTAAATGTCAAATCTGTCTCCTTCGTTTAGACTAAGAACCAACTGGAATTATTTGCAATAATAAATTTGGGGAGGCCGTGGCCTAGTGGGCTTTCACTGAATACAACTTCTGTGAAGTTAAGCTACATCAGATATGGCTAGTCACTGGATGGGCGACCATGAGTGATAGACAATCTTCACCCCCCCCTGGCTGCTGCGACCATCATACAGCAGTCGTGAATCCAGGTCCATCCAGGGATCCACCTCGTAGGCCATACAGGTCCTGGATGAACGTATTGGATCCCAATTCATAAATTAAAAAAAAAAAAATCTCATTTTTGGTATGAATTTCTCCATACCATTCATATTACCCAGAATTAATTTAAAAATTCGAATTAAACGACTAATTTTGTATAGAAATTGAAGTCACGGGATTGGGACCAAAGAAACGTATTAAGCGGTATTTCGTATTAACCGGGTTCGTAATAACGGGGTTCTATTGCATCAGAGAGCACCTGAAAGAGTTGATTAGACAAAGGATATTTCTACGGATAAATTGAAACACAGGTTTGA
Source organism: Rhysida immarginata (assembly GCA_023313115.1). Taxonomy (NCBI): domain Eukaryota; kingdom Metazoa; phylum Arthropoda; class Chilopoda; order Scolopendromorpha; family Scolopendridae; genus Rhysida; species Rhysida immarginata. The sequence continues at coordinate 7,407,086 of JAHWFO010002284.1, forward strand.
ACCATTTGGTTTTTTGGGTGACTGATGAAAAGTTGTTGGCATTGTTAATATTGTTTATAAATTATGTGTTATTATTTAGAATTAATAAGAGGGTCATGTATCATCAATGAGAAGAGCCCGTCAGCTCGTGGGAATTAAAATAAAATGAAAAATTGGATATTTGGGGATTGGGCAAGTTCTATTTCTCTTTGAGTGGTTATGATATTTAAAACAGGTGAGCAGCTCATCCCAGTATTTCTTTTTTCTCGTAAGGTACAGTATAATAGCGCAAGTGGAAATCACGGATGAATCACTTCCATCTGCTGGTGCTGCTGTTGCTGCTGCTGGCTGCGTGGGTCAAGGTCTGCAGCGGTGGCTGCCTGTCTCACCCCTCGCTCGCTATGAGTGCGCTTCGCCGTCGGCGTCGGTGAGACAATGGGCCGCGAGACCGTTGGCTGGGAACTCGCGTGACGTCACTGCCAATTGGACGAGAACGCTCGCTTTGAAGAGACTCGGAAAAAGTTTTCTACTGAACACGTTGTTAACAAGGTAGGTTTTTACCTTTGATGATAGCTTGTAACTAAGAAAGCATTCGAACACATTGTTTAACGTACTTTCCAGAAAGCGGTCGACGTGGAGTATATCGCTTTATAAAGCTATTTGCGCAGGTATTTAAAAACAAAAAAAAGAGCACGTTTAAAACTTGAAACAATGGTGAGATGCTTTGTCACGAGAAAGATTTTTTCCCACCCCCTTCCTAACCCCATCTTTCTCAGATTCTTTGTAATAGCGTTCAGATATATTGTAAATTATAATTACCATGCAGTTTTGCGTATTGCGCATAATAATTTAACATACCTGGTTATATTAATAATTCGTAAGTTATTAAAGGCGAGGTAAGGTACCTGTTTAAAAGGACTCTTTTTGAAGTTAGATTTTTTTTCAAGTATTGAATTAAGCATTAAGAGCCTTATAGCTTTATTTAACGAATTCGAAATCTGGCGAATATTAGAGTATTCGAAGTATTCGTTGTGGCTAGTTCTGTCGATGGCGTGAAATTTATGCGCCGCCTTCTAAGAAGTTGCAGCTCCTCAACATGCATTTGGAGCCGGCTAAGGGGGAATTTTTTTTTTTTTTTTTTATAACTTTTTTCTTTGAAAATTCGTTTTTGCGTTTGAAAAGCAATTATAACTGCGATTTTCTGTTCACTGTAGATTTTAAAAGTAAAATCAACGCCACATGGTTTTAAAGAAAAGATTCAAAGCAAAATAAGTTTAGAAAATTTGAATATGTCGGCCAATTTTGTTTTCTTTTACCTTATATGAACTAGATTTTTACTTTTTATTTATTTAATTTTTTTTTTTAAGTTGTAAAAGTTTCGAATAAATGAGGGCACACACGTTTTCGCGATTTCGTTTTCCTCGTGGAATAGAAACGAGTGGTTTTCACCGAGTCAAAGACCAACTTCCCCCTTTTGCAAATAACGAATCGAGAGATTTCCTTTGGAAATAACGGGGGACGAAATTAGTAGAAGTGAAGATTAGTTCGCACGAAACGCTTCCTTATGCCGTTATAGAAATTGTGAATGAAAAACAAACTATTGGCGTACGCGGGGAAAATTTTGAAGAACGTTTATTTCCTCCTTGTTGTAACGGATTTTGGTTATGCATACGTCAAAAACATAATGATTTATAAATCTGATATGTCCACCCTTACTCAGATTTTAAATTATTATTTCATTAAGTAATAAATATTTCGTAGCAGTTATTCTAATTAAGTCATAATCTGATACGTTGGTGTTTAACGCGAGTGAATTTCTAGAAAGAAAATAAAATTTGTACAAATTCGAGTAATTTTGTTTTGTTTTTTTTTTTTTTTTGAACTGAATAAGAATTAGTTATATTTTCTTCTTAAATTTTACTCAAATTGATCTCAAATGCAAGAATTTAACCTAGATTTTCAATAATTTCTCCCCGACATCCTTTTGGGAAAAAAAGGGGGAAATGATGGTGGATGGACGGCGATTCCCCTGGGCGCCTTTTTGCCTCTGAGTCACATGCACACTTTTGTCACTCTTCTCTGGACGTTTTTATTCTCCTTCCTCCCCCGCTGATTCATTCTCCCACCCCTTATGATGAATGGAGCAAATTTTCTCATCATACAAGCAGGGAATGCAGATTTGTCAGAAAGGAAATTTTAGCAAATTCCCATAAGAACATCGGCCACGCCTTTTCCACTTAAATTACTAACCTTCAATCTATTTAATTTTATTTAACAGTTAACAACATCCACCTATTTGCCATCACAAGTTCTTGTAATGAATTTCAGTTCTTGTAATTGATTTAATGGAATTATCTGTTTTCCCGATTTCTACGTACTTGTTTGTTCACTTTTACTTTCGGTTTTGTTGTGTTCAAATCGGAAGTGTGTTTTCCTTGTTAAATGTAAAGCGTTTAGTACTTTATCCACAACAATTATAGACAATGAACATTTTTTTTGTTTCTGCTTCAATGTTTTAGTTTACAATACAAAGAAAACTAGTCAAGACTAGGTTAAAAATGCGGATAAGAAAATACAATAAAGAATACATAAAAAAGCTCTTTAACCAAAACGTAAATTAAGAAAAGGAATTCAGACAGAGAATAAATAAATAGAAAATTGAACATAAAAATTTTATAACAAATTCCTAAACAAAAATGTTTTTGGAATACATAAAATTAAATGTAACATATAAAGAAAGTCGGAAAAAAATTAAAACGTAAGAAAACAGTTAAACACAGAAAAAAAATTATAAAAAATTGCAAAATAAAATAAAGAAATCAATTTATTTATTTTATTTTGCATTTTTTTAATCATTTTCTTTCTGTAGTTCCCAGTTTGTTCGATTGGTTTCTTATGTTTCAATTTTTCTCTGAATGTTTGCTTGGTACATGCATGTTATATTTAATTTTATGTATTTCAAAAATGTTTTTGTTTAAGAATTAGTTATAAAATTTTTATATTCATTTTTCTATTTAATTGTTTATTTATACTCTGTCTGGATTCCTTTTCCTAATTTACGTTGTGGTTAAAGAGCCTTTTATGTATTCTTTATGGTATTTGTTACTATAGTGTATTTGTTTAGATAATCTAAACATACAACAAAATTGGTCATTGTCTATAATTGTTCTGTAAATTTATTATAAATATGGATTAAATGTTGTGAAAAGATACTAGATGATTATGAGAAAGTATTAAATGTTCGCGAAAGAGTACTAAAGCAGTGTTGCAATTTATGATTCGAGCGAATATATTTTATGAAAAATATTTTGAAAAGTCCGTCTGCTAATCATTACAAACGCCGTCTTTTCAATGTAACTGGCTAGCTTCAGCAAAGTTGATCATATTTTTTTTGAAGTATATGCCTTGAACGGGGTATAACCGTGAAATTTTTCTTGTTCTCTTTACTAATGAGGAATTTTGAATTAACGAATAGTTATCTCTTTAAAGAGGCGAGGAAAAAAGCGTTTCCTTGCCAAATATCAGCGCTAAAATGATGACGTGCTGGGAATTTGCCGTTCTGAATTAGTTAGTGGTGATTCAGTGGAAATTGCTTCTGACTCTTCCTTCCAATTGGGAATTGCAGTATATTTATTATTGGGAATACCAAAAATCATCCGACATGCTCAGTTGGCGTTTGCCGGTTTATGGCATCGTTAAGTTGTAAAGCAGTAAGCAGCCATGACGTTCCTTAAAAGAGAGGATGGAAATAAATTTTTTCGAAAGTACGTGTGCTTTAATGTACGATTCACCGTGTAAGTTTTTAAGATCGGATCGTTGTGAAACGATAATAACTGTATTTAGTTTTGAGTGACTTTTCAACGGCCTCAAGGTTAACCGGAGTCGGGTGGGGGAGGAGGTTTTTGCAGCCGGTGAATTCACTTCAAGTCGAATGATTTTTTTTTATTAATATATTTAAATTTTATGATTAAAACTTAGGGTACGGTTTTGAAATGAATTTTTATAAATTCGTAAAATAAATAAATACTTTCTCTTTGTTTATTTTTTTCCCGAAACGTAGGGTATGTACGGTATTTCCGACGGAGTTCACGGACCTCCCAAAATTTCGCTCGGAGTGATCCGTAATTCTCACGATTATTTCGTGACGTCATCACTTCCTGTCCATTATTCTCGTGACCGTCATTTTGTTATCTTGTGTTAATTACTGTATACTCATATACTAGAAATATATGACATTTTGTGAGCATTGTCTGTGCTTCAACTCTGATAATGACGCTCTCACCGGCATGATGGAGTTAAGTGGGATCCATTATACTCAATTCACAGATCAATTTTTGAATCATTAGTGTCGGTTAAAAACCGGAGCAGATTGGTTTATTAAAATTAGATGTGATTGATGCGTTTCGATCACCTAGACAAGCAGTGTCCAACCACTTCTATCTTCTGGCCTGCATCGCCCAGCAAAACTTTTGGGTATCTTTTGGTTGTTATTTTTTAGGTATCTTTTCTCATTCTTGAGTTAATGCAGTTAACGAAAAAGTTCAGATATACCATCCACAATGGCTGGTTTCCAAATTAACAAACTGTCATATGTCCTATGGAACGTGTTCAACGTTTATGTTCAGATGTTCAATGAAGAAGAGACTTACCCAGAATTGTGTCAACAGGATGGTAGTTTGCCCCATTATGGCACTCTTGTTGGGAAGTATCAGGATTTGCAATTTCCCAATTGTTGGATTGGCCAATGCATTGAACTCATCCTGTAGGACATGACATTTGTGACATTTTTTAAAATTTAAAAACCAGCAGTTGTGGGCTTTGTGGTGAATGTTGATGTTATATCTGAACAAAAAACTGCATTAACTCAAGAAAGAGTCAAGGTACATGTACGTAAAAATAACGCCACCATTTCATATATCGCATGATCCCCATCCCATTTGAAAATTTGGAGTTGTATCCATAATGGCGGGTATCCTGGTCACATGACCAAACGTCTCCCTCCTAAAAGTATCCCCAATCGAAATTATTAGCTCCATTGCGTTTAGGTTTTATTTAGGTATATCTTGACTTTAGGCGTATATTCATCTGCTTTTTCATTTTTCGCAACAAGGGCCGCATGTGGAATTACTTACAGTTATAGATTCTATTACTTGGGCAAATGCCTTGCGTTCACAACTAATCAAGTGGGTCGATTCCCAGAAGCCAAGCTTATTCTGAATACGAGAGAATACAGGCTAACGAGCTTAACGAACTAATTACACATACGATGTTTGAATAGTTATCGTGCAAGGAAACCAGCTCGTGAAACACAATCGGGTTCCTTCAATTATGAACTGAAACAAGAAATGAGTCTGGTAGGAACGTTATTATTGCCGTCCACCTACGAAGAAAAGTACCTACTCCAAGAAAATAACTCGTGACTGGAAGGGAATATTTTAATGAAGGAAGCTGTTTGAGAATTTGCATTTGGATTGCCTACTTTCAACAGAGTCACCAGATATCCACCTTTTGCTATCACACCCAGTTCTGGTCTGAATTTCACCATCGGAGTTCTAGTAATTTCCACGAAAGCCTTCCTTCGTTTTTGGGAAAATGTGGAAATCACAAGGCGACAGCTCAATATGGTGGATGCGGTAATGTGTCGAATTTCAGCTTCCTCGCCTCTTCCATGGTGGCAAAAAAGTGTGGCTTAACGATATCATGTTGCCACAAAATCTTCTAGTTCTCCTTAAAGTTCGGAAAGTTTTCCGCCAGTTAAAAGTCATTTTCTTGGATGCTTTTCATAATCTTAATACTTCTTCGGATAAATACATCCAGAATAACTGGAAAGGCTGTGTATAGCTTTCCCAACTGCCAATTCGATCCTTTGAGCATGTGTAAGCATTGAAGCGTGAATAAGATATGGGCGCAATTACGTTAAACACTGCCGTGAATTATATGCGAACTTAATGGGCCACGGTTTTGTATGAAGATGGTAGATCAGTACTAATTGTGCTGTTTTTATTGCTTTTTCTCTTAGCCTCGCCAACGATGAAGTCTTCCGTTTTGGCCCTCGTTTTTGTGGCATCTTGCCTCGTGCTGGCTGTAAGGAGCGATGAGGCCCTTCCACTGCCCAACCCCGGCGCCGAGGCGACCAATTCGAGCGACCAGGGTATGCATCACGACCACGATCACGACCACGACCATGCTGATGAACATGTCAAAAATGGCCATGATGGCCATGACATGAACGCGAAGATTCCATCCATGCAAAACAGTACGAATAGTCCCATGAACGACAACCCCACGACAACAGGTGAGCAAATTTTTTCAGTAATCTATGTAATGAAAGATCGAAAATGGCATGAAGGCTGATCTTCTGGTACTGCGCTCAGACTCTGAAATCCGAAATTAGCGGGATATAGATCTGTCTGGTATATGGATTTACTATGTTACTAATAGCTAAAGTTTGGGTGAAAAGGCCCGATTTCACTTTTCCCGGGCATTTTTTTTTTTTTTTTTTTTTTTTTTGTATTTAGGAAAATTAGATTTGTATCAATAAATTTCCTGTTCATTTCTATATTTGTGTAAATCTTCTATTAATCTAACTTTTGAATAATAATACAGGATAGTCCTAAAGTCCCAATACGGTTTTTATTTCTAAAAAAAAAACGACAGGAAAATTAAAATCTAAGTACATCATTATGAAATGGATATGAGAGCCACATTTTGGGTAATATAACAAAGTCGCCGCCATCTTGAAATCCGCCATATTGGATAGAGGCCAATTTTTTCCAAATGAGAAGTTGGCCTTGTAATATATCAAACAACACGAGAATTTTCTCAGAAATGCATTCCACTTGTTAGATTTGACCTATCTTTCAAGGTTTGGAAGCTGTCAGCAATGAAAAGGCGCATTCGTTTATTCGTGCGATTTGCACGATGATGACGTCGGCAGTGCGCCCCGTGCAATTACCGTTTAGTGCGTTCAGTGCGGTTTCTGTGTCTATGCACGATCGTTCACCGAACGGTCCGTGCGTTTTGAACCAAACCAACAACATGGCGATGCCTCAACGACTCCTTTTTAATCACCCCAAAAGTCTAAATTTCAAATTTTTAAAGTCTTTTTCACTTTCGAATTTTTTTTCTAATCTGTATAAACTCTCTTCATCCACTTGAATGCAAAATTTTGACCATCATCGACAGTGATCGAAATCTGGAGCTTCGCTGTATTGGAGGTCGCCATTTGCAATTGCAAAACGCACGAAACGACCCTGCTTCTACCTTCGTGCGCTTGGTTCGCGCACGGACTACACGAAGCGCACGAGAACGAAGTGCACGGAAATCTCCGAACACCTCTCACAGGCCGCACGAGAGCTACTTCGAACGGCTAGTGCGCGCATTCAGTGCAAAAAAATCACACTGAGCGAATAAACGAATGCGCCTAAAGTTTGCAAGGTGCAGGATATGGGACACCCTTGTAAGTGGATAGATCGATTTTTATTGAAATCACATTAGGTTAGGATACTTTGAAATTTTTAGGATATGACCTTTCCTTCCCTTTCGACCGAAGGTGGCAGCTTTTTTCTAGCATGATGCTCTACTTTACTAAGGAACACTTGTTTGTTAGTGGCTCGATATCCATTTTCAGATGGTGTGAGACCCTTCGACTTCTTTTCAGGGACACTGGAAGCAACTCGTTTACGCAGAGAACATTCGTGATAAGGACCAGTAGAAAAGAAAGGGCCATCAAGTGTTGGGACAAAATCCCAATGGATGCGCATGTTCGAGTATCTCGTGATTGGATTAGGTGCCTGAAACTCTGCATGCAACATGGGGAATAGCACATTGTAGCAATGTCAAGCAACTTTACAGTGACGATAGATCCCAGGCCGTGACAGATAGGTCCAATCCGTCAAGTGGAATGGATTTCTCAGAAAATTCTCGCGTTTCTTAATACTATGTCACAAGACCCACTTTCCATTTGAAAAAAATTTTTGACCTCCATCCAAGTTTATCGTGTACTCCAAAATGTAGGTTCCCCATATCCATTTCACGTTGGTGTAATCAAATGTTTAATTTTTCTGTAAGTTTTGGAAACTTAAAAAAAAAACAAAACAAACAACAAAAAAAACTAACTGTACTGGCACTTTTGAAATACTTTGTATTTTGAATCGAATTTTTTTAAAGTTATCTTAAAACGTGAGCATCTTTTTTAAACTCAAAATTTTTACTCATTCATATCATAGTTGAAATCATGTGAATGGGAAAGTTAAAGGGACCGTCCTTTTTTGCTTAGATTTGCATAGGAAAATATGAATTTTCACTCAACTCAGCTTTGATTTTTGGGACTTAAAAATGGACACAGAGTGGTAAGATCCTGAAAACGACTGTTGTTTCGGATAGAAACTATCCTTTGTCATTATTATTTTGCTTTGACAAAGGATAGTCTCTATCCGAAACTGTTTTCAGGGTCTTACCACTTCGTGTCCAATTTTGGTTTATTCTGGGGTTTCTGATCTCGTCATTTTTAATAAGAAATTTCAACTTTATTAACTTTAAAATTTCAACAATAACTAAAATGCTTAGCTTTATTCCAAAAATTTTTATAAACTCTATTAAAAGCAACGAATTTCCAAAATAGCGTTGGCTTATGATGGGCATTTCCGTCTTGTAGAATTCCGGGTTAAAGAGGTTCGAGTGCATTCTTTGCGATAGTTGAGATGCGAAGTCGAATTATAGACCAAATATTGTCCAGAAACACACGTGACAAACTATCAAGCAATAATTCCGTTCCAGTAGATCATTTCGTCACACTCGGTCCGTTCCAGAACCAATTCATGTTAGTATTAAAATTTTTTGATGAATCGGTTGTGAGGAAATTCATTTAGTGGGGCGGAATTGGCTTTGCAAAGGAAGTCCAAACGTTTCTTTAGCATTTCGCATTTCATTTGCTTGCTAATTTCATTTGATGTTGATTATTCACAGGTGCATGAAGATTTTATTTACATTGCATTCGTTGTTATTATGTAATATATTTATTTATCTATGATTTGTTTCCTCTTTAGTTTTATTTGTCATTATTTTTGTTTCAGAACCAGGAAAGGCTTCCAATCTCGCCATCTCGTCCGTGGCCCTTCTCCTCGGCCTCAGCTTCCTTGTCGTCGTCTAAGGATGAAGAGGGTCGGCCCAAGCGCTTGCCGCCTTCAATTCTCATTATTTTCTAGGGGTGGTTCGAATAATTCTAAAGTTAAATTAAAAAAAAACAACAAAATGCCAAATTTTTCTTTAATGTTTAAAAAAATTTATCATTTGACTTTGTGATATTTTTTAAGTTTTATTTTCCGCGCAGTGAAACACTGCTTTGCCAACGAGGAAAAAGTTGTTGGCTTTGGTCGAAAATAAGTTCCTGCCACCAAAGTCGAATGTTCATTTCAACTGGAAGTCACTCCAGTGTAATCTCTATTTGTAATTTTTTTGTTTTTAAAGTGAACGTATTTTGTTAATTTTTTATATATGCGTTTTTTCGAGTTTATTTCCGAGGGTATCATTTTATAAAGGATGTTTGATACAAAAGAGTAAGGACGTTTATGGACTTAAAAATTGGCTTTCCTCCCACCACTTAATGGCGGATTTATTGAATTTCAAAAATCTGTAAATCTTCTGTTTGTAAAAAAAATTTTTTTTAAATAAAATTTTGATTTTTTTGTGTTTGTTTTTAAAGGTTCATCTTCCGTTTATTTAGCCAACTAAATTCAAAATTCATTCGTTCGTAGTTTGTTTTTTTTTGTCTAATTGTGTTGCGATAGATAAACGAAAATTGCGTGTACTTGAAATTGAACGTTTGAGAAGCTGTATATTTTCAATTTTTATGAAACTAATCAAAGGTAAAACCCTCTTTAGTTGAAAAGTTAAAGCAATGTTTTAATATGATCATTTCGACTCGAAGCCGTAATAAAACGAATATTGAAAATGAACAGATATAAAATTTGAAAGCTAACAATAGGTGATAAGAATTCTTATGTAAAACAGGTCATCTGGCGGTAGGTTTTACTTTTATTATTTAAACATGGCTTAGGTTTTCAACTAATGATTCTGCACTGTAAGACTCCATAAACAGAGCCCTCTTGGAAAAATTTTTTTTGCAAAATAACTAAAAGCTATAAGGTCGTGTAAAAAGTTTAATCAGTTTATTAAATGGAAAGGTTTATGATACTAAATTATAAAATTTTATTTATGAATAATTACCATATTTATCCGAATACATACCAATGTGTTTTTTTTTTCAGAAAAATTATAGATAAAGTAATTTCGGGTTAAATTTGCATGTGGCAGAAAAAATTTTTTTTCCTCAGTGCCATGTTTTTTATTAATTTTTTTTTTAATTTATTGGATTTAGTTTTGTAAATGAATTCTGTTTTATAATGTATGTGGTATGTATTTTGATTACATTTACTCTCTATACAATGGTGTAGCCATGTCTATTTATTGAAAAAAAAAATCATGTGAAAATTATTTGAAAATCAGAAACAAACCGTGCACCTTGAAAGAAAGCAGTTAATTAGGAAAACATGTAAAGAACAGTGGAAAAAAATTCGACTGTCCAAAATCCAAAAGAAAATTAGTAATTAGGCAAAAACAGTGTAACAGGTCAGTACGTCTAACTCTTGGCGTAATAGGGGGATTTAAATAATCTTTAGTACATTGAAAAAATAGAGGTCTGTTTAAATTTGAGAATATTTTTTCCCATGGAAATGGCCAAAAAAAGAGAGGGTCGGCATCTATTCGGGTAAATACGGTAATTTTCAATGATTTCCCATAAGTCTGAATCGCGGGCTTTCTGAATGGTCTTTAGAAGAAAAAAGGATTTAGGTGCTTTTTATGATGAAACAAGAGAAGACTGTATAGGAATCCGATGAGGCAGGAAACTGGAAATTTGGTAATGATAAGAAATAACAGACTCCCTGATTTTAAGATTAGTTACAAATGTTGCCGACAGATGGCGCTGTACGTAGAGTACTGAAAATTTCATTCTTCGTTTGTGCCATCTCTATGTTCGAAAGGTGCACATTTTGAATCGACTGTGATGCGATTGCAGTGGCTACTTACAAAAGGACAGTTTATAGCCTATTTCTCGGACTGTACTGTGACTAAAGCATGCAGCGCTTGTAACTAATTTTGAAACTAATGTATCAGGTTTTTATGGCTTTCGAAATAAACGTACCACTCAGTTTCCGAGATATTTACTCAAAATCAGGGAATCCTTTGAGGGACACCCTGTATTAGTGGTGCTGACTTTCCGCGAGTTGTCAAATTCAACAGTTGCTCAGCGCTGCACGAAGTGCTGCAGCAATGGAGTGGTTAAAAGCATTGTTGAGCTCTGGTTCGTGTGCAGCAGAGCACTGGTTCGAGACTACAATTTGCAGCAACCCTTTTCGTTGCTTGTTCTGTTGCATGAGCTTTCTTACAAATGGCGGCGTTCATGAGCGAAGACGATTTTGTGTAAGAAAATATACAATTTTCGTTACAATTAGATACTGACACGGCTAAGAAGGTTGTAAAAGGTATATTAATGATTTTGAAAAGATTACTTATCGAGATGTTTAATAATAGGCAAAGGTGATGATTAAATAAAACCGGCGACTTGACGTGGGATCATTTTCCTGTGCGAACGAGGCGATCGTGGCAGACAGCTTGCACAGGCGGCTTGTTTGCAGCAGAGAGCCAACAAAACCGTGGTTTTAATACCGCACTGCTGCGTGCAACACAGTGCACCATGATGTCATTTTTGATGCTGCAGCGCTGAAGAACTGTTGAATTTAACAACTCGCGGTTTGTTACAGTGGCAGCCAGCTCAAATCGAATTTTCCTGTGGATTTGCGTCTTATTCTCTCAGGATTTGTATCGTACTAAATGTGTTTCAAACTTGGCCCTAACAGCTCCGGCTTCATTACAAGGTCCATTATCCTCAGATAAATAATGGTCTTTCACCAAACTTCTGCTGCAATGTAGGAAGCAAGATGCCCAGATATCCGTAAATGGTTCCGTTAGTCCACACGACCACCATCAAACTTCATGGTTGGGATAATATCTTCCAGCAGAAATCGTTTTCTTGCCTTATGCTGTTCCAGGTTTGAGTGGAAAGGGTGTAGGTGACTTTTACATTTCGTTCCAACGTTGCATTGGTTAGCACTGGGTTTTCTTTGGACCAGACAAGAAGACGTTTCGCGTTGGTTATTTTTGGCTTGTGAATAGCAACTCAACTTTTGTAACCTCAGCTTCCGGGGAACGGTCATAGTGCTGACATGGACTGTTGTTTGGTGGCGATTCTCCCGTAGTTGGGTGCCGTTTTTGATGGATCAACTTCGTTAAGACACATCGGTCTCCGTCGGCCAGACCATCTGCTCTACCCAATGAGTTGGATAATAGCAGCAATTTTCAATTTGCTGGGCCAAGTTCAACTTGCATCCTATTAAACCGACAAATAAGTTTCCATAGAGTGCGTTCATTTTAATTAGTGGTCTCAATACGTAGTTTTTATATAAAGCACGGTTCAGCACACTTTTTTTTTAAAATTTACTATATTAATCTTTTAAACTTGATAAACTCTTAGGCACTGCATTGATATGCTCAAATGGTGATGATCCGACAATTTACCATCGCTGGCTTCATGTCTAAGTTGGGTCTTACGTGTTAAGTTTTAATGCTCAGAAAAACTTACCTCTTCTTGAATGTTTCTATGCGTTCAAGTATTGAAATTTTGAATGGGTGTATGGATCTATTGAGAATAGTCATGATATTCTCGATGTCATCGAAGTGAGTTTCGTAATTCAATTTGCTGTTTTCTTCTCTATAAGAGGCAATTACGTCCCTTGAATGTCGGAGAAATTCAAAAAGTCGCATCCTCCTTTATTGTTAAAGAAAACATAAAGGTCTCTAAGTATATAATTTAAAAATAATTTTTCTTCGAACTATTGTTGAATAAAATATCTTACAAAGGTAGTGGGCTGTAGTTTTTTCAAAAATGTGAAAGTTCACCAGTGGGTTAAATCTGTCGTTAATACGGTCAACAATGACGGAAAAGAGGGCAACTGTAAGTTAATTTGGTACTTCTTTTATGGTCCAAACTTTGCTAATATTCGTCGACACACATTTAAACCTAAACATAACTTTACACATTGTAAGCACTATACACGTTGTTTTTCATTAACAGTGCGATCAGCTTCTCTCAGCTTCTCGGTGTTGTGACGTTTGAGAATTCTTCCCCTATTCTTCTGGTTCTTGTTCAGTTTCCTGGAATTGTCTCCAGAGGTTTGAGAAAACTTGCCTGGAAACATTCAGCCACCTTTCAATCGACTTACTTCACCGATTGGCTTCCACCCCAGAGTCGTCCAAACGTTATTGTTATGTCATTTTTAAGACAAATACTGGATGTCAGCTGAAATAAGTGTAACGGATGACAGTAGAATAGAGTTTTATGGCTACAGATGAGTCGAGGTCGACATTCTACCATTCCTATGGTTGTTGCTGAATGGCAGCGATGGGTATCACTTCCTTACAATATTGTATCGACTATGGAATTCGAATATAGTGTCGTCATTGTGTAGAATTGCTTTTCGTGATATAGTGTCGTCAAAATTTTAGATCATTTTCCACTTTCAACTTTACGACAACACTTCGGAATGGTCCATGCATATACCAGCATATGTATATGTCTGGCATGTGACAGAGTCCTTTGAGGATATAGGTGTGAAAAAATTGGATTAACTAGTCCAGAATCTTTGATCTGGGCCTTATCAAATATCTTGGGATGAAAATTATATTTTAAACTCATGTTCTTCCATTTTTGCCATTATGTGGCCAACATAATTTATAGCTTTTGATTTCTCTTGATTTACCAATTTCGTTACAACAAAATCATCTTCCAAATTACTATCATTGTCATATTGTCATACAAGATATACATAAATTATTGCATTCTTCTTCATCAGTAGAATCTATTAATTGCATACCTACTTCACTATAATCTGAACTTATATCCTTTTTTCATATAAGCATCTTTTGTTTTCTTTGATCGATATTCTTTTGTGTTACCTTTTTTTTCTTTTCCTTTCTTGGTTTTCCGTCTTCTTCTTTTGCTGCTCCTCTATAGCATTTTTTTTGCTGGGGTATCTGTCAGCTTATAGTTCCCTTTATTCTTCCACGTACGCCTAAGCCCTTTTCCACTTGTTCCATTCAGCCTCCGGATCACATGTTAAATACTGTTAGATCAGAAATCCAATACAGTAGTAAATCTGGCCATATAAATTTTCTTTCTTACAAAATAAACAATTTCAAGTGCAATTTTAATTTTAAATGATTAAAAAATACTTACTTTTCATGTTGAAATTCACTGTAACTACCATGAAAGCAACCATGTGTTTCAAATTCCAGGAAGTAGGTTTACGCATCCAATACGACTTGTTGGTGAATTCTTTAAGCCTCAACAATGATCAGTTTAAAAATACATATTTTGTCCCATTCTCCTCTAATTCTAAATGAATGAAACTACTAAATAATTTTTGAAATTGCACCCATTTCAAGCTTATTATAATAAACAATACTAGGTTGGTATGTTTTTATTATTTCTTAGAGATTGATTGGTAAATTCCTTAGAGATTGATTGGTAAAAATTGATTGAACAGGTTTAAAAACTGGTTCGAGTAATAATCACGAAAAATCTCTAAAAAAGTTCTAATACCAAATGAGGAAACAAATATACTTTTTTTTTATCTCCTGTTGCCCCTTAAGTATTAATAGAAATAATTGTCCGTATTAAGCAAAATGTATTTGATTTAATGAGCAAATATGCTTCAACATTTCGTCTTCATCAGGACTTAATCTTATTATAGTGAAGAAGCTCTGGTTTGAAACTAACAATGAAAATGAACTAAATGAATTAATGAATTTGCAAATGACAACTTACTTGACACCATCAATGAAGTCATCTAAATTATACTTTTTACATAATTTAATCATTAACGTTCTTTGTTGAACAATAACTGCAATCATTCATTGTTAATTTCAAACCATAACTTCTTCATTATAATAAGAATCAAGTACGTTTTGCTTAATTCGGAAAATTATTTCAATTAATAAAGACATTTGTCTTTCCCATGTGTAAACTTTCTACAGGAACTAGCAGGTGGAGAAAAATTTCTGAATGAGGCAACTAGACTCCGAGAATTGCTCGCGCAGCTCAAGAAGCTCTAAATTTACTAGTGAGGGAGTAATCTAGTACTCAAAGTAGTCGTCACTCTCTCAATACTTGAGGTGGATGTGTTAGTAGTCGTACTCGATGCTAAGCTCCGGCATCGATTACTTTTCAAGGCTTTAGGATGACTATTACAAGGGGCACTCAAAAATGTTTTAGCCAGGACCGTTGGACATATCCCATCAAATTTGTTTTACTTTCTCCAAGTACATCACTCTATCATATGGTCGCGTGTAAGGTTTGGGCGTGCCACATTACATTCTTTTTGCGTGCATAATTCTAAATCTCGCACACTGTAGGTATACGTAAAACACTTCTCCAGATTTGGCATCTTGCAACTTCTTTTTGTTCCTCACAATCAACAGGAAGCTCAGGGAATTCCATTTCGACAGTGAAGATGACGTCTTAGGAGTGTATAAAGACTACATTTTCGAGCTCATTAATCAGGACTGGAAAAAAAATGCATGTCCGACTGGTTCAGACGTTTCTGGCTAAAATGTTTTAGGGTACCCCTCGTACATAGAAGTTGAGGAACAATCCTCACGCACCCAGTTATTAATTGTAAGGAAAAATCCGCTGAAGTTGTATGAACTCCAGAAAGAAAATTTTCCTAACTTAGCAACCTTAGCCAAAAAAGTTCAGTGCTATTCTGCAATCTCATTTCCATCAGAAGTCTGTTTAGCAAGGCAGGAAAACTCATTTCTTAGAAAAGAACCGATTAAGTGGTTAAAAAGTTGACAAGTTATTTCTAAACAAAAAATTTGTAAATATAACTTTAAATTACAATTAAAGAGAAATGAAGGTTTTAAATTATTGTTAACAACATTGGGCAACGAAATTTCAAGAAGTTCATGCTTTCGAGATGAAAATGGCCATTTCTTAATGAACTCAATGTGCTGAACATGAATATAACTAACTAAGAAAAACTTGAATTGGCTACGGTTTCTTAGTAATGTGTACTTGAATGCTGATCCATTCTTATCCATGGCTTTTATCAAGTTTTTTTACAAGGTCGAGCTTGATGGATAAAGGATGAACGATTTTGTGTGTTTCTCCCAATCGTGGATGCTCTACATTCGTTTCTGCAGGTAAAAGATGCTTTCGGAGGCCACTTTCTCTTGATGTAGTGCAAATCGACTGCTCTGCTGTCCCATAATCAATAGCGACACTATCTTCAGGTCAGCACAGATCTGCTAGCCTTATTTGCTTAGTTAATCTTCTCCAATAGCACTTTAAATTCATTCAGGATTTTGTTTGACGTGTTTATGACACTTGTACGGAATGAGGTACTGCGAATTATTTTTTAAAAAATTCTTTTTTATTATTATATATGAACATTTTCATATTCAAATTACAAAAGTTCATAAAAAACAATCTATTTTATGATTCACCTAAACTGATCCCATTGGTTATCATTTAGCGAGATCTCCCATAAAATGGGTTTTTAATAAACGAATTTCATATCATTACAATAGTAAAATATTCGAAATGTTATTGGAAGGGTCATCTAATTATTTTTGTTAAGCCGCTTTAATAGTGTTGTGGCTTAAAGTGATTAAAGTAATTAATTTGAATGTAGAAATATATTTTTTACATCCACTGCACTGCCACTTGAAAATTATTTATTGCACAAGGCCTTAACATTTAATGAATGCAATAGGTTTACTCTGAGATCACAAACGATTGTAGAATTATCCTACATACCCTGAAGACTTTGGTTTCTAAGCATTAGGATACGATTGCTGAACGGGAATGTGACTCAATCACTTTTGAGAATCAGCCCGTATGGTGATAGCTTGTCTTTGGTGGCTTAACAGCATACCCACCGTTTGCGTAAATCGCTTGTCCACCTGTACTTGGATACTGTACTTGTCCACCTATGCTTGAATAAACTGAGTGGCCACCACCGCCATTTCCTTGGTAGATGAACTGACCATTACCTTGTGGATATCCTAAATGTCCATAAGGTTGAGCAACTTGGCTAGGTTGAACAGCGTGTCCGGTAGAGTGTCCGGGCCAAACAGCGTGACCAGTCTGAGCAATTTGTCCAGGCCATACACCTTTAAAAGGCTTAGGAACATGTCGAGGATAAGAAACCTGACCAGGTTGGACAACTTGAGGAATTTGTCCAGGTTGAAAAACTTGGCTGGGTCGAGTAATTTGGCCAGGTTGAGTAATTTGGCCGGGTTGAGTAATTTGGCCGGGTTGAGTAATTTGGCCAGGTTGGATAACTTGGCCGGGTTGAGTAATATGGCCAGGTTGGACAACTTGGCTGGGTTGAGTAATTTTTCCAGGCTTAAAAACTTGTTCGGGTTGAGTAATTTGTCCAGGCTGGATAACTTGACCAGGTTGAGTAATTTGTCCAGGTTGGATAACTTGGCTGGGTTGAGTAATTTGTCCGGGTTGGATAACTTGACCAGGTTGGATAATTTGACCGGGTTGAGTAATTTGTCCAGGTTGGACAACTTGGCTGGGTTGAGTAATTTGTCCAGGTTGGACAACTTGGCTGGGTTGAGTAATTTGTCCAGGTCGAACAATTTGTCCAGGTTGGGGCTGAATATATGGGTAAGGCTGGAACGAAGGGTGATGTCCTGGAATAGACTGAATATATGGGCTAGGATAACCAGCTTTAATATATGGACTAGGATGAATGGGTGAAATAGGTCTATAAGGAGAGGGCTGAATAGGTCCAATATAAGGAGGTTGAATAGGTCTGTAAGGAGAGGGCTGAATAGGTTTAATGGGAGGAACGGGTTGAATAGGTCCAATATAAGGAGGTTGAATAGGTCTAATAGGGGGAGAGGGCAGAAAAGGTTTAATGGGAGGTCCAGGTTGAACAGGTCTAATGGGAGGGCCTGGTGGAAGAGGTCTAATGGGAGGACTGGGCGGAAAAGGTCCAATGGGAGGACCAGGTGGAATAGGTCGAATGGGATAATCGGGTTGAATAGGTTTAATAGGTTGAGGAGGTGGAATATATTTATTATAAGGGCTAGGATGACCGGATGGAACGGTCTGAATAAATTGGCCAGGATAACCATTTACTGTTTGACCATTAATTATAGTTTGCGTAGCCGGAATGCCATTACTAGTAGTTCTACCATTGGCATAGGGTGAGGTGATATAATTTCCCTTCCACTGCTGTCCATTATAGATCACCGGCTGTCCCCCAGTTTGTTGTGAGCCAGAACACCTTTTTAATTTCTGCATGAAACCTTTCGGCACCAACTGCGGATAACAAGAGACAGATCCTCCCGATGGTATCACTCCACCTGTCGTCCCTGGTTGTTGACCGCTTTGTACAGCAACTCTACCACCGTTCTGTTGCGTATACCCTTCATCGGATACGTATAGCTGACTCTGAGGTTGTACAACCGTTTGGGTCGCTCCTCCATTATTAAGTCCTCTGTGATCGTAGTCTATGACGTGGGGAGGCAACTGTTGCTTGGCAGAATAATGGAAGTTGGCTGCGTTTACGAAACAGCGATTGTGGGTCGTAATCACAAGGAATATGGTTGTCTGAAAGAAAATGATAAGATTATAAAAGGTGGATTTATATTGTTAATATTATGTTCGTTCATATTCATTTTATCACTCATTCGAATGATTACAATCACTTAGAAATTCATTTCGTCTCAAAAACTACTTATCACTCAGTCAATTCGACACATACACTTCGCACCACTTTTACTGATTTCCAACCAACCCATCTCTGGATCACCTTGAACCGATCATTTTCATGTCCGATATTTTAACTGTGTCTCTCTCGCCGATTCGAATATACAAGCTTGAATCTGCTG
This sequence comes from Rhysida immarginata, assembly GCA_023313115.1. NCBI lineage: Eukaryota > Metazoa > Arthropoda > Chilopoda > Scolopendromorpha > Scolopendridae > Rhysida > Rhysida immarginata. Next base: position 7,426,094 of record JAHWFO010002284.1, read on the forward strand.
GAAACTCATTAAGTCTCCACAAGCGATTAATGTTGTCGATCAGCTATAATACTTCACTACAACTCAACGGAATTCCACCTGTCTCTTCTCTTCCATCAGTGAAAATATAAAACTTATCTAAACTGAGCCAGGATAATAATATGATCCAACTTGAATTGACTTTTTTATAAGTGGATCAAAGAAGCCTTTCTTTCTTTCTTCTGGATTATAGACTCGCAAATGTGCTTGAAGACTGTGTTTCTACTCATAATACGTCGCTCCGACACGTGTTTTACTACATACGCACTAGTTTTAAAAACAACTAGTTTTAAAAAACTAGATTAAAAAACAGTTGTACAAACATACCGTACGCACTATCACTCACCAGACATTAGAACTTGATTATCTTTTTCATGTACCAGACAAAACAAGCGATCATGTATTCCAAATCTTTTCTTCAATCTTGACTTTTAACTTTAAGAGGAAGTGGTAAGGAAAAGAAGTACAGTCTGTCAAATTTAGGAAGGCGGTTGGAGGGGGCAAGTGGGGGTGGAGTCTATTTTATCTTTAGGGGTCAAGCATTTTAACTTACTGAATTAATTTTTTTAATTTTAGTTTGTTTTTGCAAACTTTAAGTTCTTTATTTCATTAATAAACTCTGTATTTAGTATTTAATAATTAATTATTAATTAAATAAACTCATGAAAAAGATAATCAATTTCTAGTATCTGGCGAGTATCTTTGTACAGTTTTTTTTAATCTAGTTCTTAACTGACGTCAAAAAAAGGTTATCAATTCGACTCGTACAGTATGTAATATTGTTGGAATTGCACAAAATTCGTATATGTTAGTCTATGCGGGCTTCTAAACAGGTGTGCCAAATTTCATAAGTATGTGTATCTATGTATGTTTGTCCACGTATTTCTCAGAAAGTAGAAATCGAATTGCAATAAATCCTTTTTAATTGGATTAAGTATCTTTCAACTTAGGAAACAGTTCAAGTTTCATCAAAATCGGTTTAGTAGTTTTCAAGATATGGACTAGTAAGTGTGTACCAAACACTGGAAAAACACGTCGTCGGTTTTTTATTCTTTAAATGTATTCTGCTTGTTTAAAACTAGTTCTGCTAGTGCGTATGTAGTATTAGAAACCTGATGGCCTCAGATTCGCTATGGCATAGCCCTCCACCAACTCCTTCCGTACTTCATTTGGACCTATAACCTTTATAATGAAAATTTACCATCCGTTATAAAAGCACAGCATTCACTGGCTCTAGTAAATTATTCTTAACCGAAAAACTTACAGAAGGCTAGATATACCGTTAAAAACCCAATACATAAACAATATGTAAACCATGGTTTCCTTTCTGGCCTGGCATTTGAGAATCAGGAACCTATAAATTCCTCGCTAGTTTTTGATTTAATTCGATTATTGTTAGCCATTCAACGTTTTCCCGCGTTTCCTTAAAAAACGCCATAAGTTGCCCAATTTTTAAAAAATTACAGATCCTACCAATGGCATTGAAAATGATCGGAAAGGTTATTTTTTCCCAGGTGATCTCTCTTTATGTTAAAATAAATATTTTTATTAAAAATTATTCATAAAACAAATAAGTTATGCAATTTATAAAATATAATCAATTAGTGAATTCAATCGTGAAAATTTAAACGATTCTACTGACAATTGAGAATGAAATGAGTTTGTTACATTTAGATTTGAGTCGAAACGGTTTTGGGACAAAATGATCTTTCACAGACATAGAGGGTCAAAAAAACGGATACACGTTTTTAATAGATGTTATTTATGGACTTTCCTTAACAATTGCAAAGTTTGCATTTCAAGATTATTACATGCATTGAATAAAGTCCACCCCACATTATCACCGAGAACTTATGTGAGAGATGAACCTATGTGTTTGCCAGGACAATAAATAGGAGCAATGGATTCTCCGTAATTAGAAGTGTCTGAAAGCTTATGGTAACCACTTTGGGTACCTTTATAATTGTTTAAAATTTAACAGTTTGTTATTATATTTTTTATATTATATTTTACAGACTACATCAATTTCTCCACCCATCTCTCTGGCTGCATTTAGACGTTTCATTCAGCCAGTCGAACTTTTTAAAAAATTTCATTTTCTCAGCGTTTAGAAATTTCTTACGCCTCACATGCCTCATTCGAGTTCACCTCCCATTAAGTTAACGCTGGCAACAACACTCTTTCAGCTACTGCCATTTTTGCACGCACTTACTGATAAATTTTCTTCGCTGGTATCTACGACCTGAGACTCTCCTTAAAATTTCGCCATTTTCTCTCAATGAAATACTGAAAATAACTCACTTGTTCCAGAAGCGTCTATTCAATTCTATCTTGCAATTCGTTCGATCCACACCCATCTCAAGCACAAGCACCACTCAACATTTATGCTCATTTTATTGTACATGCACGTCATTCAATCATGTCAAAGGCACATAGACCATCTTCACTTTTTTGTATTAGTTGCATACAACAAAACAAAAGCACGTTCATCCATCACACATCTTCAAACCATACTCGTTCATGATAGCCCAATTGGTAGAGGCATCGGCCATGATAGTCGAGGTTCCTGGTTCGAATCCGGGTCGCAGAATTTTTCCTTCCAATTTTCAATTGAAAAATCATTACCTATGCTTGGAGACGTATCTCCAGTTAATAATTATTATTATTCACATGCTCGTTCACTTATTTTCAAAAAAGTTATTGAAGAGTAGATTAATTTAATAAACGGATTTGTAGGCCAAGTAATTACCAATTAAACATAGAAAGATTGTATGTCGGCTCACGGTCGTATTCAGAATCTTTAAAAGGAGGGAATTCTATCATATACTCAATTTATATTATACTGTATAATTTTCCTTCAAAAACAGAAGAGAAGTTAAATTCTTTATCTTTTCTCTCTGATCAATACAGGCTGGTTTTTTTTTTCTGAAACAACCTTTGGAGATACAAAACGACATGGTGGAAATCAGAAAAGAATGCTTTTCTTTCAGTAAGGAATACGAGGTAGAAGTAACGTCCGTATACGTATTCAAGAAAACAGACTTAGCAAGCATACGGGGATAACGCACTAACGCGTTCAACTGGGTTCGACGTATTTTCAGAAGTTTAAAGCCTTTACAGAAGGTAGCCTTAAGCTTCGGACGCCCTTGTTGTTGTTGAAGGAAGTGATGCTGTATGAAGACGTCGTACAGCATTAACTTACCCACCAGCAATGTTTACACCAAAGTAAACGAACATCTCCAAAAGTGAATATTTGACACGAAATAACGAACCTGTCTCTTCCACTAATAACGGAGCTCTGAATTAACGGCTTGTGACGTTTTCATTTATACTCGTTTCATGTCCGAATTGAGGGGAATTCGCTTTCATTGATGTCTTGAAACGCTCAGAAGATGGCCTGTGCCGCATAACAATTCAGAATGGAGGGTGTCTCGAATTCGCGTTCGAGAACTGGAAGACACGTTTGGAGAAATGCATCTACTTTGAGACTATGTTCGATTAGAATAAAACTAACAAGAAATTAATCTCGCCGAGAAGGGAGGGTATAGGTAAGTAGCGGAAGCCCTGAGTTCATCTATTTTTTTACACCTTTTACCCGAACTATTTTAACCCCCATTTTTTAAAGAAAATAATTAATTTTCTCGAACTTGGTCTTTAGAAAATGGAAAAGACCTTATCTTATTTCGTTTCTCATTTCCGATCAAATGACAAATCCTGTGCACTTGAAAACAATGTGACCGCTACCCCGTAACTCCGACCCTAGTGGGATCATTTGGCCCAAACTTCACAACAATGTAGATCTTGATGAGTAAAAGTCTGTTACCCCCGTACCATCCATTTTACAACGAGTGGAGATACAACAAATCTGTTGCAGGCAACATATAGGAGCTAAACAATGGTGGTGTCAAATCTCACCTTTGACTTTGAATTTTGCACCTTGCAATTTGTAACTTTGTAACCGGTAGAGAAAAATTTCCAATTGTACAGTTGTAGAGCTCAAAACGCTCATTTAAAAATAAACCCGTTAGAACAAAATGAAATTTCAGTGCTTAAGCTACATTGTGTGGTGTGGACTATGAAATGGCATCTTAGTCGGACCTGTTTTCTACAACGGTTGCCTTACAGGAATAAGGTACACAGAAATTTTGGATGGTTTCGTCTCAGACATTTTAGACAACTTGCCTTTAGTGCAGTATCGCCGCATGTGGTTCCAGCAGGATGGGATACTTCCGCATTTTGCAGCCATTGCAAGTCAACGACTGGATGACATGTTTCCACGTCGATGGATTGGCCGAGGAGGTTCAGTTCATTGGCCATCACGTTCGCCTGATTTGACATCACTTGATTTTTTCCTTTGGGGATACATCAAGGACAAGGTGTATCAGCAAATGATTTGAAACAACGAATTCAGCAGGCTTGTATAGACATAACACCCATCATAATGTTAAATGTGATGGGTTCTGTGAAATACGTTTATGCATTGCTGAAGAACACCACATTGAGCACTTCATTCATTGACAAAAATCAATGTAGCTTGAGCACTGAAATTTCATTTCGCTGTAGTGGGTTTATTTTTAATCTTTTTTTTTTCCTTTTTTTGTTAAAATCAGCGTTTTGAGCTCTACAACTGTACAATTGGAAAATTTTCTCTACCTCTAAAGTTACAAATTGCAAGGTGCAAAATTCGAGGTCAAAAGTCAAATTTGACACCACCATTGTTTAGCGCCTGCCTAACTTCCTATATGTTGCCTGCAATAGATTTGTTGTATCTCCACTCGTTTTGAAATTGTATGGGGGTAACAGATTTTTGACTCACCCAGTATATAGTGTATAGACAGACGGATCCCTCTAACTTCCACCTCCGTAACTCCGAACCCAGTGGGCCAATCAAAACGAAACTAAATAGTGAATTTCAACCTTATATGTCAAAAAATTAGAAAATATGAAGGGACGACGGACAGATGGACATGGTCAAACCAATAAGTATCTCCATTCACTGCTACTTAATAAATTGAAACGGGAAAAAATCGGTCCTAGTCTTTACTGAACAACCCTCGTATAAGTAAGCAAAGCACAAGCGAATGTGTGATGTTTGTTGGTCAATTTAGTCAATATAGAAAGAGTTGGCGTGGACGTTATTCCAATTTCACATTCACAGCCCCAAACATTTGCCAAGTACTTGACCTATGTTGGCTCATTGTGAAGCTCATTTTCTCTTATTGCTGCTCGAGAACTTCAGTTAAATGTCTCATAAAGGGTGAAATTCGCCACAATATTTTAAGAGTAAGGCATTAACTATTCTTGATAGGTTAAAGAATTAATGCAATTTACATTGAACCTGCGTAAATTTTAAACGGTTTTATCATTTTTAATATTAATAAAATAAACGCGTGAAATTATAAACACTGAAGCGCACAAATTTCATATAAAAAAATTACTGATTCCGATTCTGAAGGTTTTGGCCCCTTGGGGTGTAAAATTCTAAATTAATTCTTGGTTTCCTCTTTTCTTTTTTCACTCTTGTTTTCTGTGGCTGTCATTATTTAAGCAAGAACTTTCCATTTTCGCTGAGCTCTGATCTGACTTTCTGCCAAACCAGGTGAGGGCGGGCATGTAAACATGAGCAAACCAACTTGAATCATAACTCCGTAAATACATCATCAGAGTTCGTTTCTTCTTCGACCATCTGGAATCTCTTCCCCTCCCTCCCATTCCTTTCGCTTTCATTTTGAGCGTTTCACTTAACACGTGGGCCAATGTTGGAAGTTAAACAACAATAAACAAAAATCAAGAAATGGATTGAGTGGTAGTCACTGGAAACCACATCGGTTCCATGAACTAGTTTGAATGGCATTAATACCCTCCCCCTTCAATTTTTTTTTTAAAATTTGGTTGGTGGAAACGGCTTTATCGTTCACTGCTTTTGAAACGATACAGAAATTGTTAAAAGGAAATGCATTAGAAAAAAAAAATTCAAATTCACTCTACGCAGCTCGCAAGTTCTGTTGATTTTAGCACGCTGCATAAAGAGTTGCAGGTGAGCATATCAGATATACAATATGAATTTAGGACAAATTCTAGAAGATATTTAACTTTCAAACCGTCTTCCAAGTTTTCGCGTAATAAAATGGAATAACTGAAGTTTTTAAATTTGATAATAAAGGAGACAGAGAGATAGAGGAAAAAAATCATATGAAAGGATCCGTCTATGTTATCATTCTAGTGCATTTAAAGCACTTACAGAAACGTTAAGTAAAATTGTCTTTCCCGGATCCGGCGTTACAAAAGTGTCTAGTTCTGTAACGTGAGTCAAACTCCTCTAGAGGGAGCCAATGCTTTTATTTTCCGTACGACAGGACTGATGAAAGAATATACAAGGTTCGTTTCGTAAGCTATGGCAATTACTTTTTTCCACAGAATATTTAGTGCAGTATATAAATTTGAAAGCCTGTTTTAAGTATCTATAAAAACTATCATCAGATAGCAGTTTGTACTGATGTGTTACCGACATCGTAAAGTGAGTAAAATGGAACAGCAGTCGGCTGTGAAAGAATAATGCCGTGGAAAATATTCACGGGAGTATTATGCAGAGCTACAAGAAGCCGTAATCTTACATGATGTTGCAAGATCTCATATACCAGTTCCTGTCAACAATGGCAGTGGGGATGGGAGGCCTTAGAACATTCTCCCTATTCGCCTGACCTAAATTCATGCAACTATCATTTTGATCCCTAAATTGAAGAAATGCTTTACAAATAAGCAAGACAGCCATTAACAAAACGGTACAGCTCATGATCTTCACCTTCTTCCCCATTGCTAGCTTTGAATTGCGGATCACCAGTGCTAGGTAACTTTACTGTCCATTAAGCAGAACTTACTCATATGTTCATTACTCTTAATTCGTGGGCTGTATTTATTTCCTGATTAAACGATACAAATTTATATTTATTTAATGTATGCATGAAATGTGCTATGTTATCACGTTTATAAGAATAAATGACTTATGAAACGAACCCTGTATTTCCCCTTGAGAAGTTCTGTCCATCCTCGATTGGGTATGAACCCGTAATTTCGACACATCATAATGAAACATTAGCATATTTCTCATACAATATCTTACATACCGACCCGTAATCAATTTCGTTGTCTTACACACCTACAGTGTTTATAGTTTCGTGCTTACTTCGTATTTTAATGATTTTTCCGTCAGTAGATAAAAGAACTGTCTTTCTCAAAGTTTCATTTTGTTAGTAGGGAGAGTAAAACAATTGTTTTTACTTAAAACTTTCACATAATAATAAACAAAAGATGATAACAATTCACAATATTTTAGCGTTTGATGGTGTAGTCCTGAACTGCTTGGCAAGTCCTATTTAAGTTCCCGCAAGACTGAATAGAATTGCCTCAGACTTGGAATTTCTTGGCTAGACCATCAGTGGTGAAAAAGTTGTATTTTGTCCATTTGATGAAGAAAAGAAATTGAAATTAAATCTCTGTAGTCATTAATAAGAAGCTTTGTCGCAAAGAAGAAACGCAAACATATCTGCAATTAAAGCAGTAAAAAAAAAAAAAAAAAAAAAAAAAAAAAAAAAGGATTTTTGGAATGCTATTTCGGCACATTTCAGATTTTTAAAAAACCGAATTATTATGTTCTCTCGCTTTTCATCGGTTGAGAGTTTTAACAAAAACAATTGCGATAAAGCATCTAATCACCTTATAAGCTGTGGATATCAATAACTGTACTATTACTATCTAATAGAGGCCGTCAATTTTTTTTTCTTTTCCCTAGCCTGAATCAAACGCGTGTTCCTGACGCATTATGACTGATGGCCATTGTATTAATAGCACGACCGTCAGTTAGAGATTACAATTTTAATACTCACCAGCAATTTAGACGCAAGACGCAGCATCCTGCTCTCTTCGCGCAAATCCAAAACGTCAAGGAGGAAACTTTCTTGGAGAGAGTCAACGTCTTGTCCTCGCGCAGTGTTTACAGCGTCGACTCGACAAACACATTCACAATTTCAGACACACCCACCCTCGACCCTACGGAGCTCCTTGTCGCCAAATGTGGGACTTATTTATTCTACACTTGTCAAGGGTGATGTTGCTGATGAAATCAATCCGTTGACGCTCCGAGTCGTTTTCCCACGCAGACTGATGGGCGAACGCAAGGTCCACCAATGGCTCTACAGCACCAACACCGAGACAGATTTTTGACTCCATGGCAAGACGTTTCTTTAAATAATCTTATCAAAAGTTGCTACATTAGTAATATGAACCCTCTTCAGACAATCATGATGATTCAAAATGAGATGGATTACGTTTTTTTAAAACATGGAAGTGGATGTGTTTTTTATCCCTTTCCTTTTTTTTTTTTTTTTTTTTTGATCAAGATTTAGTGTATTGTTTGAATAAGAATATGAAATCATTCTTTAAAATTTTTTGACGCGATGTTTTTCTAATCAGTGTCGTATGGTCTGAAAATAAATAGTCTGGAAAGGGAAAAAAATTCTTCATGTTTATGTGCTCATAAATTCATTTAATTTAGTGCTATCAGTCTTTAAATGTAGGCTAATGATAAAAAAAGAATTCAAAACGTTTTGAGGAAGGGGTTAGGTTACAACTCATTATGTAATTTCGAGGAGCCTTTAAATATTCAAGCCAACGAGATAACCTTTAATCTAATTAATAACCCTCTCAATAAAAGATTACACATTAGGCAAATCTAGAAGTCATTAGGAACATTTCATCGAAATTATAGGCTCAATTAGGCAAATAACACAATCAAAACTTTCATTTCTACGAGCAGAATATGGAGAAAAGGATAAAATTTGCTTTCATCACTGTTTACCATAAAAAATGTTTACAGCTACAACACATCAACGATTATAAGATTAATGATTCAAAAATCTCTTCTTTATCTCTTTAATTTATGACTACATAAGACTTGTTCATGCCTGCATTTCATTAAGTTATCCACAAAACAGAATGCTATGCAGTTTTATCTGTGGTTATTGTTGCGCCCATAATCTACAGACAAGAACTCACTTTTCGCGCCAAAATCGAAGATGCTTCGCTTTCATTAATCATTGGACACACCGTACGTTATTGCAATTAATATCTTAGTTTGTCTACGTTTACAGAATTTTCAGAAGCTACTTTATCGAGAGGTATATAACTTTTCTTGTCAAATAGCTTACCTCTGGATTCCTACACCTGCTTAGGTTTAACGCATCCATGCACAGAGATCGCCAGAGTCACCTGTTGCTTTTATTGGTTTAACAGCTACCGATTCCCCTTCGTAATGGAGAATGTTCTCATTTATCAGTCAGAAACTAATACAATTTAATTTCAATTTAATTTTAAATTTTATTTCTTATATATCTTCGAATTCCCAGTATTTCTCATAAGCAAAAATTAAAAAAAATTTGAACCATTGGTTACGGTAATGATGAGCGCTAATTATGGGCTTTCATATCTTATGCATTCGCTAATTTTACTGAACATTCAGCAAAAACGGTTGTTGGGCCTACTCAGTGAAAGTTTTTTCCATTAAAAAATAGTAATGGCCTTTAGATAGTCTATTATGAACTTGGACGAGGAAAAGAAAAACGATGAAGAGTGTCGAGTAATTGCGACAATTCGATTCAGATATTCAAAATAAATTAGGTTTTTAATCTTATCGACATTTCAATTATATTTTTGGAAAGAGAAAACACCCACGCTGCTGAGTTTTCATTCAGCTGCTGATATTTTAAAAAATATTCTTGATTCTTTGAAAACCCTTGTTTTGTTAAAGAATAGGAGAGGCACCATCAACAAGTTGTTCCTAAATTGCTGTCACCTTTGCTCTATCGTTTTTCGAAGATTTCCATAAAAATAAAACAGATTTTCTTTTCTTTTCCAAAAAACAACAAATTTTCCTTTAAAAAAGGAGCCGTTATTTTCTTTATTTCCAAAAATTCATTGTCATGACCAAGCGCACAAACGTCAAAACGGATTGAAAGATACTGAGATTCAGATGAAGGGATCTGGAGAGATTAAAATCCGAAAAGATTTAAACAGAAAAACGATGATTGGGCATAAGATCAATCACGAAAGTTGGACTGTATTTTCAAATTCTGTACATGAAGATAAAATTGCTTAGAAAACAAGATAAGAGGGAAAAAAAAGTTATTGTTGTTTTTTTTTTTAAACCACGCTTTTATTATGTTTTTTATAATACAAGATTTTATCCGCGCGCATTTTGCGCAGTAATTAGTTTCAAATTCAATTCATATTGCAAATCTCACATGTTCTCCTTTATTTATAGTTTGTGAATGATTGATGAGATATATATGTGTAGTAAATATTTAAATAAAAATTGTTGCTCAGACAACAATGGTCAGGTGACTTTTCAGTTCCGGCGTCTGCTTTAAGCCAGGGCCAACAATGCTTAAACGTGCAACAACAATGCAAAACTGTTTCCGTGACGAACTCACATGTTCCCTTTTATTTATAGATCGATGGTTTGATCTCTTCAAGCCGGCGTCAAAAAATTTGAAAAATTAATAAACCTTAATTTTGCAACAATAAACAACGGATACATATAACCTCGTCATAACGAATTATTTGTTGTGGCAATTGGACAATTCGTAGTAATGAATTAGTACCTTTAGAACACGAACCAGTGAACCGATTTGAAAAATTTTTCTTTAACATGCATTGGCATCGGTCCTGTGTATGTGTATTAAGTTTCAGACCTCTAGCTTGTCAGAAAGTTGGTTTAATATTGATTACAAGATTTGACCCGGACAGACAGACCCAAAGAACAGAAAGTTAAATAAAAGCGTTTAAAAAAGGAAGGAATAAGACGAAGAGAATGATTCCATTTTCTTTGAATCATTCTTTGAATTTTTGAACCGGGATCTAGATTGGACGGATCTATAGGCTTACCAAGGGAAAAGCTGTTCTACACTTTTTAGTTTTGCCCTGCTTTGAATGAAAATCCTACTTTAAAGGAATGCAGATCGGCATAAAAATAATATAGGCGCTACTGAGTGTACCTTAAAATTTGATAATCAAAAATCAAAATCGATGATAAAATTGTGGCTACAAAATTAACTCTTTGTTATCATAAAGTAGTGTACCATTTTAATTTACTTTTGTGCTCATTCTCAAAAATATGATTTTTTACGAAACATAAAACATTCTAATTGAAACTATTAAAAATATTAATAGAGAATTAATTAAGAATAAAAATGAAAAGAAATGAAAAAAAACTTGTCTGCTGCGTCTTAATTTCCTATTTTTGATATTAGGTAGCCTTGTATATCTAAAAACTAGTCCCTTAAAACAGAAAGGAAAATAATCCACCATTTCTTGGCCCTGACTTTGCAAAAACGTGATTTCCATTCAAGTACGATCGTTTGGTGTAACTATTTTGTCAAAAACTGCCACGCATATTGATCATGATGTGCAAAGATGAAGAAATATATACATCATTATCAAAATAATCGAATCATATGAGTGGTCTACATATCAAAGATGGACATTCGCCATCTTCGGCGAAATCCAGTTATCGATAGTTTTTTTACATTCGAAATACACAGAATCTTATTGTATATTCAGTTTCAAAAACGGAAGTTTGTTGGGTTAATTCAACCTGAAAAGGACTTTCCGAACATACTGGAAATTTCAGCACACTCAAAGATTCGACTGGAAGGAATCAGTATCTCAGGTAATTACTGTTGAGACCAATAACTGCAGTTAATAACTGAAATAACGAGCCTTGATGTTAATAACTGAAATAAACGTGATCTGGCGTTTGTCCGCTTTTGATAACAGACTACTCATATACTGCATATGTCCGCAAGGTATATGGCAATGCAGAGAAAAATGATTTCAACCGAAAAGCAAGATAATATCATTTATGTAGACGATATTTTCGATGAAATTGCCCTGATGATGTCGTCACCTGGTTCTCTAAGGGTAGAAGAAACTGGGTAAAAATCGCTTGATCTAAGGAATTACACTGTTGAATGGATTTTATTATTGCAACGAAAGTTAACGTCATAAAACGTAAATTTCATTATTTCAGATTTATTGATTGGTTACTTGATAGTATAATACGACTGCCAATCCTTTCCAAACAATTGCAATTCATTACATTCCGAGCAATTCAAATGTAAGTTGCGTGAATAGTTTTCTCTAAACAGAGCTCCAATTTACAAAAGAGCTTTGTCCGTGGGCAAAATACCATCTGAACATTACAGCGACGAATACATTTCTTTGAAGACATTAAATTTTTATGTAGCATGGGTGAATCGTTTGGGTGACTGCATATAATTAATTTGAGCAAGGCTGTCGTGAACAGCATTCGTTTTTATAAAGAGTCGACAGAAAGCTAAGCCAGACTAAACACAAAATCGATCAAAACACTCGCTGCCTCAGTTTATTTATCATTTTGATGACTAATGCGAATCTAAAACTCATTAAAAAGTTTTAATGCTTTTAAAATTATACTTTAACTATTTCTTGTAGATGATAAGCAAGTGATACATTTGTCGCATATAAGCCGACTTCTTCAAAAGAATTAAGTGCAAACCATGCATAACTAATGATAACTAATTAGTTAGTAAAGGCGGTGACTTGAAGAGGGCGGGGAGAGTAATCGATTTCTTGCAACGCAGACGACTGCGTGACATCATCCACTTTCGACGTGTCTAATATTCCGTTTTTTTTTTTTTTTTAATTAGAAGTAATCTTTATGATATTTTAATCGTTTAAATAAAACGCTATATTTACGCTTAGAGTTTATATTTATTAAGGATTATAAAATCCAAAATAAATTATTTGAAAATTTTATGAGAAACCATATCTTATAGTTCAGCAATTTATTGATTCAAACTCTAATTGTACCAATTTACTGTAATCTTGGCGATTGTTTTGGTAATTAGCCACATATTACAAATTTATTACAAATACCTATTACACTCAAACAAGGAATTTTATAAATACAAAAGGGCCACAATTTTTTTTAAACTTTTTATTGACCAATATTTCTAACTTTTAATATAATATACTTTATTCTTATATTCATTTTAAGTACTCACTCTTCAGTCCAATCTTGCGCCAAGAAAATACCACTCAATGAATTCCTCGTAAAGCACGCTTTGAAGTGATGATGGACTAAAAATAAGACTATACCTAAATTGGGAGCGGATATTTAATACTTACAAGGGGGGAATTCTAATGTATAGTCCGCTTTCGTCTACAATAAAGCATTTTTTAACTTTAAAAAAATTGCGCTTCATATATAAGTAAGGAGAATAGGTACCTTGCAATCTTCAGGTTTAATCTACAAGGGGCGTTCAAATTTGACCTGGACTTTATTTTTTTTATAAAATCAAGAAACTACAACCCCCCCCCCCCCACACACACACCAGTTATTTCTCAAAGAACTCTCCTTGCTTCTCTGCACATTTTTCCAGCATTATGGGAGCATCTAGATACCGGTTATGTAGAAAACTTCATGCTGATGTCGAAACCATGTCAGGACAACCTTTTTCACTTCCTCAATGGAGCCAAACCTCTGCCCTCCCAAGAACTCTTTCAATAGTCAATATGCGCAAGGGGAGAGAGCCGTCAGTGTGTTCACAGTCAGTTTGGCTGTGTGTGGTCTGGCATTGTCTTGCAGAAAACAAACACCACTGGTAAGAGAGCCCTGGTCGTTTTTTTTTTAGTGCCGGCTTCAGGAACATCCTCAAAATGTCACAGTAGTAGGGTGCATTTATGGTTCGACGTTCTCCCAGAAAATCGACATGAATGATACCCTTAATGTCCCAGAATACAGTCGCCATCACTTTTGTTGCCGACAGTGTCATCTTGAATTTCTTGGGTCGTGTCGAGTCAGTATGTCACCACTCCATGCTCGCACGCTTGCTTTCAGGAGTATGGTGATGAATCCATGTATCGACGGTGGTCACACCACGCCTTAGGAAGCCGTCATCTTACCTGTTCTATCGCTGCAGCAGCATTGAACAGGTTTCCACCCACGGACAGTTGCTTAGGGACCCATCTGGCACAGATCTTGTTGAATTTCATCTTAAGTGGATGATGGTCTCCACACTGGCATAGCTGACGTTCAGTATTGAAGCCAATTCTCGGACATGAATCCTCTTGTTGTCCCTTATCAGCTCATTTGTTCGTGCGATAATGCCATCATGGACAGCAGTTGCTGCCTTGCCTTATGAGGTTCATTGCCGGTGGATTCTCGCCCTTCTTCAAACTTTTGGCACCAAGCAAAGACGGATGATCGAGACAAACATGACTCGGTGGACTGTCTTTGAAGTCTCTGATGAATATCAGATGCTTTCACACCTTCGTTGTGGAGAAGCTTTATGATTATTCGTTGTTCCACTTTGGTCGACACATCGCTGTCCGCCATTTTGTTTAAACAAACATTTGGTTGTCATGGCATCCGGATGAGTGGTGCTGCATTTGCTTGACGGGCGGTAGTTGCCATCCCAACAATGAAAATTTAGATTTTTACAACAATGAAATTTACAAAAAATAAAATCTAGGTCATATTTGAGCGCCCCTCGTAGTTTATGAGCAAGACCAGATTTAGGTATGGTGTTTATGGGCTGCATCCCAGGGTCCCCTTCAATCAAAGGACCCAAAGAGTGCTAACCCAGGGTCCCCAAAGTCCCCCACCCCAAGGAGTATTAGCCCAGGGCCCCAAAGTTAACGGCCCGGCCCTGTTTACGAGGATTGTATCCGCTGGCAAAAAGGATTTGTCTCCTTGAGGTTACATTGTATCTAGAAATTTATATGATAGTTATCGGAGAACGAGCGTATTTGGTAAGAATTTTTAAGTGCAGTATTGGATGAAGATCTATACCGATTATCATTACAGTAAATCGACAGATTTTCATGGATGTTATGATCAGCACAACATATTAAAGTATGCAGAACTCCTCCTTAAAAAAAATTCCGAATTGATTTTTTTCTTCTGTGAAAGTTTATTCTAAAAATGAAAAAACAAACCCCGAAAGCGCTCTTGTAACATAGAAAATGTTAATACAATGCAGTTTAAAAAATTGCTTCCTCGAATTTGGTTATAACGAGATGATCGATAGTCCTTCCAATTTATATTTTGCATAATGATCCATGTGTCTTTTGCATACTCCAGGCGTAAACATATTTGGATCACGTAAATTCTCCCAATACTTCCGAATATACAAGTATACTGTATTGAAATAAGCACATGCACATGCAATCAATTAAACTGTTCATTAAAATACTTTAATGAATTTATAAAACCAGGGCTGGCGCGTACCTTTGGCTGCCCGTGTGTGAAAACTGATACCAGAAGGGGCGGCGCCCGCCTTCAGGCCGCCGTTGTGCGGTGCACACTTGGCACACGTGGTACCCTTGCTGGCGCCGGCCCTGTATAAAACTAAATAGTTTTCTGCTTAAACGTTCATCAACGGTTTATTTGTCATATGAAACCATGACAAAATCAAATGCTTCCCAAAAATAAAAAGCAAAGATCAAAGATAAAGCAAAGATAAAGCAAAGATAAAAAGAGACCACGGGGTTTAGATTCCATTTAAGAAAAGTAGCATTTTGTATTTAAGTACGTAATTGGTGGTTGAGCTTCAAAAAGTTATTGTCTAGAATTCATGAACTAGTTAGTGTTTGTATCTTTATTAAGTGCTGGTAGAAAAGATATCCTATTTTAATACTACGTTTATGTTTCTATATCAGCACTTGAAAAAGAACTTGTAAAAATTTGAGTGGAAATTTATTTTTAGTATTTTTTTTCCACTTAAACTCCTATTACTAACAATAATGACAGTACGTGAGATACTCTTCCAATAGCTAGTGCTTTGGATCATATTAATTAGCGTATCTATGTTAAGTATATTTTTTTCCCTAGAGATTTTACTACATTAATTGACACGCTATGCTCCATAACAAGATGAAACGAAGATATTTAAAAAAAAAAATGAAAAAAGGACAGCATGTTTCATTACGAGTTACGTAACTCTATAAAACACTTGTGTACTACTATTGCCACTCACGTCACCATTTTTATGGAGTTGTATAATTCTGAAAGATCAGCTTTATTTATTTACTATATATATATTTTTTATCCATTGTATTTATCCGGTATTCTTTCAAAATTTTAATTTCTTTTCAATCATGCCCATAATGCAATATGTTAAAACGTTTCTGGTTGGATTTATTTGTAATTTATAATTATTTTGGTAAAAAAAATCTTATACCATTCGTATAGAACTGAATAAATTGGGAATACAGTCAAGAATCAAACCTTTACGTTTGCTTTTCTAATGAAACAGTTTCTACAGTATGATTGTGATGATGATGATGATGATGCGAGCTAGCCAAATATAAAGGAGAAAAAACGGATTTGCTTCTATAAGAATAGCGATTTCTCTGTGTACTTATTGAAACTGCTATGTTTAATTTCCCAAAGTGAAACTGTCAATTAAGCTATTTTTGTCTCAAAGCAAGAAAAATAAATTTGCGAGCAGTGGATTGAGTATTTTTTATTATTTATTTTATATAGATTGTATTTGTTTGTTTGTTTTTTGTTTTTTAAGTTTTATGCGGAAGTTGCGCAGTAGTTCTACATTCGCACCTGTTTACCAGATAAAACGAAAAAATATTCGCGTAAAATTTCTATACTGCAGGAATTATAATTAAAGGACGAAGGTCTTATCTTCAATCTATTTCGTGGATTAGATTCGTACAACGTCTATGTAGAGCAAAGCTTTCAAACACGTGATCTATAAGACAAATGATAACCCAGATTAAATATTTATGGGTAAATATTCAATAAAATTATAAAAATAAAATGAAATACGCACAAAGTTTCATTTTATAAATAAAAATCATAGAAATTTTCCTTTGACTGTGGATTACACATGTTCTTTAAAAACCCGCGGTGATACTCAAATGAGGTTTGGTGCAGGTTTGACTTATAATATGGAGTTTTAACTTGGTCAATAGTTTTAACTTGGTTTTACAATGTCCGACTGTCTACCCATTTGTCCGCCCCCTTCATATTTTCCCCATTTTTTTGACGTGCAAGGTTGAAACTCGGAACATAACTTACCATAGGCATGTCGTATTTCACTATCTTCCCACAGGGATTGGAATTACAGGGGTGGGAGTTAGAGGAGACCAAGTGATCTACGTGATATTTAGGTATGTAAAGGAGTGAAATTCGATATGAAGATTCCTCTAGGCAAGATCCACATTACTATGAAGTTTGGGCCAAATTGTCCCACTGGGGTCGAAGTTGTGGGGGTGGCAGTCACTTGTCTTTAGAACTATGGCAACAGTCCCGATTTTTTGCTATATCTGTCCCGAGTCCCGAATAAGTCATTTGAGACGCATTTTTGTCCCGGTTTTGTCTTCTGCAAAGGAATATATGAAGGAATATGAAGAAAATTGAAGGAATTTGAAGTCATGGCGTCTTTTTCATGGCATAATTAAAGTAAGTAAAAAATACATGAATCATCTTTTTTCCTTTCCTGTCCCGGTTTTCAGTGTCCAGGAAATGGTCACATTAAACATAGGGCATGTGATATATCATTTGATCGGAAATGATGAGAAAGGAAAGAAGATAGAGCTCTTTTTTGTTGTTTTTTAATGGAAAAGTTATCATTAGGTTCAAAATCGGTTTATACAAGAATTTTCAGTAGAGATCTCATTATTACGACTGCGTACAACGAATTGCTTTAGCAAACGATTAGCTCTTCTCATTCACGTAATCAAGTTTGGTGTATTTAAGTTCTGTTTCAGAAGTAGAGAGAGCGTGCGTGTTAATTTAGAATATTCAAACATTTAAAATTAATTTGCGCTCATTTTAAGGGATCTTTGAGAAAATTGTCATTACGAATAAATGTAAAAGCAAAAACGGCAGTAAATGATCTCTGTGATCATTTCATGAAACAGCCGTTTTTTATAGATTTGTCGCACTGAGTTATTTGTCGCATTTGCTAAAGAGTTCAGATTAGGTTTGAATCATGACTTTTTACCAATAGAAAATCCTTAAAATACAGGGTCATTCCTCGTTTGGGCCTTTCTTCTTGGAATTTGCCGTTACAAAGTTCACCTGGACATGCTGTCGGAGTGGTTATCCCGCAGTTGGAAAAAAGAGGTACACGACTTCATCTTGCAGCATGACGGTTCCCCATCACATTGGTATAAACCGTACGCGGTAATCTCAAACAGCATCTTCCAGAATGCTGTGGCCTCTGTAGGTCATCAGACCTAACTCAACTCCTTGGGAATTTTTTCCTTGGGGGCTATGTGAAGGACAAGGTGTTCGTACCCTCATTTTCAAAGGACTTACCGTAGTTAAAGCAGCGGATAGGCGAAACGTTCAACTTATTTGACCAGGAAATGATATTATTAGAAAAAATTGGAAGGAAAAATGCCACAACCTGGATTCGAACCAGGAACCACGAGTATCAAGCTCATTGCCTCTACTATTTTTTCTGAGAATATCATTTCCTTATGATTGGCTTATCACAGTCTCTGGGAGAGCTGCCGGAAACTGTGGACAAAGATTAACCAAACAACCAGGCGAAACCACTATTCCACAATAATTAATGTGGAATAGTGGTTTCGCCTGTGTTATTTGGATTATCATGTCCAGTTTTCATTTATAATTTCGTATGTGTGCTCATCAAATTTTGATAGTTTGGTCTGCTAGCTAAGTGCCCGCGTCCTATCATTGAGTCTTTAAGAACATCTGGTGACAACTTTGCTATACCGTGTTTCACGATGGCCCAATTGATAGAGGCCACGAGCGTAGTTCCTGGTTCGAATCCAGGTCGTGGAATTTTTCCTTCCATTTTTTCTGATAATATCATTTCTTTATGATTGGAGTATCATCTCCAGTTTTTATTTATAATTTCTTAATTGATCAGGTTGGATGTGGCAAAAACTGAATTATAGTCTAGACGTCTGCCGTGTCAGAAAGATCAGCCACTCGGAGAGTTAACCTTTCATGTTATTTCGAGTTTTTCTTTGGACCATTCATTTTGAATTACCCTGAATTTGGAAAATGTCTAGACTATTTGCCATCATGCATCGTTCGAGCTTCTTTTTTTCAGAAATTTTCTTCAAGATTAACCAAGTCAATCATTAATTTTCTTTTTCTTCGACGGAATTGGAAGAGAGAGAGTTCTATTTTTAAGAGTTCAGTTTTTTCATACTTTGGTTCGTACGAGATTAAGCATGTATTAAAATTTCATACCTTGGAGATTAAACAAAAGATTTTTTTGTCTCTTCAATTCTCCATCTGCCTTCACTCCCTTTTTTTTATTGTCATTTTATGATACCGAAGGCATTCATAGTTTCCTATATGAAGCGAACGAGTGGCTCGGCCAAGTTGCGTCACTATTCCCTATTACAATTGACTCTGAACTTGAAAGTTGTTCACCGAAATCTTTTTTATCACCACCTGCTGTTGTTATGGCATGATTATGTTTCGAAACAAGAAGGATGAAGGGAGAGAGGAAGAAGAAGCCCGGGATCATTTTTAATTATAAAAAATATTTTTTTAATCTCGAGTAGTAACTTCCTAACAAATGACGCCTCGTCCGCTTAGACATCATTATCTTGCGTAGCAAGTAGGCCAGAAGATAAAGGAGCAAAAAGATTCGTCCGCACGAACAACTGAAAGGAAGCACTCGCACTTTTGCCATCGATGTTATGATGAACCATCGCGCGTTTGGCGGACCACCTGTCGGGCAGGTAGCAAAGCAATTGCAGACAAAAGAGTGCGCGGGGGAGGAAGGGGGAGTGCGTTCTCAGAGACACGTGCTCGCCTCTTCCATTTTTCCTTCTTCCCCAACTATAAAACAAGGTAAGACGGAACTCTTTTTTTTATATTTTTTTTATTCAATTTGTAATTTTTTAATATAAAAAAGATTCCACGTATTATTTAATTTAGTGAAAATATACGAGCGTTTGGTTAGTGAATTTGTTTTATTTTATTAGCGTGGCTGTTGGATTGGGTAAACAAATATCGCATTGAAAAGTGTATGCTTTTCGTTGAAATGCGTTTAATCATTTGGAGTTCTGAAATGGAACGTTCCAAATGTAAAATAAATGTAACGGGGTTATAGATTCAATATACACATTATATAATATTTTAAATTTTATTACAGACGCGAGTATTATTAATTCTTGTATAATTTCAAAATTAATTTTAAATATTTGTATAAATATTAAAAAAAAACAACAACCTCGCAACGAACTATTTATAAATTGAAATTTATTAAAAAAAATGAATATATAATTATGTGACCAAACTTTTATCGGATGTTTATCTGATGACCGTCGGTGACACTTGCCCGGAATTCACCCGACGGAATTTCCCGGATAGCTGGGGTCAACTGTTAAAAAAATAATTATAAAATAAATGAAATAAGTACACTGGATATTTCTGGTGGACGTGGAAGTATTTGTATTCGTCTCTCTCTCTCTCTCTCTCTCTCTCTCTCTCTTTCAAAAGGTCTTTTTCCTTTGTTGTATTTATTTCCCGCCCTGCGAAAGGAAACGATTAAGAGAGCCGCTCAAGCGCAACATCATCGTCATCATCCCATTTGCTGATGATGAGTGAAGGAAGAAGAACAACCCTGAACTTATCAGACCTTCTCATCGTCTCATTTGAATTTCAGATAAAGCTTTACAATATCAGAAATGCTTCAATAATACTTTTTAAAAAAATAAACAAAATCGATAACTTATTGGCGGATAGGATTTCTCAACGCTAAAGTGTTATGTAACTTGCATTCTTTACTTTTCGGAATAAATTAACTTTTTCCGGTAACATATATTATAACAGGAAGTCTGAGATTAATTAATATACGTATAGAGTATGTGGAATTTAGAATCAGAACGCGAAATGTATAACCCCCCCGAGTGTCAAATTACAAACTAAATCTTATTTAATCTCCATGCACGTGTTTGAACCAATTCGTTTCTTGATTGGATGTGGCTGTACTTTTGAGAATAATAGTTCACAATGAGGAAGAAGTCAGCATATGTGTTTAAACCTAATAGACTTTAGAGCATTTTATTATCTAAAAATTCAGTTTATTAAACATGAAGACATTTCTCTGGAGACTTGACTATCCTACAGAATTTGTCATGGTTTTACACCCACTGCGAATGTTAAGACTTTTGGATCATCCGATCCACGAATGAAAAATGTTGGGAACCGCGGTTCTAAGGTTTCAAGGTTGAACTCTTTCGTAATTATAATCTACGAAGTAATTAGCAGATAACAACAGATTAAAAATCATGCAGAGCACGTTGGAAATGGCTAACGATCACCCGGACAGAGAATGATGTTCTAATGTTTAATACAATTAGATTTCTCGATTAAAATCCGCCTTGGATCTTATTCAAGAAATGCCATATCAGTTTGATGTAATTTCGGCTTATTCTATTGAACTACTTGTATAATAGTTCAGTTGATAGTTAAAGCTGCTATAAGCGTTATAATAAGAAAAAAGAACTTTTGAATATGGGAGAGTTTTTTGACATCAGCAAAGGTCCTGTTATAGAAGAATACACTGCCCGGCCAATAATATTCGGACGCCTCTCCTTACACATGTGAAAGCGCATGTTGGGTTTCGAAGAAACAATTCGAAATAGCAAAAAATGGAGAAGTCACAAGAAAAAGTGAGAAATCGTAGTTCTCTGAAGATTCTTAAGTCAATTGTTAGAGACTATGGACAGATTCGCGCTCTCCCAGATCTCCCAGTCGTTGCTGAGTGGTGTATGCCTGGGAAACAGTTTCTTCCAGATTTTATCGTTTTGGCAATGTTGTTTGGTGGATTGGGTTGAGTTTCTTCGCCCTACCATTATACTGGGTTGGGTTTTCATGGGTTGACTCTGGTGCATTGGTCGTTTTTGACAAAATCATGACTGATGTGCAATGCCAGGATTCTGCACAATTTTGCGCTTCCAATATTGTACACTCCATTCAAAGGCGTACAGTGGTGCCAAAAGCCCGAAAGTTGGAAAAAATTATTAAACAAACACGTTCGGAATGAAATTGGGATGCTGAATATGAAAAAAAAAAAATTAAAAAATTCTAAACTCAAAAATATGGCCCAGGGTGAATTTGTGGTGAATTTGTGAAATAAGGTGACTAGGAAAAACTTTCCAAAAACACGTCGATTTCTATCTAAGATATTAGGTATTTTCGACGAATTGTATAGCTATCCTATGCACCACTCCCATCCTCACCCGAAAATCTATTAAAAATCCTATGTAATCCTTTCGCGATTATCTCATTTAAGAGATGATTTTCTCAGCAACTCAGCGCTAAATTATTTTCTTTAAAATGATTTTTACAGGATATTTATGCCAGTGTATGTACTATCAAATGGCACCATCACTATTGCGGAGACAGGTGAAAAATAAAAAAAAATACCTTGTACATAAACACCTTTGTACATTGTGAGAGCCATTTACTTTGAAAGTGACGATCATCATTTATTCGGCTTCTTTTTGTTCGAAAAAGTGTAAAAATAATATAAGGTATGTGTACTGGAGCATAGAAAAGTCTTTTTTTCCGCCTCGGCACCATTGTGTAGCTTGGCGCGATTAGGGTCGATGATATAAAAGAATCCAAACCAGGACTAGTGCACCGTTTCTATAAACTACCGTATGTAAATACGAGAATTTTTTGCGGGCTAGTCAATCCATCTTTTCTACACCCGTCTCGAACCAATTTGTTTTTCGAGCATTATGGTACGGGACGCTGACAGAAATATGGATCTTCCCCAAAGTGCTGCCATGCCACACAGATTGTACGTTGTCAAATTAGTCACCATGGTGCTTTAAAAATCTCTGCTTTTTTGGTCTAAATACCAAAATTTAGGAGGTATTAAGGGTAGGGCATTGTAATTGTAAAGCAAAGAAGGGGAGGTCTTTATCTATACTGGCGAGTAAAAATAAATCGACTTCTACCGATTCTGCACTTGCGAGCTTCTTTTCCAATTTAGCTGATCAAAGATGGACCCAAGTGTAGGATTGTAGATTGAGTCGGATTTTTTTGCTCATTAGTGTGGTTAGCAATAACCTTTGGTTTCCAGTGGCGAATTTTAGGGGGTGGCTACAGGGGCTATAGCCCCCCCCCCCCAATTGGTCCTAAACTTATATCAGTTAGATAAGTTGTAAATGTTTTTTATACTGCAATAATTTTACAAATTTACATTTACAGGAAAGACCTCAGGACCATCACTTCCCTGGGGATGGGGGTGGATATTTAAAATAACTTATAACATATTAGCCAAACCATCTGATTAACCCCCCCCCCCCTTGACCAAGTTCTAGATCCACCACTGGGTTTCCATTCTTAAATTATTGATTTATTATCTCATTAAATTAATGTATCTTGTAATTTTATACTATTGTATGATAATAGTCTTCTGATATTCTAATCATTTTGTTTCTGCAGTTGAAATGGACGAAGAAACGATTCGCCTACATTTATCGAAAATCGTGTCTCAGCTCGAGTACGGTCTGATGGAAATCTCCATGATTACGGCCAGCCTCAAGGCTCTCATCCGAACTATCGACCTAGTGCTCCTGAAATTGGAATTCCAAGACGGTTGCTACCCGGCGCTCAAGTCTGAGGATGGCAAATGTAATCTCTATCGTTGCATGCCTCGCGATATCAACGGAAACGTGCAGAACGCCCTGACCGAAGAACATTGGCAAGCGTACGCATCCCAGGATTGGTTCGCCGGCTTCAAGCAGTTTCCCCGTCGTTGCAAAGTTACCGTTCCCGCCCTGACCGAACCGTGCAAAACACAGACAAACGGCAATCCTTCTTGCAACCAATTCTACTTTCAAGTAGCTGACGTGCTTCTGCAAATAGAAAACACTCTCCGGAGCTTGGAACGAAGTACATTCTCCAAAGATGTCTTTCCTCGTTCTCCCGTAAAGCGAAAGTGCCTCGAATACATTGAAGAAGAAGATGAAGAGACGATCCCAGTTCCGTCTGCGGTCACTCCTTCCGTCGCTGTCCTCCCAGAACAGACGACGCCGTCTTTGGAAGACCACGACGATTTTCCTTATTATGTTCTGTCCGCCGATATCTTAGGAGATTACGAAGATAAACTGGACGATGCGCTCGAAAACGTTACCGCTGCAACATCCGAGGATGACGAGTCTGTTCTTTGCAAAAGTGGAACAAATACTTCTCCTTTTTACTCCGCTTCTCTTCCTTCGACCGTCGAAATCACGGACGCAGCTTTGCCTTGCGTACTCGAAAATTATTTTGAATAATCCTTTAAGGCTGATTCCTTTGAACGAGGGTTGATTGATAAGTAAAGTCTCCATTCGTACAAAAGATGGTTTCCAAATTTTTATCCGTTTTCTCATTCTGTTGAGGAAGAAAGTTTCTGTATAGTTTCCTCTTGACCCACTTGCGCACAGCAGCTTGTCAATACCTCGTTGAAAACAATCAGATGCCAGAAAGTGCCGAAACCGTGCTACATTTCATACTCATCAGTTTCGTCGTTTCTTGGCCGTTTATTGGCTGCAATGTGTTGTTGTGGTGCAAAAAATGGGGTCCTTCTTGGTCTTTCTCTACGGATATATTACTCGAGTTCAGCATTTTCACCGTAAAAAATCGTGAGCAAAACTTTCTGTACTGAGGGAACCTGTTGTTTTCAGGGTCATAATAATCTCCTTCATGACGATATTGGCGCAGGTGCTTCTGTCATTCAATTATTGGATAATTCGCGCCCTTACTTGACGTTGTAAGTACGAAGTGATTCAAGTTGCAAGGAGTCATAATTTAGTTTTGAAAATGTTCTTACACAAGAAAGTTACACAACTTGGACGCCACAACTGCAATGCCGATGTGAAAGCTTCCTTAGGGGAATTTCGAGTCCATTTGGAAAGTGCACAGATCCTATGGAAATGCCAACTTTAGAGACATTCTCTTAAACAGTTGGTGCTCCCTCATAATCATTTCTTCTACTCGTGCAAAACAACTCGAATGCACTTCCTAATTTCACATCTGGAATAACATGCTGCACTTTTTTTTCCTTGACAAATGCCTAGTTTCACATTAATTTCCATTTGACTAATGCAGCGCCAAACTCTTTTCTGTCTATGTTTCGTCGAAATGGTTCGTCCTGGTTATTTTCCATTCATCTGGATTTAACAAAGAACTATCTAATACACTCTACTTCAAATGGTTTTGTATTATTATAAATGAGAATACAGAATTGGATCTTCAATAATACATCATTTAATAAAAGGAATAATACAAGAAATTAATCCTCCCGAGGAAGGTATAGGAAAGTAGCGGAAGTGCTGAGATCGTCTATTTTTACCCTTTTATCTGCACTTTTTAACCCCCCCCCCCATTTTTTAATCGAAAAATTGATTTTCTCGAACGTAGTATTTAGTAAATGAAAAAGAGCTCTATCTTCTTTCGTTTCTCATTATTTCCGTTCGAATGATATATCACATGCCATATGTTGCCATAGTTCTAAAGACCAAGTGACTGCCATCCCCACAACTCCGACCCTATTGGGACAATTTGACCCAAACTTTACAGTGCTGTTGATCTTGCTTAGAGGAATCTGCATACCGAATTTCACTCTTTTATATGCATTAATACGCGTCGACCTTTTGATACCCTCTAATTTCCGCCCCCGAAACCCCGACCCCAGTGGGGCAATCAAAACCAAACTAAATAGTGAAGGTGCACGTGCCCAGAGTAAGCTACATTCCGAATTTCAAGCTTCTACCTCAAAAAAATGCGGAAATTATGAAGGGGACGGACAGACGGACATTGTGAAAACAATAAGTAATGGTAAATGACCCGACGAACGTTTCAGCTTTACGCGAGGGTCTTGAATTATAAATTTTAAGTTACAAAGCCCTTTACAAAGTTTTTTAAATCCCAAAAGGTGTTTAAATATATAATAAAAGGATAGTATAATAGATAATTGTTTTTGTGTGTTGGGTTTTAAATTAAAAATTAAAATTAAATTAAAGAATTTTGACAATTATTTCCCCGATGGTATTAAATTTAAATAATTTTGTGTTTGTTTATTTGAGTTATACAGGAATAACCCCTGACAAAAATAAAGCCCTTTTCTTTACGTTATTGTTAAGAAATTATAATCACCCTGTATTTAAAGGCTGTCTTGTCGTGACCACCGAGAGAGAATGTTTATTGGTGTTTATGAAGAATGTTTATGTTTATTTGCTAGATCTAATGAGTGTTAAGATGAGTTATTGTATTTGCTAGGTCTAATGAGTGCTAAATACTTGGCTTTAAAAATTCCAATGTTTTCTAAAATGTTGAGTTTATTGACTCTCCAGCAATATTCTTCAAATTATAATTTCTTAACAATAAGAATCCATTATATTATCTTTTTATTATATGAGATACTACCCAAAATTTCCCAAAATGTACCTCTATAAAACACGGAACTTACCCGATCTTTTAATTCCCACCGTTACCTTCAAAGTAGTCTCCTTGAGCATCTATGTTCCCTCTTCTGGAAGCACTCCTGGAAGTTCCCAGGTTGGAGCATGTTTAACACTTGCTGCGATTCCGCTTGGATCAATTCAATGGAGTGAAATTGCAGCCCTTTTAACCCCAATTTCAATTTTCGGAAGCGGTAGAAATCGCAGGATTCCAGGGGACAGCGGTCATGTTTTTGTTGAGGAAGTTCCTCGCAACGAAGGATGTGTGCACCGGAGCATTGTCGTGATGGAGCAGCCAGTCTTTCTTTTCCACATTTCTGGCATTTTGCGCCTCACGTTTTCCCTCAATCGTCTCAAAAAGTCCCGTTATGACAGTCCAAGGCGATCACAAACATCGTGGATGGTCTGACTTCGGTCCTCTCGGATCACGTCACGCACTTTTGTGATCATTTCCAGAGTTGTACTTGTTGACGGTCGAACAGAATACTTGTCGTCTTCCACAGACTCCCGACAAACTTTGAAACGCTTAAACCACTCAAATGTTTGGGTTTGGCCTAAAGCTTGTTCACCAAAAGCTTCCTTCAGCAGTCTGTGGGTTTCAGCTGCAGCTTTCTTCAGCTTTAATATCAAGAATCGTAACACGACAAACACAAAGAGTGACAAAAACAGCTCAAACTCAAAATCACGTGAACATAGGATGACACTGCTTGGCACAATTACAGCTGAGACGTACCCCTAACACCATCTATCGGCAAAACTTCGTACCTCTTACGGTTCGGTCAGAATAAAACAATTTCGGGAAATTTTGGGTAGCAACCCATATAGTTAAACACCTTTTGAACTTAAAACGTTGTAAGAATCTTTGTAACCTAAAACTTATATTAAAGACCTTCAATAATGGCTTAAAGCTGAACGGTTCGTCGGGTCATTTATCATATATTATTCCTTTTAGTAGATAATGTATTATCGAAGACCCGATTCTGTGTTCCTATTTAATATAATCTCAACTATGAACAGTTCTTTTTAACACATCAATATTCTTCAAATTAACACTTCTCTGGACTCTCTTCTAACATTTAGCACTCATTCACCTAAAATTGTACTCAAATGCCTGTGAATTTTAACATGCGGACGGTACTTTCCAGTGTATATTCGAAACAATAAATAGCATTGTCCGGTGCAACTTCCATTTCCATTAAATCCTCAACGCCATTTGTTGAAGACCTTTCTTATCAAGCAATCCTCGTATATTTCACTAGCAATGAAACGGAAGAAAAGAATTTTACAAGAGAATCTTAATACGAAATTGTTATTAGTCTTTGTCGCCTTTTCGAGTGACATTTCGAAACCTTTTTATTTTTATTTATTTTTTTAGAGGTTCTAATAACTATTTTGATATTATTATTAACGTTATCCAACGATTTACAATTTTGTCTATAAATAATTTGAAAATACGCCATACCTCATCGATTTTAACAATTAAACGTAGAAAATAAAGAAAATTCCGATTTTAGTGTTTTAGAGGCGGAACGGTAGTCATGTTCGCTTCATCTTTCGCATAATGTTATGAACAAAAAAGTAAATTAATCGGCTTTAATTTACCATTCAAGAAGTCGTACAATTTGAAAATTTACTAACGCTCTTTCAAATTTGTAAAGGGATTTCCATTTATTAGATGATCTCTCGTCATCGAATTTATTTAAGAAAATTTATTTCTCTTTGGTGCGAACAAATGCCAATCTCCAGACACGAATGAGAAACGTTCCCTAGTCAAATAGTGGTTTGATGTTTATCACTGAATATTAATTTTTTTTTTTCAATGTTCATGTGTGATAACATTTCAACTGTTAAGCAGTTTTTATTCAGTAATAAAATCTTTTATTTCCTTTCGACTACAATATCACGGATTTTTTTTTTTTTTTGTAATGGAATCTGCAAACATCAATTTTAAAAATGTTGCAAATAAAACATTTTTTACGTCTTCTTGTAATGAAGGGAATTTACTAATTTCTAAATCGAATATTTATACTTTTCATCAATGACAAATTTAATTTTCTTTAATTATTATTTAACTCATGTTGTGGATCTTCCATCGTGTTAAAAAAAAAGTCACCTCTGCTCCCAATCGAACTCGTCTGTGTAATTTAATATCAACATAATTAACGTATCAACTGCTTATGAATGTATATTATCATGTTTCTTTTCGTATTTATTTATTAATTAATCAACTTTAAATCGTAGTGTAGGTGAATGGACGGAGAAAGGATTTAAAATGCTGGAGAAAAAGTTTGATGCCATTTTGGTTCATAAAGGGTATTTATATATCAAGCAGAAGAGTATATATAAATCTGGTGTTATTTGATCCCATGGTGGCTGAATGCTCTTCTTGAGGTCAGTAACAGTGTCATACTACTTTGTGCATATTCAGACTAACTCTATCACTCCACAAATTTTCAATTGGGTTAAAGCCGTGAGTGCAAGCAGACTATTCCAGAACTTTGATGTCGGAAGTGCAACGCACTGCAAGCATTCCAATGTTGATGCTGCTTTATATATCGGAGCATTATCTTGCTAGAACTAAAATGAGAATCATTTAATTCATCTCTTAGTGGAAGAAGGAATTTTACCAAGATATCCTAATAATCAACTGCTTTGGATCACGGAGAAGCAAAAGTGAGTTGTGGATTTTGTTGCCTTGTGAAAGCAACCCATATTACAACCCACCCATATGAGGACAGAACCCATTTTTTTCACATTTTTATTTAAGAAATACTAGATAACCCGTTTTACAGGTACATGTATTTGAACCCATAATTAATTAGACATTTTTGAACCAATATTTTCTTCTAAAACTGAGTTTATGGCCACCCATGACTGAATCACTCCATCAGCGTTGTTGATATACAGAGTAGGCATAAATTACACAGAGCAACAAAAAATAACTTTTAAAAACTTTTTTAACGTTAAGAGCTGATTCTTATGCGTTTTTTGTGCTGAATCCGTTATCAGTTTTTTTTATGATTTCAGTTCTTTTTCTATCATCCTAATAAGTTTCCCTGTGATCCAAAAATAAGGATATTTTAACATTGCAGCCGCTTTTCTTCAAACCCATTACTTTAACATTGCAATCTCTATGGAAACGTGACGTGATAGAAAAAATATGAAAGCAGATTCGGATTCCGCAAAGAATAAGGCAAATTAATTCAAAAATTTTTTATCATCGTTGGCCTGGTGCCATAAGAAACGTTATACCGTATCTAGAAAAGCTATCTCTGTGCGGTTTGCAACAATGAAATCCGCATGGATAGGACGAGATCGGGCCATCACGTCTTATCCATCTGTCTGGGAAATGGTGATCGAGTCTCCCGCACGAGAAGTCCCCAATGGGGCAGTGCGCCGTCCTGTAGGGAAAAACACGCTTAGCTGAGGTTTCTCCATGATTGGTAATGCGTAATTTTCCAGCATGTTCAGGTTATTTGTGCTGTTCACTTTTTTTTTTCAGCGAAGAAGAATGGTCCTATCACCTCCGTTCGTGATAGTGTACTTGTCCTTTGTTGGACATTTTTAATAAAAATTAAACAATGAAAATGGGCTTTTAAATTAGACCCACTCCTGCTAAATTGGCAACAGTGAACATGATCGTAATGGGTGTCCAGCACGATTCGACATTTTATAGCCTTAACAGTGACCAGTTTTATAAGGGTACACATCAGTCGGTAATAGGGTCTGAGGGTACAATCCTCCAGCTAAGAAATAACTTTTTCTTTAGGAAGCTCTAGCAGCTTAGCCATTTTTCATTTACTGTACATGTATTTCATTGGCTCTATGTTTAAATTCATTTCGTATCAAAGTTGGCTGCTCCATGTCTAAACCTTGTGACGTCAATGCTGATGTTTCCCAGGGCTCTGTCCTGGGTCCTGCACTGTTCAACTTTTTCATCTACGAACTTCCCAACTTTTACTAAGTGCAAGCTATCACAGACGACGCGTCCATCACGACTATGCCCACAATCCGACTCACGTCCTATCTCGGTTACAAAATGCGAAAAATGGTTTGCTAAGTGGAGACTCAATCTAAACGTTGACAAATGCAAGGTTATGCTCATAAATAGCTCGAATGGGTGAAAAATTACAAATACCTCGGAGTGGTGATAGATGCCAAGCTAAATTGGGGTGGTCCACGTCTCCTTTGCAGGTTAAGTTTGGTTGCTCTTCTAGGGCGAAACAGCACGCTTGGAATGGATAACAAACTTTTGCTTTATAAAATGGTAATCCGAACCACTCTTCTCTATGGTATGCCTGCCTGGGCTATGATATCCAAGTCCTGATGGAAGGACCTCCAAACCTTCCAAAAGGTTACCCTGAGGACCATTGCCTAACTTGACAGAAGATTTGCAACCAATACTTCCATTGCTGACGATTTCGATGTACTTCTCATTGGAAATCTCGTCCAGGAGTCGCTGAAGAAGCTGCTTCCGAAGATTAAGGACCATCCTAATCCTCTGGGTGCAGATATTCTGGATCACCCGCTCACCTTTAGAAGTTTCCTCAGGCATCACAGGCCTCGTCACATCCTGGACGTCAACTTCGACGACATCCAAAAGTCATCTTTCCATTTTACTGGATCTCCTAGGTCCTTCGTGTCCAGGATGTTATCTTGGGGGGGGGGGTCGATTTTCAAAAATTCCACTGAGTCGGACCTTTTTTTCAAAAATTCCACTGAATCGGACCTTTTTCCATATTTGGAAGGCGGACCTTTTTCCATAATGGGGTGGTCGTCGGCCCCCCCCGCCCCCCCCCCCCCCTGGCTACGGGCCTGGTGTCCCTCGTCAATCAACAATCAATCGTCCTGATAGGAAAGGACTCCATTTTATACTCTGGATGACTTAACTAGGTTTCATCTGGCTTGCAAGTATCTCACACCAACAGGAGTGGCATCGAGAGGTAAGAAAGCTAATCCATCGATCATACCACAAAACAGACGAAACTGGTCATCGTTGTTGTACTCAAAACCTCATACTTTGTTACATCATCATAAGTCGACCAAATTAGGGCTTATTATTGGTAGAAATACGATTAACAATGGTCGAATTATGATGATGTAACAATGTATGAAGTTTCAGTTGGAAGGCTTTCTTTCTAGGAGGTGTTGATCAACCCAATTCCTGGATCTTGGTTCAGCTCTCAGTACTCCGTCTTCGAAGTCAGTCACTACGGTCTGCACACTGATATTATAGTTCCAAGCAACACATTTATCGAACACTTGATCGTTTAACACAGTTCCACCACAGTTTGGTTTTGCAAGTGCTTTGTTTGGTATGCGTGTATTCATCTTAGCAGATTTTTCCACACCATTATTGCTTTTTGATAATACCCATAGACAATAACAAAGAAAATAAAATAATATATTTTCAAAATACTTACTAGGCTGAAGGTTTCCAAAAGTGAACTAATGAAACCTTAATATTTATTCTTACATAGCTTTAATTCTCAAATTAAAATTAACACTTTTTTCCCTCTAACGTTTTTTCCAAAATTTTTTTCCCTAATTTTCCCTACATTCCCTATAGTAATGCAGAAAGGCTGGAAATGATTCTAATTTATGGTGCATGCAACAGAAACTATCGTGCTGCTGCACGCGAATATTATTCCAGATTTCCTCAATCGAATGTCACACATTGCACAATTTCAAGAGTAATAAACAATTACGAAGAGCAGGTGTGTACATCGACGTCACCCCAGAAGGCAATTATAGAGAACCATTGATGTGATCGCCTATTTTGAAGCAAATCCTCATGAAAGTATCAAAAATGCGTCTTCCGAATGTGGGTTATCATGCCCAAGTATTTGGAAAATATTTCACAAATTTAAATATCATCCATATTACCTAACCCCTGTTCGTGACTTGAAAGAGCAGGATCAACAGTTGAGGATGGATTTTTGTAACTTTATGCTTGCTAAGCTAGACGTCAACAATCATTTTAGTAAGTGCATTCTCTGGAGTGATGAGTCTACGCTCGCTCAAGATGGTATTATAAATAACCATAATTTACATTTCTGCTTACAAACCAATCGACACTTTAACAGGGTAACAAACCATCTATACATATGGTCAACTAACATCTGAGCGGGATGTAAGAGTATAATTCGGCAGTCATTGGTCCAATTCGAACGTACACTGACTGGTGCACGATATGCTAATTTTATTATTCAAAATTGGTTTACGATTGGGCAGAAGGTTTGTCTTTGGGTTTCGTCAAGTATAGTTCCACCAGGATGGGCCACCATCCCACAGAACTACTGAAATGTCACAACTCTTGAGAAGTGCTTTTGGAACAAATTGGATAGGGCAGTTTTTTCCTGTTCGGTGGCCCCCAAGTTCACCTGATTTCAGTCTTATACTGCAAATGTTGTGTATCAAACTCCTCCCAGAGACTTGGATGAGTTGAAAACCCGAATTCAATACGCATGTGCAAACATTTCTCGAACAACATTTACTAATGTGTATGAAAACCAGGTGTTACGATTTCAATTCTGTATTGCTTCAGATGGTAACCAAATTGAACATTTTCTGTAAAAATAATAAAGAAAAATTATAAAATTTTTGAAATAAAGAAATAAATTATGTAAAATGGTGAATTAGGAGTAAACATGGTGTGTTCTATAAGTTTTCCATCGCCACTTTTGTTGTATCTTACACGGTTAAAAAATTACGTTATTATTTGATCCCTTAAAGAGGTCAAAGGTCAAATTTGACGAGAAAGGCTTTTGAAGACACAAAACCAAGAGAAAGGGTTTTGTGTTGATATAAAATAAGAAAGATTAACAAATTTTCTAAATGGTTTAATGCATAGAATGTGGACTGACAAACTCTAAGTCTGCTATGTGGATGTAAAACAAGGCGCAGTTTGCCATTGCTGATTCTTCAACCTGGCATTTCTGTTCTGGAGAGATGAATGGTTCTCTCCTTGCTACTCTGCCGAGCAAGCCAAACTGGTTCAATAGGCGTCTGGCGGTCCTGTTGCTTGCAGATGCCATTCCCAAACTCTACTCAAGTTTATATCTCTTGCAGTCTGATGACGGTTATTTGCTTGTAAACAATAGATAGGACGGTCAGTTCTTTATCCGTTTTTTGGAGTCTACCATTTTTTGGTCTGTGTTTGAAATCCTTTGTTTCGTTGAACAGTTAAATGGCATGTATGCATGATGTTTATTTAAGTTCAACTGCTTTGTAATTGCCGAATAATTTTGTTCTTGATCTCTTAACTGTTTCACCCGTAGTCGAGTTTCTGCAGTAATATCCTTTGCTTTTCCCATCTTTAAAGGACATTAAATTATATAAGATACATTGAAAAGCATAAATGATAAACTTTAGAGCTACTCACCTTATGTTCGCATGAAGTAACTTCTTGGTAAAGCTCGACTTCTTTCATCGGTCCTAAACTTTTGTCCATCCCATAAAAATGGATCTAACCATTTCATAAAATGTGCATAACCCGTAAAATAATTTTTTGTAGAAATGATAAATAGCAATTGCATTTCACAAATCAAATCAAAAGTTTATTCAGAAATATCTTGAATAATGTGAAAGATATATTATACACAGGCGGTTTCTAAGCTTTTGGCCGCCACTGTATAAGAAATATGGAGGGTTTGCAATATTTTTCACATTTTATTGATGAAAAAAATCCACCAACCGGTTTCGTCATCTTTTCCCAGCTTTGTCAAGCAGATGGAATGAATAGCTGCAAAATACATTTGAAACTGAATAACAAGATATAATAATATGATCGGTGGAGTTGAATAACAAAATGACGTTGCTGCAAAATATGTAATAGCCACAATAGAATAGCTGCAAAATATAGGGTGAAATTGAATAACAAGCTATAATAATATGATTGTTCACAATGAGCAAACCTTTTGCAGCTATTCATTCCATCACCTTGACAAAGCCGGGAAAATATAGCGAAACCAGTTGGTCGATTTTTTTCATCAATAAAATGTAAAATGCATTGCAACGCCTCCATAAGATTATTTCGCATATACAATAGCGATACAAAGACCTTGAATTATGTGGATCATAACCAACACCACCTAAACAAGAAGGCCTGTTCACGAAATTGTTATTTATTGTTACATCTCCTAGAGTAGGCCAAATTTAGGGCTTATTATTGTTGGCCTACTCTAGACGATGTAATAATGAAATAACAATTTCGTGAACTGGCCTTCTTGTTTAGGTGGTGTTGATCATAACATGTAAATATCATAAAGGAAAAAATAAATGATTTGTACAGCATTTTGAGCCATTGCGTCCAGCGGAAGAAGTGTCAGCCCTTGGAGGGATTTGTAGATATTTGGGTGGATCACTTCAAAGTAAACACCCTGTAGATAAAAACCACTTGGCAAAGCTTACATGGATTAAGGGGCTACGGCAGAGTCTAGGAATAGGGCCCACCTTCATCTGTTCTTGGCCGTAGTTTATTACCAGATCATGGCTACGGTATGATTTATGATGACGTAAAAAACGTGGATCACCACTAGATGGCCTAATGTATATTATCAACGCCAATGACGTATATTAAAGAGAAGGTTTGAATCTTTAATATACGTCATTGATCAACGCCACCTAAAGAGAAGGCTTGTTCACTGAAACGTTATACATTGTTACATCAAAGGGCGAAATTTAGGGCTTATTATTGGATTTCTACCAACAATTAGGAAGGCCAAGAATGGAGGAAGGTAGGCCCGATTCCTAGATTCTGTCGTAGTCCTTTAATCCATGTAAGCTTTGCCCAGTGGTTTTTATCTACATGGTGTTTACTTTGAAGGATCCACCCAAATATTTACAAATCTTAGTTAGACCCTCCAAGGGCTGACACTTCTTCCGCTAGACACAGTGACTCAAAATGCTGAACATACAGTACAAGCCATTTGCTGGACAAATCATTTATTTTCCTTTGTGATATTTACATGTTATGATCTACATAATTCAAGGTCTTTGTATCGCTATTATACAGGGTGTCCAAAAAGTCTGGTAACATGGCAGATATCTCAAAGCTGCCAGGTAGGCGAGATCTGCTGATGAGTGTGGTTTATAGGTAATAGGGGGGTGGGGAACTCATTGCCGCACTCAAATTTGAATTTGACCCCCAAATTTAAGGTCATCCATTTGCTAACTCGAAAACTATTAAAGATAGAGAAAAATTTCCAATTGCTACCCCTGTAGAGCAACACCACATTAGTCTAAAAACAATTTTTAATCACACCCTTCCCCTTGAAAGATTTTGAGAAAATGGGCGAGAAAGAGTCACTCAATGAAAGAAAATTCCCAACGGTGTGCTTCACTGCAATTCAAATGGCCTTTAGTGGCTCTTTTTCGCCCATTTTCTCAAAATTTTTCAGGGGGAAGGGTGTGATTAAAAGTTGTTTTTAGACGAATGTGTGTTGCTCTACAGGGTAGCAATTGGAAATTTTTCTCTATCTTTAATAGTTTTCGAGTTAGCAAATGGATGACCTTAAATTTGGGGGTCAAAGTCAAATTTGAGTGCACCAGTGAATTCCCCACCCCCCTATTACCTAAAAATCATACTGATCAGATCTCGCCTACCTGGCAGCTTTGAGATATCTGCCATGTTACCAGACTTTTTGGACACTCTGTGTATATGAAATATGGAGGCTTTGCAATGAATTTTACATTTTGTTGATGAAAAAAAAATTCACCAACTGGATCTCTTAGCTTCTCCGTGTCCCTCGTCAATCAACAATCTGCTTCACTGTCCTGATAGGAAAGGACTCCTTTTTATCCTCTGGATGACTTAACTAGGTTTCATCTGGCTTCTTGCATAGTTCAGTGTACTTCCCCTGGTTACTTCTTGGACGAGTATGACTGAAAGCATTGCTTCCGTGCCGCTCATTTCATTTTCCCCTGCGCTCTTTAATTGTCGTTGTAGGATGGGGCACCATCCCACAGAACTACTG
The DNA here is from genome assembly GCA_023313115.1 of Rhysida immarginata. Taxonomy (NCBI): domain Eukaryota; kingdom Metazoa; phylum Arthropoda; class Chilopoda; order Scolopendromorpha; family Scolopendridae; genus Rhysida; species Rhysida immarginata. The sequence continues at coordinate 7,462,597 of JAHWFO010002284.1, forward strand.
AAACGTCACAACTCTTGAAAAGTGCTTCTGGAACAAATTGGATAGGATAGTTTAGTCCTGTTTGCCGTCCCTCTAGGTCACCTGATTTGACACCCATGGATTTCTTTTTTTGGGGTTATGTGAAGGATGCTGTGTATCGAACTCCTTCCAGAGACTTGGATGAGTTGAAAACGCGAATTCAATTCGCATGTACCACGAACACATAAAAAGTCATTTACTTCTGATATATTCAAAAATTTTCCGAATAACATTTAGTAGTGTGGATGGAAATCAGGTGTTATGATTTCAATTATGTATTGCTTCAGATGGTAACCATATTGAACATTTTCTGTAATTTTCTTGTGCAATAAAGAAATAAGTTATGTAAACTGGTGATTTAGGGGTAAACATGGTGTGTTCTATAAGTTTTCCATTGCCACTTTTGTTCTATCTTACACGGTTAAAAAGTTACGTTAGATTTGACCCCCTTAAAGAGGTCAAAGGTCAAAATTGACGTGAACATCAGATTGCGCACCCTCAGTTTCCTTTAGTATTAACATGATATTATCAGAACATCATATTATTTACTACGTACCTTCATCTGTTCTTGGCTACGGTATGATTTATGATAACGTAAAATATGGAACACCCCTACATGGCCTGGTGGGTTACGTAAAATAATCACGGCCTACGAGATAGTAAATATTATTATCTCGTAGGCCGTGAAAATAATTTTTATAAAACTGTTTTTTTTCACCAGATGGCGGTAAACCCAATGTTTCGAATCAAGGTTTCGATTTGCTATTAAAGTCCTCAAATCAAAACAATTCATCTCGAGTTCGAAGTAGCTTGCAAGAATATCACTGTAAACATCAGTTTTCCTCCTCCGTCTTTGTTGACTTGACCCAAATCTGTTCAAATCGCATTCGCAAAAGGGATCTTGACCCGTGTTTTAATTGAATTCTTTTTGCTTTAATTGCATTTTCCTCGTTAGAGGGGCTCGCAGTGCTCGTGTTGATGCTAATCGTTCGAGTGGGTTAGAGATACGATAACGTGTTTGGGTTCAGTTTTTGTAATCTGAACGCGATCGAATTCTTTTTCGAAGTTTCGCTGCCTTAGACTCGAGTAGCGCCAATTATCATGTCATCGCCTATGCTACGGTTCGATGGCCGAGTGGCCGTAGTCACTGGAGCCGGTGGAGGTAAACTTCAACTTTTACCAAAAACCAATGCTCGCTCACTTTGCTATTTTTCATGTTATCGTGGTTATTAATCCTTTTAAAAAAATGTACACTATAACATCAGTGGGTCTTAATTTTAATTTAATATAGGAATTCGCACAAATATATAATTAAAAATCATTAATGCAAACTATTAATAAAATGATAAATAAATTCCAGAATCGAAGACCGAACTCACTGATGTTGAAATAACAAGAAAAACTTTTTGTTACGCCACGTATATTTACGCAATATTTATTTGATATAATTTATTCTTACAATACACTACTGTTTATATTATTTTAAAAAATACAGGTGAAATTTTAATTTCTTTCCAAGAAAATTTTCCTTCTATTTCTATACCCCGTCTCCCCGTCTCCTTCTGTGAAATTTTAATAAATATTCACTCGAAGAATAAAGAGCCAAATTATATTTTTATTATTCAGACTTACATAGGCAGTGTTATATAAACGCATACCACGCATACCTTATATAAAGGCTATATTGTTGTTTTACTTTTTGAAATGCGCATCCTTTGAAATTGAAAAATTATAAAATCTTATGCCCCGAAAATAAAAAAATTAGACTATGGACTTTTTAAATGATAAAAAGAACCGATTAAAAACTTCTAAATGGAGATATGCAAGTTAGCAACTCAAAGTTATTTTTTATTTTTTCATATGTGTTCAAAGTACTTTGGCTGATTTATCTCTTGAGAAATCAAACAAGAAAAAAAATCCTGTTTTTTGATATATTTTTTTTTAAATTTTAGTATTATTAACCACTTAAAACTTAAATTTTACCATCAAATTTTATAAAAAAAAAACCCAATGAAAATAAAGAATAAAATCTCCTTATTCTTAACAATATTAGATGAAAAATGCGAGATATAATACAATCCGACCTCTCTCTTCCACCTCGATGTGACATAACTAGGGTTAGGAACCTTAGGTCCTAAAAACATGTAAAATATGCAGGTTCATATTCCCTTAAAATTACTGAAATATTCCCTTTAAATGGATAAATATTCTCTTAAAATTAAGTACTCCTTAACAAACAAATGATGTGAATAATTAGAAATTTCACCATTTTATTAATTTCAAACATTACAGTGACTAACAACCTATAGCTTCAAGTTTTTTGGGGTGAACATCTATGATTTGAATGTAAAATAGATTTATGCTGTGAAAATGATCTTTCTACTTCACACGAAGTTATAAGGGCTTTGGGAAATGCTGCAGTTTCTTCTGCTATGTTGTTTTGGTCTGGGATGTGACACTCTTCTCTATTAAAATTTTTGAAATTTATTGCACTACACTCCAACCTGGGTTTTTATCAAGAACACCTTTTAGCTTTGCATGGATAAGTACTTGTGTAGGTGAAACTGGCACTGATTCGACTGCTTCCACAACCATCGATACAATAGCAACTACTTTATGAAGAGGCAATCGCCCTTCCAGTTTTTTATGCTGTCAGACGAAAGCGGCCCCTTATATATCCTCACCACTGCGATGCTGCACCAACAGGCATCGAATATTCTGATCGGTCGAGACCAATAGCGACGGTGCCGGAAACTAGTCCGGTTGATCATAGATCACAGCGGCGATAAAACATGGAGCAAATGGGCCTCTCGGGTGAAGGACAAAATGCAATCAAAAAAAGCTCAGTTTAGGTCTGGTAAGCTCAATTATGTCACAAAGCATTAAATATGCTTTTTTAGGTCTTTATAACTCTTAAACTAAAACACATACATTAAAAAAAAAACATTTTTTTTGTGCATATCTCTTAGTACTGAAACCATAAACAAAATATGTTTTTACTTAAGGTTCCTAACCCTAGATATAACATACAGAGGCAATACTTTATATACCGCATTAAAATTTTAAATTAACAAACTCATTGGGTCCCGCCACTGAGGATTAACACTGCCAAAATCTTTGAGGTGTATTCAATAAGTAACAGGCCAAATGCAATGGGAATTAAACAAATGAATTTGTTTCAAAACATCAACCGTGGTTGTTCAAGCAATTATCCCACTATGATACTGGACGCAAAATACCTTTTCATAGAAGATCTTCGATTGTTGTTGAACTAATTCCAAACTAATTCCCCATCCGTATAAATCTGGGAACCGACAAATTATTTGAAAATCAACTTTTTGAAATCAGTTTTACAAACTCAATTTTTCGAAATGCACTTTTTTGAGAAGCAAATTTTTCGAATGACATATTTTTCAATCTTCAATTTTTCAAATGACATTTTCTGAACCTCAATTTTTTGAATCTAAGTACTGAACATTAACCTCCTGTAACTGACCAGGGGAAACCAACTGCTCCCTGTAACCAAATAGGTTGGGTATATATAATATTTTGTTCCTAGAGGGGGACAACGTAAACAGCATTTGAGTAATGGAAAACTGTGACCAATGAGTTCCACAGGGCCTAGAGTTATGCGAGGCACAATGCACCGAGAGCAGTAAGAGTTTCCTAATATTGCACGTAAATTTTTCATCTAAAAAACGCAAATTTTGCTTATATTCCTCAGGAAACAAAATGTCACAACAGAAATTTGGACAGCTGGTCCGACAGTTTCTTTCACACACACATTTCAAAATTTCTTTCTTATTGTTCGTTTTGTGTTCGACACACTCCATTTCAAAATTGAAGTTCAAAAAATATGTCATTCGAAAAATTGAAGGTCGAAAACTTTGTGTTGTACCAGACACTCGAAGACGAGGCTTAGAATCCGAAAGTGTGACTGTAGGTCTGGAGTTCCCACTATATTGTCGTCCATATAGTGGAAACTCCAGGACTTGATTTCAGGAACCTGGTCCATTAGAGACTTGAGTCGAAAAATTCGCTTCTTGAAAAAGTGCATTTCAAAAAATTGAGTTCGAAGAAAAGGTTTTCAAAAATTGATTTTCGAGTAATTAACCTAGAACCATGAAATCTGCGTCCACTACTGTGAATTGACTTTGATTTTTTGGGTGGTGGTGATTCTGGGCGTTTCCATTTTAGACTTTGGCCCTTGGATTCAGGCTCAATGGTGGCACCAGCTCTCATGCCTTGTGACAATTCTTGACAAGAAATCCTCATCATCATGGCAGTGTTCCGAAAAGTGCAATGACATGGCCATGCGGAAGGCTTCTAGTGCTAGCTCCAAATGATGGGGCACCTATTTCGCACACACTTTACGGTACTACCTTTAGTTTGTTTGACCTGGTCATTGTTGTGAAACTGCTTTCCACCAAAGGAGGATTTCAGATGTTTGTACAGATGGAAATCACTTGGTGCAAGGTCTGGACTGTAGGGGGGGGGGGTGATCGATCGAATCGTTTCCAGCGGAAAGCCTTGAACAAATTTCGAGTTGGGCATGCATTCTTGTGAATCATAGTGCCCCATTTACTACATTCCACATTGCTTATTCTGTATTGCATGTCGCAATTCTTGAGTGTTTAGCAGTAGACTTCTGTGTTGATTTCACATGTGGCAGGCGTCTCAGTTTTCTGAGATACTGTAAACACTTGCCAAGAATGGCAGCAAGCTTTGAAACTGACACCACTATGATGGCAATAAATCACCACACTTTGCTTGCATGTGCAAAATCACAACTGAAGCACTATAGTGGCAATATTTAAAAACAGAATTTTCTGGATGCCCACGTATACAGAATGTGTGTATACCAAGAAAAGCTTTTAAGTAAGCTGTTTTGAGGAAGGTTACTGGAAAGAAATATCATAAATATGATTTAGCATCTATATATTGTAAAAAATGGGGAAATAAAAATTTATGAGAAAGTAATGAACATTGTATGTTTTGTCACTAGGGGACAAAGAAGATAAGAAAGTATATTTATTCCTCCTAGGATGCAAGTTGTTTACTTTGAGTCTCAAACTAAACCTGCTGGACGAACATGAAGTTGAAAATATTTTTTTTTAAATGAATAATGAACAACTTCCCTAATCGAGAACCAAATCGATTTTTAATAATCTCAAACATTCTATATACCAGCCGACCAACATCACCAATGAAGATGCAAGATATGCCACATTACTCTTAGTGGCTCTAAAACCATCAAACTCGCCGATATCATCCATGAGCAAGGGTTCTGAGTTACATACAGTACCAGGACAGCAGTCGTTTCATCCTTAATCCTAAGAAGACAAACACAGATAATGACTTGTACAGATGCTGTGGTGTAAATGAACTTGCGTGCCTGGATTGTGGGGCCTACTGTATAAGTTCCACAAAACATTCTTTTATTGAAAGGTTTAAAGAACTCAGACATGCCTGGGTCAGTAGAGATGGGAAGTATGCATATGCTGAGCACCTGATCCAGGAGAAACATCGTATGATCCAGATAGATAATTGCATGAACTTTTTGTGGAAAGGAAAGAAAATAGAAGATTGCTTTACAAGAAGAAATTGAGATAAGACTGCACCATCTCGAAAACCAGGAGAATCTGCTGAATAGCTAGGTCTCATTCGAAAGAGATGCCATTCTGGATTTTCTTGGTAATTTCCAAAAGGAAAATACTTTGTCAAACCGCTTGCCCGCTCCCTACTAGGTTTGCCTCTTGGAATCCCGTAATTGTACAGTTACAATGTCAACACCGTCCTCTATTAGGTCTGCCTTTGGGCTTCTTTTACCAGTTCTGTAAGTCCACAAATCTCTTACCTGTTAGACTATAAATTCTCCATGATTTTCTCAAATTACCTTGTAAATTGTTTTGCCTGTGATAATGGTGTAATACCGAAACGCGTTGGCATTAAAAATAGTTTGCCATATCACTTTTCTTGGACCTGTTTCTTTATTTTTTAATAATTTTTTATTTTGATTTTTAGGATTAGGAAAAGCTTATGCATTACTTCTTGCAGAAAGAGGTGCATCAGTAGTAGGTAAAAAGCCATATTGAATGTTATTCACTTATTTTTATTGCAAAACAAAAATATTAACATTGTCTTTACGTAGTATTGTTTGTTTAACTTGCTGGTGAATAAAAGATTGTACTTACATTATCTTTATTTAGTCAATGATTTGGGTGGTTCTACAAAGGGTGAGGGCCAAAGCCAATCACCTGCTGATCTAGTAGTCCAAGAAATCCAAGCTAAAGGAGGAAAAGCCGTTGCAAATTATGGTGAGAAAGAATTTCATTATTTATTTCATATAAACAAAATCGTATACAAATCATTCTCTCTCTGTCTTTATGCTATTTCAAAAACAATATCGGCATTTATTTCTATTGACTTTAGACTCTGTGGAAGATGGAGACAAAATTATTCAAGCGGCATTGGATTCTTTTGGCAGAATTGGTATGTTCAACTTTTGCATTTTCGTTAGTATAAGAAATAAATAAGCGAAAATATTTAAAATAAGCTCTATATTTCTGTTTTAGATATATTAATTAACAATGCTGGAATTTTGCGGGATAGATCATTTCTAAAAATTGCCGACCACGATTGGGGTTAGTGTAAAGAGCATCTTTTGGATTCTGATTATGAGCTTTTTGAAATTGTCCTCGTCCCTATGTTTTATTGGTTCATAACTTAAATAATGTATTTTTATTAGATTTAATTCATAGGGTGCATTTACGTGGATCTTTTAAAGTAACACGTTCAGCATGGTCTCATATGAAACAACAAGGATTTGGAAGGTAGAACTACTAACCTGGCAATATCTATGTTAACCTGTGATGAGTGCATTAAAGAAATTATTAAAAATTTACTTAATAGGATTATAATGACTGCTTCTGGAGCAGGAATCTATGGAAATTTTGGCCAAACAAACTATAGTGCAGGTGAGTTAAATATGGTAATGTCCAGTAAAACTGATTTAACGCTAAAATCGAATATTCTGAGTTTGTTTTTTTCTTTAGTAAAGATTTTTTTTAATGTTCTGATTAATATTTTATTAGTTTTGGATGCTTCAGTTGCTAGTTTAATTTGCACTTTCTAATCAAACACTTTTATTTTTCTCAAGAAAAAGTCAAATGCAAATATCCATACTCTCAATGAGATTCAAAAACCTGATTTAACAAGGCTTCTGATATCTGTGTCAGAATAAATTATCTGGTGCACTTTGGATTCTGTCAAACTTGTCCACTTTGAGAGAGGAACAAGGTCTCATCACTTGAGAAATGAGATCTTAGAGCTCATAAGATTCTCAAAAAACTCGATTCATATTTAGGGTGACCAGACATCCCCAGATCATCTGCCTTGTCCTCCGAGACATCCCTGGAAATTAATATATCCCCAGAAACGTCTCCAAAAATAAATATATTCCCAGAATTTATTAATTTAATTGTTGTTCAGTAATTATTCTAAGAAAATGTTGGCTAATTTTTGATAATTATAAAGAAAATGTTTACACTTATGTTTTTGATAGACCTAATTTTTTCATCAGAAGCAGATTAGAAGAAAGGTTGGAAAAGAGTGATAAAAGCACAGTTGTAAAGTGAGCTTGGAGTCCACTTAATGCATCGATAAAGTAGTTTCGTTAATCTCCCCATCGTGGCATATAGTGTTAGCATGCAACGTATAGACAACCGCATTATAACCATCATATGCAGGTCTTCTTGCATTCATCTTATAAATGAAATGTTTATTCTTAGTTAGGGGACTTTATTGTCGTTTTATTTAATATCTTGTAATGGCATGATGTCAGCAGCTCCCAGTGTCATATGATTTCTAGTGTCGCTAGATCTGACTCTACCTAATGGCATTCTTGGTTGCATAAGAAAAAAAAAATCTAATCACCCTATTCATGTCACATTTGCATTTTCTGTCTCCTGAATTTTTCCTCGAGAATATAAGGATTTGAAAAATTTTTAATGAGAATTTAATGGGACTGACGAAAATTTCTTGGGGAAAGCGTCACATTGTTAAGCAACAGAAGTGAAGGTCATAGACCAACTAAGAACGGAATGATGCAACTGTTGAGAAAGAAGGAAGCAGAGGGTGAAACCTTTTGTTTGGGGTGGCCTACATTTCCTTTTGTTATCTTTAACAAGAAGTTTTTGCTTAAAAATATAGTTATTCATTAGTTCTCATTTTAACAGTTCTTAACCCTTTTTACTGCATAAATCGGATATATCCACACAAAATTTCGTTACCTTACCTGTGGAGATCTGATTCATTCCACAGGGTTTAAAAAACTTATTGTTATGCTGATGAAAGTGGATAATTCCATATTCTCAGGAATGAAAATGAAATTTAATTATGCAGTGAAAGGGTTAAATATCTGTTTCGCATTAATTAATTAAATTAATGCAACTAATTTGTTTTGAGCTTAATAAACTTCATATTAAAGCTCGTAAAAATAAACTTAAATGCAATTTCATATCAAATTGTAATACATGTAAATTTTTTGTGTAAAATAGTATCAACTTATATTAGCGTGAATGTTGAAATATAAGATGCATATTTTAAGGTAACAAAATAAAGGCCTCTATTATGCATAAGGCCTGAATTTCACCATAACACTTTTCTTTTTTGAATCTGTTTTAACATGATTTTAAAAATGAATATTTCAAGTTGCCAGTTTCTTGAAACTGGAGCGAGCGGGGTTGCTGACAGGAGGATTATAAAAGGTGACTTCCGGAAACATAGATGGGTAGAGATGCTTAATGGGGAGGAAAGACTCCTGTCACCCTGCACATAATGAGGTTCACTATTATATCTTTCATGTTAAAGTCATTTTAAAGTCTTTTTTTTTTTGCCTTAAATAAAATGAAACAGTTTTTGGTGCTGGGCTAAGGAGAGATTAATGAAAAGCTACCTTGAAATACTGAGGAGTCACAGCTAGAAATTTTGCAGCCGTGATAACGATAAGGACAGATCACCACTCAAATATGGATATTTGAGGAGGAAACCTTCTTTCCCTTGATCTCCTTAAGCCCTAATTGCTTAAGGAGGGACTTAATCAATTAAGGAAAGGGGATGGTGCCACCACAGCACTAAATTTAAAAGTTCGTGATCTTTAGATTTTCAATACAATTTTGTCAATGAAGACAAAGGAGATAGAGGGTCAGTCTTTGAGACATCCCATTCTACTTTCTGATGATTTTTAAGAATCCAGAGTCAGATAAGCACAGACCTATAGGTACAGTCGAAACTCGGTTAATATATAATCTCGCTTTGTATATATTTTTCCCTTGGTCTCAGCCCCTTGAAATCTATTTCTACGTAAAACCAACTGTTTAATATACAGGGTGATTATAAATGATTCATCAGGTTTTAAAAGACTGTATTGAACAAAGTAATACACACAAAATAATGAGTGTTACATGAAAAGAACCAGAAACTGCCCACATTTCAATCATAACACTACAAAAGTTCAATATGCGCCCCCTTTGTGCTATCAATAGCTTGGAAGCTATAAGACTTCAAAACCCAACGAATCATATATAATCACCCTGTATAATATTTTTCTCTCAGATCACTGATAATGTATATTTTTTGTCTCTAAAATTATGAAATTCATTCCAAAAGAGTGAATCATTTGAGATTTTTTTAAGCTTGCAGATTCTTAACTGGTTTAATATTATAATTGTATTGTAGCAAAAATGGGATTGATTGGACTCAGTAATTCCTTGGCAATAGAGGGGTCAAAATATGGAATTCACTGCAATGTCATTGTACCAGTAGCTGGATCTCGCTTAACAGAAGGCATTTTACCTCCAGGTAAAAATTTTCTGATAATCATGTCAAATTATTTTCTACTCAAAAATCTAGTATATTTTTAAGAGATGGGCTAGTTACAAGGGAGGATTGAAAAGTAAACTACAACAATTTTTTTTATGGAATACTATTTCGGTCCGGGTGTTCAAAGCTGGTACATTTATAGTTTGAATATTTCGCTACAGACAGCAATGGCTTGATTAGGTGTCGCCCTAGCAAACAGACCGATAACTACTGAGTAAAGATGGTGTGTTTGCTAGTATCATCAACTTGTGAAGAACAGCTGGGTGTAGTCCATTTTTTGTGGACCAAATGAAAACTGCGAGTGAAATCCACAGAGAAATATTGGAGGTGTATGGTGCTGATTCCCATGGTGGTGGAAATTCTTGGAAGAGGACCAAGAAAATCTTTTTACCCAAATTGAAGAATTTGGCTGGGACATGCTCAAACATAGTTCTTATAGTCCAGACCTCGCACCATCTATTGCCTCTTCGGACCAGTGAAGAAATTCCTAGAAGGACAATGCTTTGGTTCAATGAAGAGGTAAAGTCAGTCATGTGCAGGTGGCTATACAAACAGAAAACTGAGTTTTATGAACGAGGTGTATTGAATCTGGTGCCACAATGGGAGAAAAGTGTCGAGAGATTTGGTGCATATGTCGAAAAACAGGTAAAAAAAAAACAACCAAAAAAACAAAAAAACTGCAGCTTGTGCATTGTTTCATTTTGTTGCTTATTATTAAAAATCCACTGCATTGTTATTATCATTACTAATTCTTTAATCTACCAATATAAAGATTTTAATTTAAACCGCATTTTAAGTAACAATCTTTTTTAACATTTTATTAAGTGTCCATCACAGAATTGCGGTATTTTCTTTCAGATTTTAACTTCACTCATTAAAGGCGACTCCTAGAGGTTATATTATTAAACCTGCTATTCGCACATTGCAAGGATTAATCCTATTAATAAACTAATTACAGCTTTTGTCAGTCGCTTTAAAGCAAGCTTCGAAACATTTAACGTAGGTTTCAAAACATTTAATGTGCACGTCGAAACATTTAACGCAGACTCTGTTATGCCAATGCACACATTTATTGAGTGAGTTACAAAATTTTACAGTATTTTACACATATCCATTAATATTTTAATTTTCTGATCATCTACAACTTTAAATTGATTATAATTTTTATAAATATTTATTTATTCAGTTACCTGCATGGCGTTACAAAATTTTACAGTATTTTACACTCAAGTACAATACTTTCTTATTCTTCATACACTTCTTGTTCTTCCTCTTCCTCCTCCTCTTCTTCTTCTTCTTCTTTTTCTTTCACCTCCTCCTCTGACAGTGAGTTTAAAATAGGCTGGCCCTGAATCGCAGGAACCAGAAACTGGCTGGCATGAGTGATCCATCCTTGCAGTTTTCCAGTGTCAATTTTTCCATCGCTTGAGTGATTGCTTCAAGCAAAGCTGGTCTGTTTGTGTGCATTGGCATAACAGAGTCTGCGTTAAATGTTTCGACATGCGCTTTAAATGTTTTGAAACATACGTTAAATGTTTCGAAGCTTGCTTTAAAGCGACTGACAAAAGCTGTAAAAACTATTACAAGCATTTTAAAGAAGTCAACGTATTGGACTCTATTTATTCATTTATTTTTTTTTTTAATTTCTTTTTTAGCATAGATCTAGTTCTGCTTCATTCACTGTGTTGTTTTTCTCTTAGTCACTAGAACGTTTGGCAGTAAGTATGCATGCAACTGAAATTCCACCCATTTTGGTGACTTTCAGTGAAAATCCTCAACGTTTGGCAACAGTGCGCACGAAACTGTAAATCCAGCCAGTGCGCAACTAAGTTTTCTTTGTTGGTTTTTAATTATTTATTGAAGATCCACTCTTGACACTGTTGGCCTTGGAAACTCGAATTCTTGTGTACTCTCCGATATGCTTTGACCCATGTGTCCTGCACCGATTATCATCCCACATTTAAAGTCGGTTAACACGTGACGTGCTGCCATGTTCACTATATACCGTTCTATAACAGACTGCTCAGATATTGTGTCTACACCAGCGTCATACACCGCATCTGGCCGCAACATTCGGGAGTCATACATGGCACATCTTCAAATGGACAACCCTTCCCATGACTTTTGACCACTCAGTTTATACAAAAGAAATTGTTTCCAGACAACTTTCTATCAGCTTAAAATGCATTTTCATTTTCACATCTGGTGGTCACGATGTTCAGTGACTGAAATGTGCATGCAGCAGCTCATTATCTGAAGGTGGGAAACAAAGGAATTAACTCACGAGTCATACTCCAAGCAAATAAAAGAACAGACCCGGATTCATCGGAGTAACTCCGAGCGAATAAGAGAACTCGTCCATAGTGAAAAAACATTAAATGACTTCAAGAACAGTCAATTTTGAAGTGTTTTAAAACTTATTAAGGTTGATTAATAATTCTAAATTAGGAAATTTTCATATGTAAACAAAACTAGATTTTATGATTGGGGGAATGAACGGATATATATTAAGAGAAGGATGAGACACAAGAACCCTGGAATACAATAAATAATAGTTATTAATTAAAAATACAAATTAAATAAAAAATAAGATATAATAAACAAAAATAATTAACAAAAATAATTAATCAAAATCAAAATAAATTTATTTTGATTAATTATTTTTGTTTATTATATCTTATTTTTTATTTAATTTGTATTTTTAATTAATAACTATTATTTATGATTGGGGGAAGAAATAACGTTTTCTATGATTGATGTTAAAAATTCAGTTAATGTTTTATCTTCTGAACTGTAAAATGTTATTTCTTTTCTTTTCATTGATAGAAATATTTGAAAAAATGAAGCCACAGACTGTTGCACCTGTGGTTGCCTGGCTGTGTCATGAAGATTGTGAAGATAATGGTGGAGTGTATGAAGCTGCTGGAGGATGGCTTGGAAAATGTACCATTAACTTTTCATTACGTGCATTTATTTTATTTTCAGTAAATTCAAAAATACTAAACAGAACCAATTTCAAATCTGACTTATTTAGATAGGTGGCAACGATCCGTTGGCATCACTTTTCCAACTACTGGAAAAGGTTTCACAATTGAAAATGGTAATGGTCAATGGCAATAATGATGTATTCTCTTTTAATAAGATAAATGCTGATATCATTAATAAGATAAATGATTTTCTTTTAAGTGCGAGATAACTGGGAGAAAGCAACTGACATGGAAGGTGGAACTTTTCCTTCGTCGGTACAAGGTTAGCATTCAAATATGATTTATAGATGATTCAAAAAGAACTTTACAACTTAGAGTATTTACTGTATATTGATGCAAAATACATACGCGATGTTTTGATGTAATATAATGTATCATAGCACATCAACTTTCACCCTAGATACACTGTAGTATGCTTCAATGTAGAGCGGTGAATCGTACTTTGAACGCTTCTAACTTTGAACGTTCCAATGTTCGAACGCTAAATTCGAGAAAAATTATTCAGAATTTGAACGATGCTTCTAAGTTCAAACTGCGTACGAGTAAAAAAAAATGCTCATTTCGTAAATGCCATCCATTATGTAATATAGTCTCTTGTATTTGTTGAGTAAGCATCTTTTAGTTAACATTTTTTTTATGCTTGATTTTACTATATACACTGTATTAACCCTAGCAATTAACCATGGCACCCAAAACGACTTGTTTTATTTATTAAATTCTTGTTTTAACTCCCTGTTTAGGGCCTTAAATGTGCATTTGATATTAATTTTAGTTTTATCGAAATGGGTCTTGTTTAGTATTTGGGAATACTTTCCATTATATACTACGGGAAAAATTTTCAGATATTGAATATTTCATAGTTCCTGGAATGAATTAAATTCGAAGTACACGGCTCCACTGTAAGAGGTGCAATTCAAAATTCCCCGATTGGAGCTGTATAACCAAAATGTGAAATAGTGTCAATGCACACTGAATTGATGGCAGTAGATACTTGGATGGTTAGAAATTGTTGACGTTGCATTGTGATATTTCATCCTTTGACGTTGCATAAAGAATTTGTGCCAGTAGGTCACACTGTCAATTCACAGTTGGGGAAGGATAGTCATCAAACGATGGGCAGCCATGTTATCATGATGAAGAACGCAGTGTTTTCTCACCACAGTTCCGGCAGTTTCCATCTGAAATTTTCACCAGAACATCCCAGTAGAATGTGAAATAACATTGTGACCCACTGGCATGAATTCTTTATGCCATGTCAAAGAATGAAAAAATCACAATGCAATATCAACAACATTTAACAAGTAAATAATAATGATTATAAATTGGAGATGATAGTCGAGGTTCCTGGTTCGAATCTGGGTCGCAGAATTTTTCCTTCCATTTTTCAATTGAAAAATCATAACATCTAACAAAACAGCATTTATACAGGCGAGAACTGCTTCATTCACAATGAAATTTTGTACCTTAGCTCACAAAACAAGTACCTACTGCCATCCATCGACGTGCATTGAAACTATTTCATGTTTCGGTTATACAGCTCCAATCCGGGATATTCTAAATCACACCTCATATTTCCATACTTTTATTTCTGGTACAGAGGATAGATTATCGCCGAATAGGCCTTTCCAATGATAATCTGGGCAAAACATGATTTAGAAACAAAAATTTAGAAATCAATTAATAAACAGCTTTGATAGCGTTGCAATCCATAAAAGGGATTCTAATAAATTATCAAATGCTGACAAGCGGCCAATCCCAGACAAAGGTCTTCAATTCTATGGATATTATAATTTTGTTCTTGAATGTGTATAGCTGCATTTCATGACTTTCTCTTAAATTCATGAATGCAGTTTAAATTTTATTTGTTATAGAAAACATTACACAGTTAGTAGAATCATTGGCAAATGCTACTGAAATAGACGATGATGCCGATGTTGGATCTACTGATGGTGTCAATGTAGTAAGTATCATGAATTTATAAACAACACTTGATGAAGGAGGTAGAATCGACATGACCATTTTGTGAATGTATATTCCAGGAAAAGATACTAAAAAAGAAATTTCCTACGAAAAAGTTTACCTATACTCCCAAAGATGCAATTCTCTATGCACTTGGAAGTAAGTTTGATACAACCTGCAATTTTGATTTTCATTAAAAATAAGAGTTGAACCTGATTGCAATATTAATTTATACGGAATTAATTTAATTTC
This sequence comes from Rhysida immarginata, assembly GCA_023313115.1. NCBI lineage: Eukaryota > Metazoa > Arthropoda > Chilopoda > Scolopendromorpha > Scolopendridae > Rhysida > Rhysida immarginata. The sequence goes on from JAHWFO010002284.1 coordinate 7,477,695, forward strand.
AGTTGGATTGACTTCTTGTGACGATGACTTTTTAAAGTTTGTTTATGAAGGAAGTGATGAGTTTAGCGTATTACCAACATTTGGTGTTATTCCAGCACAGATGGCTCTCATGGAGAGTGGAGCATTTTCTGGAGATATAGGTGGTCTCAAAGTCGACTTGTCCAAGGTGAAGAAAAAATTACTGTATACAGTTTGGAATGAATTATGGTTAGTTTGTTCTTAGATGCTAAGAATAGGCTTTTACTATTATGTAGTAATTTATACACTGTATTTGCTTGTAAATAATAGGTAATAACTTGTTTAAATGATTGTTATAGAACAATAGTTGATAAATTAGATGTAGCTTTATTTATAATCTAAAACAAACAACAGCACTAACTGGTACTTTAGTAATAATAAAAAGTACCGAAAAAACTGTGGCTACTCACAAATAACAAGCATGGGATAAGAGACCACTTTTCCAATCTTTGTTAAGACTTAACGTATTTACCTGACCCCATGTTTTGAGATAAATTTTTTTATTGAACATATATTTATTTTAGAATCAGAACAACTTTAATTGAAATGTTTTTTAATTTAAAAAAAAAGATGTTGCCGTATTGATCCATACCTTAAGCTTCAGAACTTATTGCGATACGTGAATGGAATGATATTTTTCCAGTATTCCAAGCACTATCGTAAAATCTCATGTGATCTCATTATGATAGAGAATGCTAGTAAATGGCAACGCCACCACAGCCAAAGTGGAGGATTATAGCATTATTTGTCTCAGACGTCGGCATATTTGTGTAATTTGCAATTTTAAGATGACCCTCCCCCCCCTTTTATTGACCCTTTAATTTGGGAAAAACCTTGTCTTATAGTCGAGTACGGTAAATACAGTACCTTGTTTAAATATACCGTGTATAAATAATTCGTTTATAAGTTCCAATACAGTCGAATCCACTTATAACGAATATCTAAATGTCCACAAATTTGTTCATTATAACTGTATCGCTTTATAAACATATATGGTTATAGCGAATTTATTTTTATTTAAAGTAGATTTCTCTATATCCGACAAAGAAAAAACACTCAATTATATACTTTTTAATGTTTTTTAATTAAAAAAAAAAAAACACGCCCCTTTTTCTCCTTTCCATCATCTTTCATTCGTTGGAAGTTCATTGGGGATTTCAATTAATCTCGCTATAACCGTTTTTTTCATTATAACCGAGTTTGTTATATGTCGGTTGTACTGTAACTACTTTTTATATAAGTATAATCTATAATAATTATAGTTGTCGCCACATAAGTTGAACAACAGGATGACATCATTTCTAATGCCAGCCAATAGACGTTAACGGGAAGTATATCGCTTAGCTATTCCATGAAACATTCGCTTTCGTTTTCGAAACATTGTTTTCATATTTATACTTAGTTTCTATATTATTTTTTTTTTTAAATAGATAAATGAAATTAATAAATTAAAAAATGACGCAGAATAGTCGACTTGAAGGCAATTTGTTTTATATTATGACTTTTAATAGGCTTTCCACGTTTCAACGATATCTCCGCCTTTACTATAGTAGAACAAGTGCATCATGGGTAAAATCCAGACAAAGCATATTGATGAGAAAACTTACTGATGTCAAAAAGATCGTTCAACTTACGTGGCGGCAACTATAGTCAAATTTTAGTCCATTAAATGTACAGGTAGATCCCGTTATACACGATTTCGGTATCTGCGATTTCGGATATACGCGGTTTTCATTTAGTAGCATCATCGATCTCCAACATGTGAAATCTCTTCTATTTTATTAGGAGTTGAATTCGTTTTGGAGTTTTGTTTTGTTCCTATCCCTGTTTTTGTACACATTTAGCACATCACTGAGTATCTATGAATGATAAGATTGCTATATATCAGTTTGGACAGATCAGCTGAGTTTATAATTTGTTTGCGAAAAGATTTATTGTTGTAGGACTTAAAATGCTGCCGAAACGTAAAAAAAAGTATTATTACCGAAGAAAGAAAGCGGTCCCGAAAATCCTACTCGTTAGAAACGGAGCTGGAGGTCCTCGATGAAGATGAAGAAAACGTTACAGCCGACCATCAAACAATTTTTAACGAAACATCCTGCCAGTTCGAACGTTCCCTTAACATCCAGTCCGAGCTCCTCTTCTAAACTCTCTTCGGGATTCCACCAGCACTATTACAGGAAGGAGACTGTTGGAAACAGCATCAGAATCTTCTGGTACAGATGAACCCAAAGCAATATAAAGTTTAGATTGTGGACACTTCTTTTTGTTGTACATGTACATGTATTTTGAGTATTATAGTGTATCTTGAGTTTTATAAAATAAAATAAGGTGCTATTTTAAGACTAAAAAATAGAAAACTGCTGTATTACTAATCCTATACTTCTATATCGCAATTATTTAGGTTATATCAGGAAAATAATTAATGCTTATGAGAACCAAACTCTATTCTGTACGTGTTAAATGGAACCCGTTTTACGCAAATTCGGTATACACGGCAATTTCGCGGGACATATGTATCGCGTATAACGGGATCTACCTGTACATGAAAAACTAAAGGAAAAATCCGCAACTTGGATTTGAACCAGGGACCACTACTAACTAGCTTGTTGTTTCAACCAATTAGGCTACCACGGACACTGATACAACAAAAGGCTGTCTCCAAGTGTCCTAAGCACTACTACTATACAATTAAAGTGGAAGGTCAGTAATTGCAGGTCGGGAATTTCTCCTTTCAAGACCGTCAACAAACTGATGAAAATTCAGCAAATGCCACCCTATCATTGGGTTACCACTTTGACTGCTTTGTAGACTTTAAAACACTTGGAGACAGCCAAGTTGTATTAGCACCCAGGATAGCTCAGTTGTTGGAGCCGAAGAGCTAGATACTCATAGTTCCTGGTTAGAATCCAGGTTGTGGAATTATCCCTTCCATTTCTCATCTATGTTTAACAGGGTTCTCCCCAGGCCATTTTGAACGGGTGCGCCGCCTGACTGATTTTGGTGATCGCCCGGCTGAATACAAGAAACACTGCACACTACTGCATAATATTTTATTTGTTTTTAATTTTTGCCCGCCCGGCTATTTTATCTTTCCGCCCACCTGAAAAAATTTTCTGGGGAGAACACTTGTTTAAGTATCTAATCTTGAAGCATAGTTTCGTTTTTCGACCCTCACTTTATAAACTTTAGTTTAATTAATTTTTTATTTACATGCAATGTTTTAATTTCAGATTCTTCATGGTGAACAATATTTAGAATTGTTCAAGCCTTTGCCACCTAGTGAAACTCTTCATTCCAGTATCAGCATAGCTGATGTTTTAGACAAAGGCTCTGGTGCCGTTATCCTTTTTAATGGTAAAACATTAAATATTGATTTTTCGATTTTGCTAGCATATGTTATTAGTAATTAAAATTCACCCTATAAACCTTTTGGTTGTTTTCAGTGGATACTTTAGATAAAGAAGGCAACTTGATCATCAAGAACCAGTTTTCTGTTTTTGTTGTGGGATCAGGAGGCTTTAATGGTAAACGCACGTCAGACAAACAGATTCCAGTGATTTTGCCTCCACAGACTCCAGCAGATGCTGTAATGCAATCTAAGACAACAAGAGATCAGGTAAACAAGGAAATTATCAATATTTCTTAACTATTATCATCAAAAAACAGCAATTCAGAGAATATTATTTTAATACAGCATGTCCCATTCCAAGCGTAATACGGATTTTCATTAATAACTTTAACAATAATGAAAACATTGTAATGAAATTTTCGAAAGATTTACCTTACTTTTTGTGAAATATGATAACATCATAACAAATGCTGGAAGTAGCCAGCATCTGTTTTTCATCCCATTCATCTTTTGTTGCGACATCTTCATCCTGGAGCATCGAGTTCAGTCTTGTTTGGAAGATGTTAAAGTTATTCAGTCTTTAACATCTGCAATGAAAGATGTTAAAGTTATTAATGAAAAGCATGTTCAGTTTGGAGTGGGACATCCTGTATTTCTCTTGTTTTAATTTGTCTATTCTTTAACGTTGAATAGATACAGGTTGCTTATTTGAATGAATGTAGAGATTGGGTTTCAACGTTGCCCTGGCGTCATCACAAAAATGAACAGAACCGATCACAGTATTCTGAACTGCCCAATGAAGAACATAGGGCCACACCCTGCTTTAGTAGCATAGTGCTTTGCGAACCTATTAATCAGATCTTTTATAACTGACAATGGTGCTATTAAGTAATAAACTAGAGGATACTCTTTTACCACAACAAGGAAACAAGAAACGAAAAAATAATAAATGAAAAATAAGGCAAAAAAATAAGACAAAAAACAAAAGAATAAGGAAAAATACGACCTGTAAGCACTTTTTTCGAAAGCCTTGCTTTCATCATTCAGCAGCCCAAGGGAGAACACGGAGTGAACTGACTTGGGAAGGTATATCGAGTCTTATATAGTGAACAAGAACGGAGAACAACCAATCAAGAGAATTGTAGAAAGTGGAATTCATTGATTGGGAAGCTGAGTCACCCACTGAATCAATGCAGAGTCACCAATGGGGCCCTTATCGAGATTTAATAACCGGTTTTTGTCGGTTTTGTTAATGGCAAGGCTTTCAAAAGCATCTAGTAGGTGCTTTTTATTGACTGATTGTACTAGTTTTAAATTCTCTAATGAAAAATCATGTCCCGTGTCCAGAGAGTGCTTGGCTATTGCAGACTGGTTGCTTATGCCATAACGTCTATGCTGCATATGCTCCTTGAATCTGGTGGCTAAGTTCCTAGAAGTCTGACCCTTGTACACCATAGGGCATTGCGAGCACCTGGCCTCGTAGATCCCGGATTTCTGTAGATGTGGAATGTGGTCCTTATGATTGCTAAGATGATGTCTCAACTGGTTGGGGTTGCTAAAAGCTAAAGAGATATGGAACGGTTTGAAAATCGAGTTAAGGCCTTTTATCAGGGCATGGTTATATGGTACTGAAACAGTTCTTTCCTTGTCCTTTGTACTGTTCAAGGTGGAAATATCATTAATAAACTTTTTATACTTTCTTTTCCTAACTAGATCCGAAATGGTTCTGGAGCTGTATCCATTTTTCACAGCTATCTTTTTAATTAAACCAACTTCTTTAGTGAAATTAGTTGCACTCATGGGAAGGTTAATAGCTCTATCAATCATAAAAATGAAACTAGAGAGCTTCTGATTCCAAGGATGATTGGAATCAATCGGAATGTAATTCATTCCATTAGAAGGTTTTCTAAACACATTAAAGGACAAAGAATCCTTGTTCCTTTTGATCATAATATCAAGGAAAGGAAGTTGACAATGTTACAAATTTTAGTGTCGAATATAGTGAAAACGTCATCGACGTAACAATACCAAATCTTAGGAAAATAAAAATCTGAATTCTTGAGTCTTTCTTCGAAATTTTTGAGGAAGATCTCAGCAAAAACTGGACTTAGGCACGAACCCATGGGAGTTATTATTATAAGTCTTGTTATTATACTAGAATATGTTATTGTTCATACAAAGTCTGGTGATCCTCAAAATTTCATTGATGTTACTCTTGGGAAGGGCCCCATTACTCTCGATAAGGGCCTCATTGGTGACTCTGCATTGATTCAGTGGATGACTCAGCTTCCCAATCGATGACATTTCTAACCTAACCTAACAATTGTAAACACTTGTCTGAATGTGAAATTAACTTTTCCATGCAGCTACGGTAAAAATCCGCTCCAGTGTTTCTCAACCATGTCAGCACTGCGTCATTAAACATTCTGGCGATTTCTTTAATTCTGATTCGTCGATAGTCCAGAATCATCTCATTGACGCGAGCAATGTGCTCGGGAGTGTTGGACATGGATGGTCTTCCTGTGCGGTATTCGTCCTACAAATCTGAGCGCCCATTTTTGAACTGCTGGCACCACTTCACAATTCAAGGATGACAAATCACATTATCCCCGTAGACATTGCAAATTTCCTTATGGATTTTAGTGCAATTTAAGCCCCTTTTGCCCACAAAAAACTTATTTTTCCGTTAATCTCCAACTTGGAGTGTACAACCAGTTGCGGAACCATGACAACAATACTCTTGCATACGCAGTAAATGCGTGAACACGTGGGCAACATCCACAAAAACGGCAAAAGATGTCAGCGCTCTTTGACCACAGATGGTGCTGAGTGTAACTTACTTTTTTATTCACCCTCGTAGAACCCAAATCTCTATAGTCATTATCTATTCTTTCCTTTGTTTCTGTCTAGATCTAGAGAACTTTAAAGGTATAAAAGTTGCTTCAGAGGATGATATATGTTCATTTGTTTTTCCATTTAGCCTGCATTATATCGTTTAGCTGGAGACTTTAATCCGTTGCACATTGATCCAAATTTTGCAGCTTTAGGTGGTAAGTTATTTATAAATTATACAATTTATACTGTACATAATGAAATGTTCACAATGTTCTCCTTTGTATAAATTACAGCATTAGCGAAAAATAAGTTTTCCCACTTCAGAGAGCTGTGAAGTGCATTCTACTGCTCCAAATGAGACAAAATTGTGCTACAGATAATTCAAATGATATGCTTGTCATTAATTAAATAAATAAAAGTAGTACAAAAATCCATCGATAGTGGCACTGGAACACACAAAAATATTGAATATGCATACACATATAAATGTTTAATAAGTAGCACTAAAATGCTCAATATGTCCCCCTTCAATTTGAACAATGTGCTCTAATCGCAAAACCATATTTTCCAACAGCTGAACGTAGTGTATCTGCCAGAATATCCAGAACAGGACACTGAATGCTGTCCTTTAGATCTGGCGCACATGCAGGTCTTCTACGAATAATGCCAGTGGGCATGTGCTGTAAGGCGAATGGTGTTTCACTTTTCAAGATATGCCAATAAATACCATTTGTGTTGCAGCGCCATCTATTGGTGAATTTAGATACTTAAATTATTTTATTTAATAAGTGCATCATTTGATTTAAGTGTAATACAAATTTTGTCTCATTTGGAGCATTAGAACGCACTCCAGAGCTCTCTGGAAACTTATTTCTCCTAACCCTGTATAAAAAATAAACAAATAAACAAAGTTAGAAGATAAATAAAATATAATTCAAGGCAAATAGTTCAGTTATTGGAAGATGCCAGTGTGCTTTTTGTTTTAAAACTTGATGCTACTCAAACCTTAAAAAAATCTAACTTAAAGAAAACCTAACCTTAAAAACCTAAGGAATGGCTCTATAGTTTGGGGCAGGTTAACCTTGCAATGAAGGATCAAGTACAGGCAGCGATAAAGCCATGTTCATGCACGGCTGAAATATAGTCCGTAGCAATTTTTTTTAAAACTTCATAGTTTAAAACTTAACACATCACTTGCCAGGTCTTTTCATACTTGATCACATGCGTTGACACCTTTTCGGAACTATTTCTTAGCATGGCTGCCATGCCTTCAACAAGTCGAATGAAGCAATTAGCGTAAGATTGCATGAACAATATCTAAATAATTCTATAGCAAGCAATTGTCTGGTCTCTAGAGACGTTTTTCTTATTACCTACGCCCCCCCCCCCTCTTCTTTAAATACTCCGTGCATTGATACAATGATCTCCTACAGTACTTGTTCCTTCATTGCAAAGTTAACCTGTCCCAAGCTATAGATATCCCCATTGTTATATCCAAGTGTGTTGCAATTAGCGTGAATTAAATCAACTCTGCCTTTGAATTTATCACATTATTTTTTCTTCTTTTTTGAAAATTATGAATCTTGGTTTGGAATAAGTAAAACTGTAAGAAAACAAATAGTGACACAATTTAAGCTAAGAAAGGGTTCTACTTACAGGATGGCCCAAAACCTGTCTACCAAAATGAAACATCAAATTCTAAGCACATATTATGAGTAATTGTTTGAAAATGTTCGAGGCATCAAAGCATTTTAATTTTCAAATGACTACACTTGGTACTATCTGAGAAATTGACGTTTAATCTTGGCATGTAGTTTATTTATTAGATGGGAATGCAAACTATTACGGATTATCTCCCCTTCCCAGGTACATTTCCATTGCAATTTTTTTTTATATTCTTGCAGGATTTTCTGAGCCTATTCTCCATGGCCTGTGCTCATTTGGTTTAGCTGCTCGCCACGTTTTAAAAACATTTGGAAATAATGATGTTTCAAAATTTAAAGCCATCAAGGTAATGAAAAATTCCGACTTACACTTAGAGACTTGGACTCAAAGTTTCTTTGCTTTTTATAGCCTGAAATTAACAACAAGCCTTTAAAGATTTTATCTATTATATTCATTGTTCTCAGACATCACTGCAAGCAGGGGAAGCTAATTGTTTACAGTCGATACAACCACACTTCTTTATTACATGTCAAATATTCAACTTGAAAATATATTTTTGTTTTCATAATTATGTATTCACAATAATTATCATTTTTGATCATAAGGTTGTAACTCAAAATAAATTAGGGCAGAGGTCGAAGTTTCTATGACCAAAGATGTTCTTTGTCTTTAATAAAATTAATTTTTCTTACAAAACTTTTAATGCTGACTAAATTAACAGAAATTTATTGTCAAGCATAAACAGAAAAGATTTGCAAGACAATTTAAAAGTGCTTTCATTCCTTCCCAGGTTAGATTTACAAAACCAGTTATTCCAGGTAACACACTGCAAACAGAGATGTGGAAAAAAGGCAATCGTATAATTTTCCAGAGTAAAGTATGTAAAATTTGATCATTAATTCATTTTTTGTCATATAAGTCTTTTTTTTTCTATTTATGATTACCGGTAATTGTATTTTTTACGTACAGGTACTGGAAAATGGAAATACTGCTGCTTCAGGGTATGTGGATCTTACAGAGACTGTAGAAGTCAAGAAGGATAATGTTCAGGTATTGTTAAATTAAATTGATAGATTTATTAATGTCAGAATTTAAATGCCATCTTTAAAATCTTCTACATAAGCAGCATTATATAGAAATATATTGGTTCTGGGGGTGGTCAGTTGTTGTTGTTGTTGTCGTTTTTTTTATTTTTAAAACTACACACACCTTTTTCAACACCAAATTAAGATAGTGCAATTGAATACTGTAATAAGAAAGAGTGGTGCCATTTGAATTCAGAAGCCCAAGATTTGTTAGAGATATTCAAAACTACAAAATGTTCTTATGTAACAACAATATCACAGAATTTTTGGAGTAGAAGACTGGTCTAAACTATTGAAATATGACCTGAAAGTCAAGTTATTATTTTATGAGCAAGTCTGAAGTTGTTCATAAATAACTGTAACTAGGTATCTACTTTGAAAAAAAAATTGAAATATTTTTCTTATCTGAAAATTATATATGTAGAAGGAAAGAAAGACGAAATGCAAAAGCCCTGGAATAAAACCCTGAAAAAAAAACAAAAAAAAAACTGATGCTTCCAATACAGACTAGAAAATCCGCAAACAAAAGCGAAAAATTAATACGACATTTAAATATTTTTTGTTTTCAAGATTTTTGTAGGGAATTTCGTATGCAATTTCGGCATGACGAAACGAGTGTGCATTTATCTGCGCATCAGCTCGCTGAATTATAGATCCGTCTGAGAAATAGCTTGAATATGTAATGCATTTTGATAGTGACGCTCTCGCGTTGTCTGCCACTGTCCGTGTATGTTAGACATTGTGCTGATGGCTTTCATATGTCCAAGTAGTGAAATTTTAATACAGTATGTAAATAACATTGTTTTTGTACTCGTTAAATTAATACGTTATAAGCAATTTTTTCTAATTCGTTTTTTTTTTTTCTAAGAAGTAACCTTTTTTCCGTCAATTATCCGGATCGAGTCAGGTCCAATTGATCCAATAATTAGAGTTCTACTGTAATTTACATCCCAGGTAGGGGGTTGGGCCACCTATTTGAGTTTTCTTTATTTTAATATATTTGTACCAAAAGCAGGGGTTAAAAATCAATTGTAAATCAAAGACTAAGAAGAATAAAATAAAAAGACTACTAAAAACAAAAAATTTATAGCATACACTTGTTTTAAAAGATGCACTGAAAAATAAAAAATAAATACAAATTCCTAAAATTAGAAAAGATAAGTGTGGCAGCATGTTTAATATTAAATTTTAAAATGTAAAGACAGTACTATATAATAAAATAAAATCTTGTAAACATTCCAAGGAGGAGCTTTAGCAGTGAAGCAGAAATACATTTATTGAAAAGAAATTAATCCCCCTCCCCCTCCCCCTCCCCCTCCCCCCGAGTAGGGTAAGGCAAGTAGCAGATCCTGAAGTCATCTATTTTTACCCCTCTATCTGCACTTTTTACCTCTCCCCAAGTTTTTTAATCAAAAATTAATTTTCTCGAACGTAATTTGTAGAAAATGTAAAAAAGCTCGTACTTTCTTTCCTTTCTCATCATTTCTAAACGTATGATATATCACAAGCCATATGTTGCCATAGTTCTAAGGTAGACCAAGTGACTACTACCCCCGCAAATCCGACCCCAATGGAACAACTGGGCCTAAACTTCATAGTAATGTAGATCTTGCCTAGAGGAATCTGGATACCGAATTTCACGCCTTTACGTACCTAAATAGCACATAGATATGTTGTCCTCTCTGAATCCCACCCCTGTAATTCCTCCCAGTGTACCAATCACAAGCAAACTAAATAGTGCAGATGGACATGCCCATAGGAAGCTACATTCCGAATTTCAACCTTCTACCTCAAAAAATGTAGAAATTATGAAGGGGTACACAGTTAAGACATAATAAAACCAACAAGTAGCTCCATTCTTTCGCTACTGAATAATATAGATTATGAGCACATGAGCACTTGAGCAATCATGCATCCACAAAGCGATTTCAGGTGCACGCACCGATGTCAGTAATGCTTAAAAGATGAACAGAAAGTAACAATGTATTCCTTCTTGACAAGTCGATTGTTATATGACATGCCATTATACGGGGTCCACGAAAAATTCTGAAAAGTTGATACGGCCGAGCTAAGACTTTGATGGTCATATTTCTGAAAACAGAATTTGAAAAAGTTAATCCGTTTTCAAGTTATCGTGCAAACGGCGGACGGACGGTCGGATAAACGGCACATTCTTAGAAGTAGCTTTTATGCTAAAGCTCCTAATAAATGCATCACCATACTTTTATTTTTTTCTAATTTTATTTATAATGTAATGTAACAACAACGACAGGGAGAGAACCAGACAGCTAGAATCGGCTGAGAGATTAAACCCCTTGTTGTCCCCCAACAGGCGTAAGCCCAAAACGGGGTTAATGAAACACAAAAACTGCAAAATTACAAAGAAGAAGCAACACTAAAAGAAAGAAAAAAATTAAAAAGAGAACTTATAAAAAGTTCAAGGTCATAGACATAAACGAACACCAATTAATTAAAAATTTAAGGTACATTTAATAAGATAATTACATTAGAAAAATTAATTAATTAATTAATCAACATGCATACGCGGCTACCCTCAAAGGATAATGATCCAATGACGGAGTTAGAATAGACAATATCACAAGACTAATTAAAAATTTGAAAACTAGGATTGTTAAAAATATGTCCATTCTTACTAAAAATGCCACCATTAAAAGCTAAAACTAACTTATAAGCTGGATCAATTACAGAAATATTAGAGTGCCAACAAATTGTTTGAAGATGAATATTAACATCTCTATGATGTCTGGGGGCACGAACCCCTAGAAGTTGAAGGATGCTTGGGGCCCAGAGATGACCGTTAAAAATACATTTAAAAATATTAATAAAAATTTTGTTAATAATATTATGAATATTAAAAGTATTAAATAAATCATTCATAAAATTGACTTCATTAAGTTTATTACAAATAAATTTTAAAAAAGAGGTGATCTTTTTAGCTAAAAACTTGACATTTTGTATAATACCAGGATACCATATCCAAACTGCGTATAATATTTTAGGAAAGACAATAGTTTTAAGAAGTAGAGTAAAGGTCGACTTTTCGTAAAAAAAAGTAGGCAATCTTTTAAGAATGCCAATTCGACGGCACGTTTTGGAAATAAGATGCTCAATATGAGAGTTAAAAGAAAGGGTCTCATGAAAATATATACACAAATCAAGGGCTGTCGACTGACGATCCAGTTTTAGGCCACCTAAAGAGTATTGAAATATAAAATTTGATGTCAAATTTGAAATATACAGGGTGAATACAAAAGTCTGAAGCCCCCTTTTATTTTTTGAACTGAAGCAGATATGTCAATTTTGATGAATCCAATGAATAGGAAGTTGTGGGTGGCCCATGGTGCACTTTTCATCATCCCAAATATGCAAATTAGGACACATTCAAAATTTATCTCAAAAACCGTAAGGGATAGAGAAAAAACCCAATTGCAAACTTGTTCAGCATAAAAAAACAAACAAAACAAAAAAAAAAAATCATCCAAATCGGACCAACCAATCACCCACAATCACAATCCGAAGCAGAAGATCATGTTGACCATTTCCGGAACAGTGTAGCTTGCCATTCTGGAATTGTTCTGTCTCCTGTGTGCTGAAGCATGCCTTTTATTTGCTTTTCTGCATGAAAGTGAATGTGGGTATGGTAATTTATGTTAATTTTTTCATTTGCATGCTTTACATGGTGGAAATATCAACATTCAGTTTTCCTGGTGCAGTGTGACTGTTTGTAAGCTACAAACAGTTCACCACGTGATTGTGGGTGATTGGTTGGTCCAATTTGGATGGATTTTTTTTTGTTTTGTTTGTTTTTTTATGCTGAACAAGTTTGCAATTGGATTTTTTTCTCTATTCCTTACGGTTTTTGAGATAAATTTTGAATGTGTCCTAATTTGCATATTTGGGATGATGAAAAGTGCACCATGGGATAGGCCAACCAGAACTTCCTATTCATTGGATTCATCAAAATTGACATATCTGCTTCGGTTCAAAAAATAAAAGGGGGGTTCAGACTTTTATATTCAGCCTGTATATGAATTTGTATATAAATGAAAGGCACCAAAAATTATTTTTATTTTTAGTGACTTTTTAAAGTAAAAGTGCATACTTAAAAAGGTTTATTTTTGATCATTTTCTGATTTCTAAATATAATGGCACTTTTCTATTTCACATTGACTCACATTGTGAATTTTAAAAAATTATTTGAAATTTCTTTTTTCAGATGAACACAAATGCAAGCAAGCTCTTAAGTGAAGCATTCTTTAAGGGCATTGCTGACCATATAGCCAGCAATCCGAAATTAGGGAAAGGTATCAATGGATGTTTTGAATGGAACATAACCAAAAATGGCAAAGTGGCTGCCACATGGAGTAAGATAATTATTGTTAACTCTTTAAATTTTTAATAATTACTTTTATTACTTCATTTGATACTTTTCAGCTTAATTCAATTTATTTTATTATTTGTGAGATGCAATATTTTAACGTTTTTCAATGCAGAAGGATTTCAAGTCAGAATACATATATTTAAAATGTGCACAGTCAAAGTAGATTTTTAAGATTGATCAGGTAACACGAAATCACTGCAGATATGCTATTATACAAGGTGTCCAAAAAGTCTGGTAAGATGGCAGATATCTCAAAGCTGCCAGGTTTATAGTTAATGGGGGGGGGGGGGGGGGATTCGTTGCCGTACTCAAATTTGACTATTGAGGTCATCCATTTGCTAACTTGAAAACTATTAAAGATAGAGAAACATTTCCGATTGCTACCCTGTAGAGCAACACCACATTAGTCTAAAAACAATTTTTAATTACACCCTTCCCCTTAAAAGATTTTAAGAAAATGGGTGAGAAAGTCACTCAAGGTCAGGTCACGTCACCCTTCCTCGTTAACTTTAAATTCTGGAGATTGTTCTGATTACATGCAAATATAATTATCCTGGGCAACACCGGGTCCTCTGCTGGATAATTACATCATGCCTACCTGGCAGCTTTGAGATATCTATAATGTTACCAAGACTTTTTGGACACCCTGTATAATAAATCCAAGTTTCATTTGTCTACATTATAGTGAGTTGATTGGCTAGGGCGGCATTATGTGTTTTTGGCAGATGGATATTTACGTACTGTTACTCAGTAGCCAACTCCGTATGTGGCGTGTATAGCTGCGTGTATTTCGGTTTGCTCCCAGGACATGAATTTAAGTTGGAACCTCTATGTAAATCTGGTCAAGAATATGAAAACAGTAAGGGCCACTGCCAGGTGGAGGTGCATTATTAACCATGCAGCCAGTCCAATTTTGTCCCTGAATTTAGGTTGACAGAAGTTTTTTGTTTTTTTTTCCAACTTCCTAATACATATATTTTGACTGATTGGTTTCTACAGCTGTTCTTATTGGAGATTGTTACCAAATTAAAAGATTAAAGTGTTGAAAATTATTTGTCCAACACGAAATGAACCATAATCCCAATTAAAATTCCTGAACAAAAAGAACAGGGAGAGGAATTATTTGCGAGATTCACTGATCTTTCATTTATTCCAATAATAATCTTCAAATAGAATTGTTTTACAGCAGCTCGCAGAATTGCCATTATGAATAATAGTAACTAGTGCCTCTTCTTTGAATTGCTAATTGGCAATTACAACATTACTTACCAAAGCCAAACGTGCCTCTTTCTTTGCAGCTGTGAATTTGAAGACCCAGCCTTATGGTGTCATTAAAGGAAAATCAAAAGACCCAAAGCCAGATGTCATGTTAACCTTAGATGATCAAGACCTGATTGATATGGCACAAAATAAACTGAACACACAAAAGGTAACTATTGTAATTTTTGAGTTGATCTTGAAATACCTATAACACCCTTAAAACTTTTTGTTCTCAACTTTCAGGCTTACATGACTGGCAGAGTCAAGATTAAAGGAAACATTATGTTGACACAAAAATTGCAAAAACTGTTCCAAGCTAGAGCTAAACTGTAAACATTTTTAACATTGTAAATGATGGGTATAATAAAGGGGGCGAGAATTTTTTTAACACTTTTATTACGAATAAAATTTACAACTAATATCAATGTTTCTTAGTCGGTTTTAAAAGTGCTTCATATTTAGATTTACTGCTGTGCCATAACAAAAATGGAATGCCCAAAGATGGTAATGTCATCACAGCAAATGCAGCCCAGTCCAACTATAGATAAAAAAAAAATTAATTAATCAAGTATAAAAGAAAATATTTAATTGCAATATAATTCAAAACAAAATGAATCCATTCAAGTAGCCAGGGAGGTACCTATTGAAAAGGGTCTGGAGAGAATACTGAAAAATCAATAACATCTTTTTATAGATTGATTATACAGTTGAACCTCTCTATGACGACTTACTTTGATGGCCAACCAAGATCTTGATTATTAAACATGTTTTCATATAACAAAATTTTTGGGAAGGTGCAGTGCCAATGACTTTTTATAGAATAAAATAGGACCTCATGGTCAAATGCATGCTTTCAACATGTCCCAACTTTTTGCTCTGATGCATTAGACTTGAAATAATCTTAACCCATATAGACTATATGAGTTTTACAAACGTTTGCTTGCTTGGACACCGGTGTTGGCTGTGATTAGCAATCGCCATTCAGATTCCACCAAGTGCCGTGGAATGGAATTTATTTTTCAACAATGTTTTTTTCCTTCCAGAAATTGATATAACGCTAGTTTGCTGAATAAATCTGACATTTGCAAATTGATTGAGCATCTGGGAGCTACACAACATGGCATCTTTGTTCGTTATGTACTCTCACTGCCTCAGACAATTCTATGGTTGAACGTGAGCGAAGATGCCCGAAGTGACAGTGAATTTGTCCATTCCTACTTCCTGCACACCCCATCTATGTAAACCTGAACCCTATTTTTTTATTTGGCTATTATTAAATGGAAAAAGAATAAAACTATTCCAGTTTTGATAGTCACAAATTTTCATTCCCGCTGTGGTGGAGGGATCTGAATATGTTAACAGATGATGCAGTACAAAAAACTTTTAGGTACAGTATTTAGAATGTTGCCCTCTTTTTGAAAGCACTTTACTCCTGCCAGAATGAAAACTAACGTTGTTGGTAATTGGTGTCCCTGTAGTTTACATGGGTTAATCGTTATTCCTGCTAGACATGCCATGATAATAAGCCCTTTGGACAGATTATAAATCTTCTCCATGGGATCTCACTGCCCATGCAGATACACATAAATGTGCACTTTAATAGAGTTATGGACTAGGTACCAGTTACATAAATTATGTTTAAATACATACAATTAAAGCTTCCAAAAACATTGCAGTTACTGTCTATAGAATTTAAAATGTTAAAAAATCAAAGCCAATTTTCCAAATCATTAGCTAAATTTTACTTACAACATGAGGAGAAAATTTACGATCATAATCTCTGAATGCAACTACAACTCCTTCTCCTGGTTCACTGCTATAGCCAATCTGAAAGAAAATAAAGAGATGTGAAAAGACTCCAGGATAAAAAAAAAAACAAAAAAACTATCCTTATGCTTTAAAAAGTGCACTAAAAATTTAAAAAATTATTTTTGGTACCCCTCATTTAAATAGGAATTCATAAAATTTACCTTTTTTAATTTAATGAATTCCTATTTAAATGAGAGGGACCAAAAGTTACTTTTTACAGTAAAAGTTTTATGCTTAAAAAGTTTTCTTTTCATATTTTTTTTTCTTTCTTTTTAATCTTGGATTTGCAATCAATTTTTAATCCATACTTTAGCTACAAATATGCAAAAATGAAGAAAACCTGAATAGGTGGCCCACTCCCCTACCCGGATGAAAATCAGTTTTAATCCTTTTCAAGAATTCGAATTTTGAAAATTTTTATTCTGGATTGTATTGCACCAAAAATGAATCAGTATGCCAAATTCAGAGTCATTTGAACAATGGGAAGTGGGTGAAAATTAATTCCAAGATTTGAATGAGACAGAAAGAAAGAAGCTGCGAGTTAAGTAAAAGTGTATGATAAGATGTTGCATTTACCTGATCTTCTTGAGCATCTTCAAAAGCTCTATATTTAATTTCTGCAGCAGAAAAATTCATTAGTCCATATGTTGTAGGCCTCAATACAACAGTGTGTGAAACATTGCTGCCACTAAACATTTAAAAACTTAATCAACATGATTTAAACTCTGAACAGATTCTATAAAAAAAACAACTAAACATTTTAGGAATGTCCCAGTAAATTAACATTTTTTTGTAAAAATAACAAAAAAATAGTCGTTCATTATTTGTGAGTGGTCAGGTGAAAAGGAAACCGAAGAGAAAATAACAGACTGAGAAAATCCCATTTAAAGTTTGAATACATGTACAAACATGGACCTTCCAATTCTACTAGTAATCACTCAAAGCTGCAAGAAAACCCAATCACTAAAAACCCAAGAAAAGCTGCAACCTGTGGGCAATGTAAACAACCCAGGACACACCATAAGTTCATGCAAACAAAAACATTAATTCAATGTGTGTGCTATATAAGAGTGAATCTTAGGTGCATGAGAAAAATAAAAAAAAAAAAATTGTTCACTCTAATAATGTTCTGTTTAGACTAAAATAAACTTGAAAGTCAATGATTGTAAATCATAAAAAAAAAGTTTCCAAACCCTTCAAGTCCTTTTGTACTTGACCACACACATTTAAAGAATTCTTGAAACTTATTAATTTTTAAGTGAACAGTCAAAAATGTTCACTTAAAAATAGCTATTATGTCATACACGGGTCATTTTTGGAATTCGTAGCAATCATTCTTTTCCTGCAAATCATGCAACAAACTGCAATTTCAGAAAGTGTTTGAAAACCCATTGGGTGTGCTTCTTAGTTTTCACCACTATATTGGTCTGACAAGGAGACTCCACGCACTCAGACACATGGATTTTGATGATAAATTTCTGCGAGTAGCTTTCACTAAATTAAACACCCATGCAAAGTCAAAGCCATCCGATGCACTTCTCAAAATTTTTAGAGAAAAATTCATAGTTTATTAAATTTGGCTGTACTTTATAAATGCCTGAACTGTAGCATAGGTTTCTATTGGGTTCTGGTGGTTCAGTGGTAAGAAGCTAGAATTCTATTTTGCAGGTACACAAATCCTGTCTTCGATAAAGTTTTTTTTTCCCTTCCTAAATCTATTTTAACATGCACATACTTATAGCATTTACTAAATATATTTATTATTTTCCAATTTACTACATTTTTTGTTTTTTTATAAAATGCATATACAAGCTACACATATTATAATTAAATGTACAATTTAAATTTTCCAATTCGCAAAGGTTATTTTTTCACATATTGAAAGGTGGTTACAATTTATATTTACTGTATTTCATTTGTTTTAAAAACCACAAAAAAAAGTTATAATTCATGTAGAGATAATAATTAATTTTATTCATAAACTTCTGCTCCTTGAATTAGGAAACTCTAATTTAGTGGCTAATTTGCTAGTTAAAATGCAATAATAATAATCTTTTGTGTTGAGTTAAATGTCATCACAGAAGTTGCCAAATTTATAAAAACAATTAAATGTGGATAAATAAACTTTTTTTTTAAATGCTCATTTATCACTGTGGATCATTAATTATAATAATTCATATATGCATTTTAAAAAAAAAATAATGGTAGCAAAATCGGAAATATATTTAGTAAATGAATTACACATTCCCATACATATTAAAATAAATTTAAGATTTAAAATTTTTTTAATCGAAAATGGAATTTGAACCTGTACCTGCAAAACAGAATTCTGGCGTCTTACCACTGCACCACCAAAATACGATATTTATTAAGTAGCAGAAGAATTGGAGCTACTTATTGTTTTCACACTGTCCGTCTGTCCCCTCCATAATTTCCGCATTTTTTGAGGTAGAAGGTTGAAATTCGGAATGGAGCTTACTATGGGCACGTGCACCTTCACTATTTAGTTTGGTTTTGATTGGCCCACTGGGGGCGGAGTTTCGGGGGCAGAAATTAGAGGGGACCAAAAGATCTATGCGTATTTATGCATATAAAGGAGTGAAATTCGGTATGCAGATTCCTCTAAGCAAGATCAACATTACTATGAAATTTGTGCCAAATTGTTCCAATGGGGTCAGGATTGTGGGGGTGGCAGTTACTTGATCTTTAGAACTATGGCAACATATAGCATGTCGTATATCATTCAATTGGAAATGATGAGAAACGAAAGAAGATAGAGCTATTTTACTCTTTCTAAATACTACGTTCGAGAAAATCAATTTTTCGATTTAAAAAATTGGAGAGGTGGGGTTAAAAAGTGAGGTAAAAGGGTAAAAATAGATGAACTCAGGGCTTCCGCTACTTTCCTATACCTTTCTCGGGAGGAGTAACTTCTTGTCTATCCTACAATTTAGGCATTATAAAGTGCAAGCAATGATAGCAAACATTATGAATAACAATACCTTTTCAATTTTAATATCATTGTTTTGATTTCTTTGTTTTATTATGTTTTCAAATATATTGTTTTAACTGAAATTTCATTCAAAAGTTTACAAACTGAAAATGGGTTAAAAATCCCGAAAATGTTATTTTTTATTTATTCAAATTTTATTATCAACGTGCTACTGATCATCAGACTTTCATCTAGATTTTCTTCTCCTGTTTACTGTGTTTCTTTTGTGTTTTCCTGTAATATTTCTTCACGAGACCTTCTTTTCATCTGTGTTTTGTCTTCTTCAATATTTGTATTTCTCCACATCGGGTGACTTTTGTATCCGTTTTTAATATTTATTTTATTTCTATTTTTTGCATTAAAATGGAGTTATCATTTTTTAAAATTAATTATACAGAATTCAACTCCTACTCTTATATAATTATGAATTTTTTCCTCGGAAAATTTTGAAAAGTGCATCGAATGGCTTTGCATGGTGAATGCTACTCGTAGAATTTTTTTTTATCAAAATCGATGAATCCGAGTACATGGAGTCTCCTTATGAGTCAGGATGACAGTGAAAATTCCTGCTATAAGATGATCATCTTCTAATAAAGAAATCCAGTTTACAATGAACACACATGGGTCACTCCAAAAATTTGTATTCTATAAGTTTATCGATAGCCTATCTCTTCCCACCCTTTAATAAATTATGTTTCTGTCACTCATCTTCAATTTTATCTAGATGATGTCAACTTGTGAAATTACTGGACAATGTTAACATAAAATCAACAATACAATTAATAAATATGATGGCAATTCTAATAAGAACCTTAATATTTTTTTAATGGATATTATTGAATAAACAAGGTTCACAATGACATTTTTCATTCAATACATGTGTACAGGGTTTTGAAAGAGTATGAATCCCTTTAGAAAAACTCTTTGGACTGAGTGCATAGCCACCCATGCTCCATCTACTGTACCTCTTCATTGAACCTGAAAGTTTTGCTTCCCACTGCCTCTTCGAATGGTCCAAAGATATGTTAATCATAGGCAGACACTAGATATGCATCAACATGTCATTCTTTCTGCAGCAGCTGACATGCATCAATCTCAAACACCTTATGGAACTGCAGAACATCATGGACGATAAGGTGTGCTGATCCATGACTCATATTCAGAAATGGGCTACTTTATCTAGTTTTAGGCAGTGGTTTTTTTTTCACAATATGTAATCTGTGTTGCTGCTTGGTGTGCCTGACCTAGATATAGCAAGTCTATTACTGAACTCGCACAGTTTCAGAAATTCCTACTTGCTTTCATTTGTTAGTGAATTTTGATGGGGTTTGTCCCTTCATTATTCAAAAAAAGAATGACAGAATGCTGT
Organism: Rhysida immarginata; assembly: GCA_023313115.1. NCBI lineage: Eukaryota > Metazoa > Arthropoda > Chilopoda > Scolopendromorpha > Scolopendridae > Rhysida > Rhysida immarginata. The sequence continues at coordinate 7,498,482 of JAHWFO010002284.1, forward strand.
TCCTCCTAGGTAAAAGTTGCAAATGGGGCACCTATCTTAATAAACGTTTCTATATCGTTATACAAAATAGATGTTTCTCTATCGTGCTAACACAACTGGTCAATCTTCAAATGAAAAATAATACTGTTGCCAATTGTAAATTTTTATTGTGCTTTTAAGGTTTTCATTTGACTCTCCCTCCTATAACAATTGAATACTTACATAAAATTTAAATTACTATGCAATTCATTAACTTACGGTGCAATTCTATCTATTTTAGTTTTCAACATGCCACCAACTACTTCAAAGTGTTCTGGCTTGAATGTATCGTCAGTAAGATGGATATTTAGGGCAGCGCTACAAAACCAAAATTTTTTTTAGAAACATCACTGCTAATATCACTAAATAATAAATAAATATACTTTGATTTCATTCTAGAGTAACATTTCTCAACTTATAGGTCGCGACGCAATATATTTTTAGGGGTGGTGAAATGATATAAAAATTATATGAACGTATAAATAATCCAAACAGACCCAATAAAAGATTGAGAAACGCTGTTCTAGAGCATGTACAGCGTAAAGATGGTTACCTTCCACCAACATTATAAATAATGTATTCCACAACAATATCTTTTCCTTCTACTATATATTTGTTTTGAATCTGTTTAGAAATTAACAGACGGGCTTGATTCTCTTCATCAGAGCAGCTTACAAGCACTGCTTGAAGAACAAAAACACCTAGAAGCAGGAGCTTAATCTGGAATGGAATTAATAAAAGAAATTTATAAAATTATCATTAAAACTGAATATAAAGTGAGTGGCCAAAAGTCATGGGAAGGGTTGTCCCATTTAAAGATGCGCCGTGTATGACTCCCGAATGTTGTGGCCAGATGCTTCATATGGCGCTAGTGTAGACACAATATCTGAGTAGTCTGTTATAGTGAACATGGTAGCATGTCGCAAGTTAACAGACTTTGAACGTGTGATGGTAATCAGTGCAAAACGCATGGGTCATAGCTTATTGGAGATTACATAAGAATTCGGGTTTCCGAGGTCAACGGTGTTTAGGGTGGATCTTCAATATCGCAGAGGCAATGTTTCCACACGCATAAACTGCCACACAGGATGACCACACGTGTTTTATGAACGGACGTCACGTCACCTTAGTAGAGCCATACAGGGTGATCGACGGGCTACTGAAAGTCAGATCACTGCCAATTTGAATGTGTGATGTCAGGTGTTACTGATGCCAATAACATGAATAGGCATCAGGTGTATAAAATAAAACCTTTTCTGATCAAAAAAGAACATATGTTGCCATTCTAATGTCCAGTGCATTTGTTTCTTTGCACCAGTTAGGATGCATCACTTTGTGAACAGATGCAACCTTTGGTTTTGTCATGACTTTGTCTGGCAACTGTTGGTTGGCTTTTCTAAACTGTTATGTGGCTTACACATGCTTAGAGTTATAGAAGTGATTTGGCATGTTGACATTTACTCATTTGTTGCAAAAGGTTCATCTCGGTCAATTAACAATTACAAAATGTATAGTCTATCAACAATGGGAAGACTGAAACCCTTGTACAAACTTGAAAAGGGTCAAATTATTGCCTGGAAATAAATAGGCAAATAATAAGTTAAAACATAACCTTAACATTTTTTTCAAATTGGGTCGAAAATATGGACAAAAATCAAAATTGCAACTTTCTTGAAACAAGTCACAATTTGCACAAACAGGCTGTAAAATGATCAATTGTATTTGTTTCATGACTATTTTTTTTTTAACCTTCACCGTCGCGAGGGCCCCGTGGGGGTCAAAATAAATATGTAACTGGACAAAAATATTTTGCACGATTAACATGGGTAAAAGGTATGTGATTTTTAGTTTTTTTACAATATTAAAATATATTTATTTGTAATTATCTGACCAGTTCATCGCTAAAGTTATTTGTTTTTAAGTTATTCAAATTTTGGTATCTATAAGACAACTCTAAGACCAACAAAATTTTCTCTACGAATCTCGGCTCTGAAACCTAATTATTTAGATTTCATAAAGTTTTGTTGTAATGGAACAAAAAATATTGGGTGCGGAAATTTGAGGATTTAAAAAATATTCTTGTTTTTTTTTTTTTTCAGTGACTCGGAGGCAGTTGTTCGATTTCATACAATAGAAAGGTGATTACAACTTACAGCATGCCAATGCAAATGCAAACCTTTGTGCCTATGTTTTCACAACATTAAGACTTGAAAACACTACTCAAGAGATATGAAAAATGGTAGCAAAGGTGGTCAGCAAGTATTCTTGGGAGATTTCAAAAAGATGGGAAAGCAGCAGCCGAAAACTTTTTATACGAGGGTTGGGGCATAAGTCATGGCAACTATTTTTTTTCTCATAGCTAAGGGATGGTATCACAAAATGTCATATGTCTCGAGGAAACCGTTCATTCATAATATATTTCCACAACACCAGATGGCTCTGTGATTTCCTTTTGTTGCATTGAGAACAATGTTAAATCAGTTCTTAGTCAACCGCCGCGCAGGATGGATGTAACCCGAGTTGAACAACGCTCGTATATCAATATAGCCAGTCTCCGCTGGCTTTGGTAAGAATTGGAGCACCCACTATACTCTCCGAACTTTTCTCCATGTGATTTTGACTTTATACGGACGGTAAGGAACCATACAGCTTCGGACACGAATGGACATTGCAAATACGGGTATTGTGCAACAGGAGATGACCAGATTTCCACATGGTAAGAGAAATGATATGGGTGCCTGTCATATTGTTGGCAGCGTACTGTGAACTTTCATGGGACTACTTTGAGGACCTTTAGAATGGATATGTGTGCTCTAATGATTCTGGAACATGAAAGTTGTAACTTTACATCAACTACCTTAATAAACATGAAGAGCAAAATATTTCCGTGTTGTTAAATGTCCATACCTTTCCTCCATTCCTTGTCCTTTCATCTATATATTTCACATTCCACTCACGGTCGAATTCTCACAAAAAAAAAAAAAATAGTTGCCATGACTTATGCCCCAATACTCGTATTTTTTTCTTTAATATGAAAAAATATTTTTATTCACATTTTATTTAATTTCTTATAAATTATTAAATTCCGTTGAAATATTTTTATTTTCTGCATTTTCGATTTTTGTCCACTGTGCAAAGGGGCGAAAAAAGCTCTGCTATGTGAGATCAGGGACAACACAGCTGAGGATCACTAGCTGCAAAACCAAATGTAAATGTGTCCAATTCAACTTTATCAAATTGTGTTCAAAGTGTGATTACAAAATATATTTTTAACATGTATACAACACAGGAATATTATTTTATTTTGTCCGCATTGTTTTCTCCTTTATTTTCATCATCTCCAGCATCGCTTCCTGCTTTATTTTCGTCATCTCCAGAATCGCTTCCTCCTATACTTTCATCTTCAGCATTGCTTTCTCCTTTATGTTTGTCATGTTCAGCGTCGCTTTCTCCTTTACTTTTGTCATTTCCAGTATTGCTTCCTCATTGAATTTTATCATCTCCAGAATAGCTTCCTCCTTTATTATCATCATCTTCAGCATTGCTTTCTCCTTCACATTCGTCATGTTCAGTGTCGCTTTCTCCTTTACTTTCGTCATTGGCAGCAATGCTTTCTCCTTTACTTTCGTCATATCCAGTGTCGCTTCCTCCTTTACTTCATCATCTTAGCATTGCTTTCTCCTTCACATTCGTCATGTTCAGTGTCGCTTTCTCCTTTACTTTCATCAGTTTTGAGGGCTCGCGGAGGAGCAAGTCGCTCTTAACATCACATCCAATGCCTATCCATGACTTTTGGCCACTCAAGTTTACTTTTTTTTTAAAAAAACATTTAAATCATGCAATTAATGCTAAAAACTTAACATTTGGCAATTTTACTGGAGAAGGAAATCACAATCGAAATATGAAATGTGGTAAAAGCCTGGGGTTTAATGGGTTCATAGCTGAGGAGCGATTGCAGAAGCTGTGCAGCCTCTGTTGAATGAGGTCGATTTTATCAGATATAGTGACCCACGTGGCGTAAATCGCACGTTCGGAGCATAGCCTAATAATACATTAAAAAAGGTGATCGAAATCCACGGTTCCCGATCACGTATTCGAGTAAAAATCGGAGTAGTAAATCATGCGGTCATGGAATAGAGATGCGGCTTACATACAACTTTCGCACGATCCAAGGAAAACAAACTTTAATAAGATTTTATTATCTTTTTATTAAGGAATGCATTAAACTTCCGTATTTTTTTTTTTATACATAGAAATGATTGAGACATCATGTTCTTCTTAACTTCAATAAAACTGATGTAATTAATCGGGAAAAAAAGTTCGGTCAAGTTGGACCCTGATTTTCTGGAGATAAATGATCAATATAAAATAAAGATACACAGATACGCATAATAAATGCACATCATCAAAATTGAAAAGATCAAATTGCCAACATTACAAAAATCGGTAAATATTACCAATACCCAAGCGATCCCTGAAAAATGTTAAAATTCTATCTTAAGATTTTTGTATCAGAAAATACGGATACGGGATACGAACTACTTCAGCTGGAACATAAAAATCATGCAGGCTTTTAATTTTGAGATCTTTCGAAAGTGATCACTTTTTGCAACGAACTACTTAGAGCTGCCTTAATAATTTATATGAATGGAAAAATTTAAAGATGCATCAAACATAAAATATGAAAATAAAAACGTACCATTTTAAATCAAGCACGATTGCGAGCAGCGTGGCTGAAGTAAAGAGGAAGTGACGTCATCTCGGCGAGCGGAAACGGAATGACGTTTCTTTAAAGCCGCCAGAGCAGACACTCCCCTGTAGGTATTCACAAAGGTAAAAGTTTATGGTAAACCTACAGTTTAGCGACCCTTATTTTAGTATTAATTACGGAATTCATTCAGATTAATGAAGCTTAAATCTATCGTTTTTCTCTAAAAATAAAACGAATTTGTTCCCTGGATAGGATCAAATCTAACAACGAGGAGCAAAGTAACTAGACTCGAGTCGCTGAAATTACTCATGTATACAAAAAAACAAAAAAAAATGCACCCACAGTGAGGGCAATTATATGGGTCGATTAGCGCGACAAAAGGTCAATACTTAACCATGCCTAAGACACAATGCTCAGCAGATTATACTGATCTTGCTTGCCTAAGCTGCAAAGGCGCCATTTAGATCGGCTAGTGCCAGAAGAGGCGACAAGCTACCGAGCATCCTTGTGCAATAATGTACTTTGGCGTCCTTGCGATATTAACAGACAGTTTGGTGCGTCTGTGGTAAGTGCGCAATCTGCACTGGTCTTGCCTAATAGAGGTGTCCTACGGTAAAATGAACTGTGAAAGTGAGCATCCTGTCCTTTGACAGGTCCAGTATTCTTGACACTTTATTACATATTTGCCATTCCCTTCCTGTGTTAAAGACTGCTGTAAGATGTCAGCAGTGAGACCGACAGCTTCGTGCAGGGGGTTCAAGATGGGATGGAAATCCATTAGTGGTCACCAATCCATAGCTGGCTGCGCTATCGTTACTGATCAGCGAGGCAACCAAGCTACGACCACCCCTAAAACGGGCCGACAGGTTTTAAAATGGAATAGCAGGCAATTTGTTTTGGCATGTTTCCTTATGTTTTGTGAACCGATCTTTATGGACTGCACATAATGACATTCTTAACAGCCTGTACGTTTGGTGTGATCAACCATGGATATTCAACGATGCCTTGTTCTCTCAAAACTTCCCTTAGCATGCTGCCCATAACTTATTATCCAAAACTCGCATTAATCACTAGATTATGTTCGGAACACCTCCCAATCAAAGACTACCTACACAAGATTGGACTCATCCATGACAATGCACAGCTGTTTTACTGCATTCGGATGCAGATGAGCTAGTGGGCATCATTGGACGTCCACAGTAGGCCAGGATGGCATCAAACGTGCAGACTGTTTAAAAATTTCATCATGTGCAATCCAAGAAGATTGGTCCACAAACGTAAGGAAACATACCAAAACAAATTCTAGACCTCGCTCATTGATCTTCTGCAAGAATAACGTTAATAACTCTCACAGTTTGCCTGCTATTCCATTTAAAAGACTGTTCTCTTAAGGGCACCCTGTATCTGTGAAATTTTTCATTTTATCTTAATGACAGGAGGGCAATGGCATAGTTTGTAGAAGATAAATGTCTCTGCAGAACGATGATTTTGGAGAGGAAAGTTTTTGTATTTATGATCTGGGTTTAATAGCTGTAAAGAGGGACAGAAGGTTATTTGTCTAGTTTAGTGAAGGGAAAGCAGGTGTGAGGATTTTATACTAGGAGACACTCAAATAATATGGTCTAAAATTCTTACTCAAATAGTGCATTGGAAAGTTGGAGTCTCAACAAGACCAATCTTGTGTAGTCTTTGATCGACGGGTGTTCCGAACATAATCTAGCGATTAATGCGAGTTTTGAGTAATAACTTATGGGCGATTTCTCAGGGTATGACAGAACAAGGCATTTTATTTTTAAAGGCATAGTGCTGGGTTGAGGACAATTTGATTTCCAGATGTGCCTTTGTTTTATCTCCTATGTACCTCTGGAGATTGTTCAACACAGTGGAAATTGAAGTGTTGGGCTAGCATATAGAAAAACTGCCTTGGATCAATTGAAATTCCTTGTGGATTAGAGATTTCCCCCTTTTTGCTTAGATTTTGGGATATTAATGAAATATAAAAAATGGAACCTCAGAAATTCAACAACTGTTCAAAATATTCTCGGCATGTTTTCACACACACATGCTCTCTTCGGATCATTGACTGTCTTACCGGTTTGAAATACTCCCAGACAGTGCCAAATGGTTTTGCAGGCTTCCATGATGAAGTGTCTCTGCATTAGGAATTTCAGCTGGATAAACCAATTGTTTTAGGTGGATGAAATTAATATTGAAGACAGACTAACCACAAATGTACACGACGAATATCTTAATTTGGCAAATTAAGAATGCAAAAAACGTATAATTGAGTACAGCACATTCAAAGAAACCAACCTTAGCATTTATAATAGAGTACAGCATTCAATAAAAGAACTAATCTTGATGACTTGTGTCCCATTTCCTCCATAGACCAGTAAGCACGAAAAATGAAAAATGTAAACAAGTCTCAATGGCAATACCGCACCATCTGGTTAGTTTGTACTGTTGATGGATATCTCAAACCACGTTGAACGTAAACTTTCATACAAGAGCTTTACATCAAGACCAAGACTTTCATTAATACCTCCAAGTTTTTTCAGACATGTTTATATAGACTATTTTGGTGTCAGGAACTCTCCCTCAAAGTTTGTAAATTAATTTTTGATACACCATGTACAATTTTCAACGTAATAAGACTTTTCCAGCCTAGGCCCTAGCTAGGTTGGCCTTATGGGAAATCTGGCCCTGTATCCTGTCCGCTATAGAAGTTTAGAAATTTTTGTAGTGGAGTGATGATTCGCTGATATCAGGGAGGTAGATTTTCAACATCCGTCATTCATTAGTCATTGTGTATGTTTGTTATTACAGATTTGGAATTGGAGATGAACCCAGCCTTGAGATGTGAGAAGCCCGACCTTGAAGGTGTGAGGATTTGTTGGTTAGGCGTCTTGAATATCTCTTCTGCTTCATGGGCCTCTGTACAACCCAAGCTAAAGAATGTCTCAGACTATTATTTGGGATTCGGTGCAGAAAGAGTTAACGATGTCATCAATACTAAATTGGAATGAAGCAATCTTGCTGATAATTTTGATCCAATGCATTGTATTGGGGAGGGTGATGAAATAGATGTATTTGTATACCAATCAAGTGTTGGACCAAGAATTGCTACCAGTCTGTAATGCTGATACTACTATATAGGATGAAACTGCATCTGCACTCTGCCATTGACTTGAAGGATAAAGCTCGATTCATCCTACTATATGATGGTTTTTCCAATTAGCGATCGTCCAGTGCAAATTTACAGACCGATTGAAGTTATCCATACAGAACACTAGTCATTATTGCCAATAATGGCAAAGGCATTAGACATTCCAAAATTGTCTTCTGCATCCACTCTCTACTGGTTGGTACTTCATGAATTGTCATCAGTATTGGTGATTTTCAGATGTCTTTGGGTATTGCCCCATTTTCGGTATATACAAACTATGGTATCATTAGGTTGTTTGAAAAATTAACACTTGCTATATAGAAAATCAAAAGCCCTTACCACTTTATTTTTTTTATCCACCTTTTGATTTGGTTGTGAAAAATACTTCAGTTTATTAAGATCATGAATAATTTATTTTTTAAGGATGAGCACTGAGACGGGGAGTGCTGAAGCAGAATTGTTGCTTGACGAAGAAATTAAGAATGTCCTGACTAATGTCAGCATTTCTAAATCACCGTCCACATCTGATGGCACCAGTGATAGCAGTCAACAACAAGCTCAATCAGCTATTCAGGGAAACATTACACCTACCTTTTTAGAATTTTGGCAAGATGGGTCGAGACGGAGTGCCTTTTCTCCTTACACCAGAGACAGGGTATGTTCTTCATAAGTTATATTGTGAAGGATAATGTTATCATACAGGGTGAATACAAAAGTCTGAACCCCCCTTTTATTTTTTGAACCGAAGCAGATATATCAATTTTGATGAATTCAATGAATAGGAAGTTGTGGGTGGCCTATCCCATGGTGCACTTTTCATCATCCCAAATATGCAAATTAGGACACATTCAAAATTTATCTCAAAAACTGTAAGGGATAGAGAAAAAAACCCAATTGCAAACTTGTTCAGCATAAAAAAATCAAACAAAAAAAAATCATCCAAATCGGACAACCAATCCCACAATCACGTGGTGAACTGTTTGTAGCTTACAAACAGTCACACTGCACAAACAAGTTACTTCAAACAGTTTAAAAAAAAAAGTTAATCAACAAAATGCTCGATGTGACGGAACCTAATTGACGCCAAAACATCGGCAAGCATGGCTGGTGTCACTCCTCGGCACGCTTCCTGGATTCGTTGAACCAGATCCTCCAGTGAGGCGGGCTGCGTAGCATAAACCTTGTCCTTCAGGTATCCCCACAAGAAAAAGTAAAGTGGTGTAAAATCAGGGGAGCGGGGTGGCTAACGAACTGGTCCTCCTCGGCCAATCCATTGTTGTCCAAACATCTCACTTAGACGCTCGCGAACGATCAACCCGTAATGTGGAGGAGCTCCATCATGCTGAAACCACGTGCGCTGATACGAGGCCAATAGCAAATTGTCAATGAAGTCTGACTACCACGTTGAGAATTTCAGCCTGGTAGCGTTCTTCAGTCAGTGTTCCATCGTAAAAATACGGTCCAACCACAGTGTCATTGTACAATCCACACCACACATTGATTCTCCAGTTCACTTGATGAGTTGCTTCTCGCAGACATCGTGGGTTTTCGTCTGCCCAATGATGATGGTTGTGCCTGTTGATAACTCTATCCCTGGAGAACTGGGCTTCTTCTGTCCACAACACCTCATGAATGAAGTTTGGATTTTCATCCAGGCAGGTAAGTAACCAGTGGCAGAAGGTGACCCTAGCAACATAATCCAATGGCAGTAACTCCTGGTGACAATGAATATGGTATGGGTGAAAATGATGTGCACGTAGAATGTTGAGAACAGTTCTCTGATGGCACCCAACATCTGCAGCAATTGCTCTGCTGCTTGTGTGGAGATTTGCAGCAACTGCAGCCAGAACTAGTGTTGTTGTATCCTCGTCGCCTTGTGGCCTTGGTCGTCCTCATTCTGCATTAACATTCCCTGTAGCCTCGAATCTTTGAATAATGTGACACATTGTTTGACGAGATGGATGGCGTTCGTTAGGGTATCTGTCTCAATACAACCTAACTGCAGCATGTAGGTTTCTCCTTACCTCTCCGAAGCAGAAGATCATGTTGACCATTTCCGGAACAGTGTAGCTTGCCATCCTGGAATTGTTCTGTCTTCTGTGTGCTGAAACATGCCTTTTATTTGCTTTTCCGCATGAAAGTGAATGATAATTTATGTTAATTTTTTTAATTTGCATGCTTTACATGGTGGAAATATCAACGTTCAGTTTTCCTTGTGCAGTGTGAGTGTTTGTAAGCTCCAAACAGTTCACCACGTGATTGTGGGTGATTGGTTGGTCCGATTTGGATGGATTTTTTTTGGTTTTGTTTGTTTTTTTATGCTGAACAAGTTTGCAATTGGGTTTTTTTCTCTATCCCTTACGGTTTTTGAGATAACTTTTGAATGTGTCCTAATTTGCATATTTGGGATGATGAAAAGTGCATCATGGGATAGGCCACCCACAACTTCCTATTCATTGGAGTCATCAAAACTGACATATCTGCTTCGGTTCAAAAAATAAAAGGGGGGGGTTCAGACTTTTGTATTCACCCTGTATAACTAACAAGTCGTTGCATTTTCAGCCAACTACGGTCCTGACTAACTTACAACGAGGCAATGTTAAAACTCAGACAACAACAGTCATTCCTGGTATGAGAAAAGCTTTTCAAACAACAGCATTTTGTAAGTTTTATCTGCTGCTTAATTCAATTTCAAAATTTGCTCTTTGAGATTTAAGCATTCACCAATTGGCAGCCCAGGGTGAATTATTGCCGGACAGTGGTAAGTTGTTCAACAAAGTTCACTTTTAAATATACTATGAATTATTATTAACTAATTAAATATTTCATCTGCAGCAAACAATATTAATGAAACTGATAAAAATGGATTCACACCGCTGATGTGGGCTTGTGCTTATGGCCAGTTTCCAACAGTTAAAATGTTATTGGAACAAGGGGCCGATTACAACCACGTTGGTGATGACGGAGAGACTTCTCTTCTCCTTGCCAGCACAAATGGACACACAGACATTGTCAAATTACTTATTAGCAAGGATATTGACGTCAATCATGCTGATAAGGTAATAATTTTGTTTAGGATGTGATGCACAACTTTTTATTGGCTACTATAAAAATTGGTACATAATAAGTAAGCAAGTTAAACTTTTAAATAAATTTTCTAAACTGAAGGTAATGTAAAATTATCACCATAGAACAACCAAATGGTTTTTCCGTGATGTGCACTCGAGTCTGCACGATTCAGGAAAAGCTGGCAAAACAAGTATTAAAAAAATGTAATCAGGAACACTGTCTAAAATAATATAAAAAAAAAAAAAAAAAAAAGGGCATTTTCTTGGAACAGGAAAGATTCTTTATCTAGTGAAATCCAAATGCAAATGTCTCTCGAAGGACGGTACAAAAATTGCATCTCTTCTTGACAGCAAGTCTGTAGCTGCACATCGAAGACGTTAACCATCCCAGAGCTGCAATTTTTTTTTCAATTTCCCTGGTCAAGGTTTGGGTTTCTAACTCCCTCACGTTTTCCATTTCACTGTTGCAGATGGTATCTAGAACTCGCTAGAAATTTAACAAAGAGAATGGCCTATACTGATAATCATGTCTTCAGCCTCATTTAGCTTGTCGTTCATGAATTTTTGTAAATGTAGCATACAAGGCCAGAGTGCTCACAGTCCTTTTAAGGATCAGGATGTGTATGCATACAAGTCCTTAAATTGTACTTGCCTTCCAGTGGGCATCAGGTCGTAACCTAATGGCAGTTTAGTGCTTATCAGGTATATGGTTAGAATTTTCTCTTGGGAGAGGGCTAGCAGTATGCATAGTGTAAAGAGATTTTTTTTCTTTTATTTTTCCACGTACTGTATTTTTGTTTGCTTGATTAACAAAACTTTTAAAATAAGCTGGGAGGGGACTAATTAGTTTAGAGTTGCAATATTTACACATAATTTTCATTTTAATCAGAAAGGAAATACTGCCCTCATCTACGCAGCTTTTAACAACCATGCGCAATGTGCAGAAGAATTATTAAAAATAGGAGCTGATCTAACTCATGAAAATGCACATGGTGACACGCCTTACTCGATTGCAATAACCAAAGGCAACAAACAAGGCAAGCTTTTGTAAGACTTAGATAACAACCTGCAAGTACGAGGGAGTTTTGATGATTTTGCCTCTTATGCGATAGTTTCAGCAATTTGCGAGATATGGATGTTAAATGGTATGAAAGGAAAGCCTGATTCATTGACTATAAGGAAACATAGAGGTGCCAATCTATAACGTCACACAAGCTCAGAATAATTGGAAAAATGAAGACTTACACGGGCGTTCAGTTTGTGCAGACAGACATTTATTCTGGAAGGATGAGTGTTGTCTATGGCAACGTGCATGTGAGTGATGCCAAAAGTTGGATAAGGAATGGGAAGACAAGCCTGCATGCCCTGCCTTTTACATCTGAATGGTCACAGTTATGAGGTGAAAAACAGAGGTGATGAGATGAAAGCAGCAATGCATCTTTGGTGCCAACAACAGACGCCAGACTTCTTCGCTGAAGAAATGAAGAAAACTTGTCCAACATCGGCACAAATATTTGGACACAGTTGGTGAATACATTGAAAAAAGACAGCGTCAGGAAGAGGGCATTCCAGAATTTCATCAGATACATAGCTTGGATGAATGTCTGTGGGTGCACAAGCCTCCGCGGTGAGGAATTCAATCACAGCACGTTGTTTCAACTGAATGTCCATGCACAGCTTCGTTTTTTCAACTATTTTCCGCATAAGTGACTATAGATGGCACCGTTACGTTTCTTTATAATCGATGAATCAGGCTTTGCGTTCATACCAGTTTCATGTCCATATCTCACAAACTGCTGCAGCTATCACATAGGAGGCAAAACTTTTCAAAATGCCTTTGTATTTAATTCGTAAACGTTTATTAACGAGGGTTTTCTCTCTTCTTTTTACAGCACAAGCCGTAATGGAAAAACATATTCCCATTTTATTAGAAAGCTGAAGAAAATGGAATGCAATAAGTCATCGTTTAGAAAATATTTATTTCTTTTAATATGTATGATATGAATAATACATGTTTATGAGGTGGGTGAAATGTAAGATAAATGACATATAATTTATACCCTTCTTTTCTGTGTGCTGATGTAAAGAACTATGGGGGGAGAAAAAAAAAAGACTGATAAGAATAAAATTCTTAAAACCTGTCAATTTTACATAAAAATTATTGTGTAACTCACCATTATTGCCTCTTATAAAAGCATCACCATATTTATTCTTTAATTGGCCGTTTATGTATTCTTCTGTCTGTTCTAAAGCAATGTTCATATAACCGTCAAGACATGCTAATACGCCTAGAGAAGAAACATTTTAAGCTTTATAAAAACAAAAACACATTATTCATATTCATCACATACAGAAATAAGTTGTTCCTACAGGTGGGGTGGATGCAACTTTAAAATTTCATTTGGGAACCCCTATTTTTTTATTGCAGATTCAGACTCTACATTAAAAAATACATAAGTTTTGTCTGAACATTTTTTGAATCGTGATAGATAACGCTGCAATTGCACAAAATAAGATTATTTTGCAATTCTCGAGAAATACAGTTTGGAGTGAAAATTAAAAAAAAAACAAAAAAAAAACGTATCGAGTGATACATTCCTGTTCCCTCAGGGGTGCTTGTTTTAGGCGAGTCCCCTCACCTCTCACCATTCGATTAACTTAAATACTCAAAATGATGGTCTCTAACTCCAATGCACTTGTTGATTCGTGCTTCAAATCCCTGTACACATCAAAACCATGCCTGGTATAATTGTGGTGCAAGTATCCCTTATTCGTTGCATCATATTTTCGCATTTCTTTATAAAATGCATCTTTTGGCAACCCCCACAAGAAAAAATCTGGGGAGGTACGGTCTGATGATCTGGCTGGCCAGCGCACCGGTCTTCCTCTACTGATCCAGCGATTATTGTAATCCCAATCTAATACCTCGCTTGCTACTAACGAATAATGTGTTGGACAACCATGTTGAAATCACATGTTCTGTCGCACTTCCAAGTTCAGATAGTTCATTTTCAAGAATATTTCAGTATTTGTTACCATTCAAATTACTGTCAATCGCCACATGGTCCGATAAGCTTATTGTCAATTATTCCACCTTAAACATTAACAGACCAAGGATGCTGATGGTTTACTTCACAAATTCAGTATGACGGTTAAACTCACCATGGTTTGTAAATGTCGATTCATCAGAGGACAGTGCATGAGCAAAAAAGTTCTTTCATGGCAAAAAAGTTAGCTTTCATGGCCGCAGTGGTGCAATTGGTTGGCGCGTTGGCGGTCTTAGCCAAAGGTTCCTGGTTCGAATACAGGCTGCAGAATTTTCTTTCCTATTTTTCATCATTAAAAAAGTTCTGCCTCTTTTGTATTGGCTCAATTGCCCACTGACAAAATCATCGCCATTTAGTTCATGATACGGATGAAATTTACGAGGGGCGATTGATAAATAAGGTCTCCGTGGCTGTAACTTTATTTGTTAACAGATTTTCAAAATTCTTTTTGTATCTTATACTCATATTTGTCCTCTATGTAATGCACTTTTCACTTTTCGACATAGTCCCCATCCCTTTTTACGCATTGCGCCAACGCGTGACTATTTGGGTGAACCCGTCGGAGAGGAATTCCGGAGTTGTTGTCGACACCAGGATTGAATGGCAGCTTTGGACCCTCTTCTGCAGTACGATAACGTCCGCCCGCACACGAGTCACCACACACTAGAGGCGTTGCAGCACCTACAGTTCAAAGATGAAAAATTGCAGTTCAAAAATGAAAGACTTTGCACATTGCGACTTTCACCATTTCCCAAAGAAGAAAGAGCCCCTTAAGGGACATGAGTTGGTTCTGATGGAGAGGTAAACGAGGTGAAGTTGGTGCATTACATAGAGGACAAATGTGAGTATAAGATACAAAAAGAATTTTGAAAATCTGTTAACAAATAAAAAAGTTACAGCCATGGAGACCTTATTTATCAATCGCCCCTCGTAGCTAACTTCAGCATCCTCCAAACACTCGCACGAGAAATTGCCAATTGGTGCTATATCTCTCGGACGCTTGCATGTGGATTATGAGCCACTGCAAATAGTAATGTTATTTGATTATTAGCTACACTAACAGTAGCTGCACACATTCTTTTCTTCTTCAGCTGTAGACTTCCATCAGTAGAAAACTGCTTAACAACTGTAACAAAAGAATGCGATTGTACTCTTTCCGGAAAACGCTCAGCATACAAAATGACAGCATCGTCGAAATTTCTCCTTCATTCGCCCACCATAACAAAAATAATTTTATTTTCTTGCACAGTTAAATAATCCATGATGTAAAGTTAAAGGAGAATAACAGCGGCATGGAACACTTTTCAAAAATTGGTAAGCATCTCTTTTAAATAGGGAGGAGGCAAATGTAATAATTATTGGATAGTCTCTGAAATACTATGGGCATGGACCATGGACAGATGCCACCAACAAATTAATATGAAAAAACTTATTTTGTGTGATTACAGCCAAGGCTGATACTAATTCAGGATTCGTTAATACTTACGAAAATTAAAGATAAAACTTTGTATTCATGCGAACAATGAAGTAATATGTATGGATGGTCAAACAGTCTATATCCCTCATATTACTTGATAACTATCATAGAATTTAAAAACCTTTTAATGCCAAAAAATAGGAAGTCATGGGTTGGTTATCTGCTCATGATCTTCCGATGACCTGATTATGCAAATTAGGACATACAGTTGAACCCCGTTAATACGAGTTTCAAGGGACCGAGCAAGAAATAAGTATCATCCGGAACAAAAAAAATTATTGTCCATTCGCTGAAAGCCTCGAGTGCTGTGTTATGAAATAAACTGGAGACACTCATCTTTTTATTTATTTATCTCTGGAAAAGAACTTTATTGAAGTCTGTTTCCATGATTGTACCCTTAAAGTAACATAGAATGTAAAAGTTCAAATGGTATTTGCAATTTGTTCATCACCGAACAGAATGAACAACGCAAAATCGACAACGTATCAGAATTTGCGATTATGGAAGAACACGTGCTTTGCTGTTTAGGTCCCAAAAAAGCCGACGAAAATTTGCAGGACATTATCAAATAACGCATGACTAATAAACATTTTACAATAAACATTGCAAATAATTTAACATTCCTAGAATGATTTTCTTAATTTTTGAGAGAAAAAAAATACATATCCAATTTTGGAGGGAAAAAGCATTTAACAGATTGTATCTACATGCAAATAGCTTCCAAAGGAATGAGACCAAGGAAAAAAAGATGTAGTAAGTGGATACATATTAATGAGATTCGACTGTATATAAAATTTATCTCAAACTGTAACAGATAGGGGCTAATTTCCAATTACAAACTTGTTTCGCATTCAATTGAACTCACGTCATAATCAGATGAATAGATTACTCAAAGAAATAGAAATATTTCTACATGTAAGTCTTGTTACATACCAAATAACCTGGACACACTTTGGACCAACAATTAAAACAGCGAATCCCACCAAGTTGCTGAAGCTCTAGTGGTCCATACTCGGAGATGCAATGATGGCGAAGGCCATCAATCTGAGCATTTATTGTAAATGTGTAATCCAGAAAGTACATTGAAAGGTTCAAAATGACTTGCAACCTTACTTTCAGATAAATAGACATCTTTGTAAACAAACGTTTTAATAATTTTTTCTTCTTCTGAAGTATGTGTACATCTCTTTGAAACACTCTGCATAAACAGTAATCCCTTGTTATCTGCAAGGGTTTGGTTCCCGAAAACCCACGTACATACCGAATTTGGGATAGCAGGACCAAAGCCTTATAAGAAAATGGGCTAAGGGAATGTAGAGTTGCACATATGTGAATTTTCCATTGCATATGAAGGGGGAGGTATGCAAAAAAAATTTGATGCAGATAATGAGATCACGGATACTGAGGGATTGTTGTAGTCCAGAAAATTTGGGAATGCTACTCTGCACTTTTACCGAAAATTATTTTTAATAATTAGCAAATATAAACAAAATGTTACCGAAACTGTGGATAAAATTAATAGAAAAGAAAGAGAAGAAACATTTTTCCACAATAAAATATATTTACGGTAGTATGAGGGTAGTTCAATAAGTAATGCAACACATTTTTTTTCTCGGCCAATTTTGGTTGAAAAAACTGGACATTTCTTGTGGAACATTTTCAAACCTTTCGGCTTTGTCTCGTATAGTTTCATTGACGTCCGAAAGGTGACAGCGCTATAGTGAGCTGTTAAAATGGCGTCTACAATGAAGGTGCGTTCCAAACAACAGGCAGTGATTGAGTTTCTTTTGGCGGAAAACCAGGGCATCTAAGATATTCATAGGCGCTTGCAGAATGTCTACGGTGATCTGGCAGTGGACAAGAGCACGGTGAGTCGTTGGGCAAAGCGTGTGTCATCATCGCCGCAAGAACAAGCAAAACTGTCTGATCTCCCGCGAGCTGGCTGGCCGTGCACAGCTCTGACTCCTGCAATGTCGGAAGAAGCGAACACTCTCATTCGAGCAGATCGACGGATAATAATCAAACACCTCGCTGCTGTACTTGACGTCTCTGTTGGTAGTGCTGTCACAATTGTTCACCGTGGGACGCACTACGCGAACGATGAAGCAGTTACTGATGCAGCACGACGTTGGCTCCGACATCAACCAGTGGAATAGTACCGTGCAGGCATACAGGCCCTCACTTCAAGGTGGCGTAAAGCCGTAGCATTGAATGGAGATTATGTTGAAAAATAGTGTTGTGTAGCTAAAAGATTGGGGAATAACACGGTGTACTTGAATGCTGAATAAAACAACCCGTTTTTCAGAAAAAAAATGTGTTGCATTACTTATTGAACTCCCCTCGTATAATACAAAGGTGAAACAATAAACGAGAATGGAGCCATTTTACTATAACAGACACATTTCTAGTAAAACTGTTTAATATTTTTCATGGTAGTTACCTTCTGAGGCTACACACTTATTGCATTCAACAAGTTTTGGAAACGTGCTTTAAAGTCCTCTGTCTTAACCCTTCCAAGTTCTTCTTTTTGATGTCCTCTATATTCTCAAATCCGTCCTTTCAGATTTGTTTTCACCTTTCAAGCACTACCATGTGCAGTCTGGCATGAAATTGTGGCCATACTCGGCAGATTCTCTTAATCAGACACTGCAAAATCTCCCTGTAGTACTCCTGTTGACTGTTTGTCCAGGCGGAACAAACTCCTTATGTATAATGCCAGTGCTGTCAAAGAAAAGTGATGAGCATTACTTTTGTTCTTGACTTTTCAAACCGGAATTTCTGTTTTCGTGGGGATGTTGGGAACTGCCATTCCATACTGTCGTTTTGTTTCGGGGCCCTATTGATAGCACCAGGTTTTGTCCCGTCACAATTGAACCTGGAAAGTTTGGGTTGAGTTCCGTGCAAGCATCCACTCTGTTAAGAAATGTGACACAACCGAGCACACAATTTCCTTTTCCCAAAGCTTCAGGCGATTTGTTTCTCGGTTAATTTTTAAGAAGTCTTCCACCATTTTCAAGTTCATTCACCAATCACTTAACAAAACTTCTCTCACCTTCTCAATTGTTTTCTGTATTCGAACAGTTTTCAGACTCTCCATGTATTCCTCGTCTTTCAGCATTTCCCGATCATCACAAAATCTAGCGAACCATTCAAAAACACGTGCACAAGATCGTGCATCATCAGCATACATTTGCTTTATCGACTTGTAAGTTTCTGTAGCGGTTTTTTCAAGTTTAAAACAGAACTTAATGTTTGCTCTTTGTTCTATCTTTAATATCAGAACGTCAACTAATGACTGTGTGCGGTTAAAGTATGAGAATATATAGGCATGTGCAACACACATCAATGAGGATAGTTTATAGATTGAAAACTCGCACTGTTGTGGTTGTCCATGCTTGAACACGCTCAAAGTAGTGTCAGCCTCGTTTATTAATTGTCGAACCGTGTATAAAGCCTCACACAATGTTACAAACAAATGTTAACATGATGTCATATCGAGTGTGCGTGTGCACCCATGTAGGCAAAAGAGTCGTCGTGATTGCAGTTTTTATGTGGTTTTGGCTGGCTCACTTTGATTGCTCGACAAAAATAAATTACGAGAAGTTTTGTGTAACATGGGTTTGTTTTAATTTATTTATAATTCTTTCAAGCTGATGTGAAGTTAGAAAAAAAAAATTATATATTGGAGTGGCTTTTTATAACATTCTCAAAAGCCGTTCATTTGAAAAGAATCAAAGAATATTATGATTGCAAGATATAGATAAGAAGAATTAAACCCCATAAATGATTGAAAATATAAGAAATTAAATTTTCTGAGACCAAAGGTCAAAACAGCCAGATCGTTCCGCTTTTTTACCGTCAGTGTTCGGACAGCAAATAAAAACGTTGCATCAGATCAGCAGTGAATTGATCGCTATGAATGCTTTCAAATTTTCCTGGGCGTTTCGATAGTTCTTCCAGCAAATTTTCACAGTTATATGGATCAAGCAAACAGTCTCCTCTACTTAGAGTGAGTTTATGAATACAAGCTTGTTTTTCTTCGTCTGGCAAACGACTGAAGTTAGAAGTCAGTGAGCGAACATGGCCTATAGGCTTTGTGCAACTAAAGCTCTGGGTTACTAAAGTACGGCAATTACCTTCCCCAAAGCTAGCTGATAATACTAGTTGTTGATTGGTTGGTTTGAGGTCGCCTAAGTGTTTATCAGCCATCTTTGGCCCAGACATTTATTCATTTATTAAAAAGTTTAACCTTTTCCCAACAACCAAAAACTTCATCTGTAGTTAACATTAAATTATCTCAACCTTACCATGATTTATATATAAAATTTTAATTGAAAACAAAATTTAAAAGGAAAAATAATAGTTACAAATTTTATTGATTGTCAGTTATATTTTCAGAAGATAATGCGAAAATTTTGAAAATAAAATTCCTTTCAACTAAATTTTAGAGCCGGCGCAATTAAATGATTGGACCAACTGGGCCAAAATTGGCTGATTGCCATACTTTAATAATCCAGAGCTTTACGTGCACCTGGCACCTGAGACACCTAGCAGCAAAAAATGTAAATAAATCGAGAAATAACTTGAGCGGTTGACTCAAGTTTGGTTCAATCAACGAGTCCGTTAATCGGAACTATTAAAGTTATGGACTTGAAATATTTAGGGACTATAAGGCGACAAAATTTGGCTGAATTCAGTGGAACAGTTTTTGAGATATTTGCTGAATGATGGGTCACTACATTGTAAGAAGTCTTTAGAATGGAGAACCACATGGGCATCCTTTGAATGGAAAAACATCCGAACTAAACGTGATGGAATATGGTTTTAAGATCCTTAACTTTATTTGAGCTTCCGTAATAGGTTTTTTGGTACACTAATGAATGGTTGGTTTATTAGATATTTTGGCGTCGACTACTAAGGTCATTTTGCACCTTTTACACAAGTTATAACAGTACGTAGCCCGGGACAAACACAAACATCCATGCCCACGGCGGGATTCGAACCCACGATCAGGCGGACTCTAATCCATCTGGCTGGCTGTACACTGATGGAACTGTGGCATATCCACAATTTTGGGTTGGCGCGTTTCACTTGATGATCACCAGTTGGCGCCAGTGGTCGCCGCCATTAAGCAGCTGCGATTTCAGCGAACGATCGCAGCTTTTGCCTTTCACGTCAAGTACTGACAGACATTGCGCTGTGTTTAACTGCCAAAAAATATTTTATAAATGAAAACAAAGTACCTGTGATGTTCATGAAGGTTGGAAACGTGCGTTTTGCCCATGCTTACATGCATTATTTTCCAAGATTACAATCACAGTTACAAATACAGCCCCTGGCAAAAAGTTTGCGATAGTTATTGCCGATTCGCTGGCGCGCGATGTTAGTTGATTTTTTAAAAATAAGGAAACGCAATTAAATGGTACAAAAATTAATATGTTTATTTGGATAATTTACATTACACAAAAATTAGATGATGTTCTAAAAAGAAAATTACACTGAATAAAAAATTAAAACCAACACCCCTGGCTGGACAAATGTTTGCGATAAGCAAATCAGATGGAAAAAAGTTTGCAATAATTTAGTGGCGATATTTTCTACAGTGGTGGAAGTAGAAAGGATTATACCATTAATTTTTAAGTGATAAACCTAACGCTTATAAAGGCAATAGTTCATAAAAATAAAATTTGCGTGTATAAAGTGGGGCCCGTTAAAGAACTGCCTCAACAGCTTAAAATGTGCATTGTGAAAATGCTAGATAATGGAAAGACTGAAACTGAAGTTGCAAACTTGTTGGGATGTGATCAATCTACTGTTTCGACTACATGGAAAAATTCCAAGCAACAGGCCATGTCCAGATCAACCCAAAATCAGGAAGACCGAAGAAATTTAGCAAACGCCAGAAGAGAACTATAAAAGAAATCTGCAAGAAAATGAGAAAAACACATTGAAAGAGATAAATAACGAGTGGAAGAAGACATCCCATGTTCGCGTTTCTGACCGAACCGTCTGAAATAGACTACATGAACTTCGTTTCATTCGAGGAAAGCGAAGACAAAGCCATGTCTAACTTAGAAACACCGACAGGCACATTTGAAATGGGCAAGAACTTACAAGAGGTGGACAATTGAAGATTGGAGGAAAGTTATTTTTTCTGACGAAAGCCGGATTTGTTTGTCAAGTGGTGACGACGCTGGAAATTTGTCTGAAGGCGTTCAAACGAAAAATTTAATGATGACTGCCTAGTCAGCAAAGAAAAGTTTCCACAAGGACTCATGGTTTGGGGTTGTATTTCTTTTAGAGGAAAAGGCAAATTGTGCATAATCAAAACAACAGTCGACTCAGAAGTACATTAATATTATTGATGCTCTCCTTCTTCCAACAGTTGAAGATCATTTTGGAGATGATCAGTGCATCTTCCAAGATGACATCGTATCTTGCCCTCGTTCAAAAAATATGAAGGCGCATCTTGCTACCATTCAAATATCCCAACATGAACCCAATCGATAATTGTTGGCATAAGTTGAAGACATTCGTCAAAGAAAACCACCCATCAAACAAACAAGAATTGTCGGCTTCAATAAAGTCCAGTTGGTCTGAACCTGAAGACAGTTACATAAGAGACCTTATTGACTCAATGCCTATGTGTATCAAAGCATGAATAAAAGTCAAGGGTGGTGCAACATAATACTAAATTCATTTGCAACAAATTATTGCAAACTTTTTTCCATATATTTCATTATCGCAAACATTTTTCCAACAGGGGGATTAGCTTTAATTTTTTTTCAGTTTTATTATTTGTTTAGAATATCATTTAAATTTTTTTGTGCAATGTAAATCATCCAAACAAACGTATATTAATTTTTGTTTCGTTTAACTGTGTATCCTTATTTTTAAAAAATGAACATACATCGTGCGCCAACAAATTGGCAGAGTATCGCAAACTTTTTCCCAGGGTTGTAGTATCATGTTGACCATTTCAGGAACCGTGCAGCTTGCCACCTTGGAAATGTTTTGTCTTCTGTATGCTGGCACATATCTTTTATTTGCTTTTCTTCATGAAAGTGAATATTATTATGGTAATTTTTGATAATTTCTTACTTTGCATGTTGAATATTCAAATGCCTTTAGGAAGAGCATAGGGAGGTAAGTAATAAATTCAACATGTGATTGTTGGTGATCCTTTCATCGGATTTTGGAATTTTTTTTTTGTTTTGTTCGGAATTCCATGCTGAACAAGTCTTCAGTTGGACTTTTACGTGTATCTTAAGATAGGATTTGAATGTGTCTTAATTTGCATATTTGGGATGATGAAAAGAGCACCATGGGTTTAGGTCACCCACAACTTAATATTCATTGAATTCATCAAAATTGACATATCAGATTTGGTTACGAAAATAAAAGGGGGGGGGGGGGAGACTCATTTTTGTATCCACCCTATATAATAATATAATAACTTATTAAAAATAGATAATTTTTTACTTCCTCAAATGAAATATAATATGCAAAAAAATTATAAAAATATGTTTTTAATAATTAATATTACTTTCATTTATAATTTGTTCAAAAACATGTTTAAAAAATTAAATTAAATAACTGGGAAAGTAGCAGGATTCAGACCCAGGGCTTTTAGCGTTGTAATCTATCAGACTTGACCTCATTGACTACGTGAATATCGACTGTCCGAATTTGTAAATATGCATCAATAACCTACATAACTAACTTTAAATAATTATATCTCGTAAAGTAATACCCATTACTATGAGTTACTATGCTATATAATAGTGGGAGGGGGTACGTAACAACATATTTAAATTTCAGTTAAATTCGAACTTAACAGATCTGGTGCCCCCCCCCCCCCCCATGTGCCATGTCCATACGAGGAGTAAATGACATAATGTGCTCTTGTCCGTATTGGTCATAATGTATATTGGCAAATGTTTTCCTCGATTAGTTTAGCTTTAACGATAAAAGAAGTTGTGTCGGTTGTGTTTGCACAATCTCTATAGTGGCCTATGCGTGTGGGACGATGTTTTGCCTACATGGATGCGCACGCAGCTAATCTGCCATCACGATAACGTCAGGCGTGATGTACCTAAATATTTTCTCTGGCTGAGGTCAAAAACTCGAACCGATGAGAAGAGTTAGCGTTTGGTCAGTCATAAATCCTGGGGAGAAAACTGTGAAGTCATTTTAACACTGTTGAAAACAGCAGATAGTGCTCTTATGTCTAACCTGCTAACCGAGAAAAAGACGGTTAGTCCGGTGAGAATATCTTCTCACCAGTGAGGGGTTTTTAATATTCACTATCTGCACATCGTGCGATGGCTGTTTTTGCGACCAAGATAAGTGAAAAATTTACTAATTTAACCATCACTGCTCAGCACCCCCAGTCTTTAAAAAACAAATTTATTTAGTTTGGTCGCATCACCAGTCATCGCGCGATGTGTAGATAGTGAACATTAACAGTTTTTGAATTCACCCTCTATCAAAAAAGGATGAAAGGGGGGGGGGGGGGGGGG
>JAHWFO010002284.1:7522590-7560434 GCA_023313115.1 Rhysida immarginata
CCCTTCACTATAATCAAATACAATTTCACCTCGATAATCGACTCCAGAATTCAATTTTACTACAACTGGACGGCCGATAATTTGTTTCAAAAATTCACTTGGCGTTTGACGACGACTCATTCTTCTTCATAGAAAATATACTGAAAATAAAAATATTTAAAGTTACATAAACCTCTAAAATCCAGAAAATCATTTGTACAATGATAATTGAGCAAATAACTTTCATCAACAATTAGGAAAGCAATGTACGAGGTTGGTGGTATCAAAAGTCCCACAAACACAGTAATTTTACCGAAGCCACTACTTTTGTTGTTTTATGTATAACTCAAGTGAAAAATTAACTTAATTTCATTTATCAATCTTGCAACCTATTTTCATTGAAACTAAAACGGTAGATACAATAAAAATTTACCAGGAATTATATTTTTCGGGTGAATGGGAACGATATTCAGCTCCTTCTCTCTTCGCAAGCGTTAGCTGCACAAATTTACTGAACACACAAAATTTCGAAACCTGTACGTATGAAAAACGGAGCAACGCAAAAGCAGAGAGCAATAATGGCAAAAGACAACACGAGTTTTGAACTGTAGCGGAAGTGATTCTGGAGTAAGTAAGCGCGCTTTTCACGTGAGAACAAGATGGCGCCATACGATTCCGCGCAGCGCTTCTTCAGGTACAATCGAAAGCGGAAACGGAGCGATCACTTCTACAACGGAGCGTTTACGCTAAGCTCGTTTCTGTACATACGTTGGAGTGAAATGAACTAAATCCCGATTTGCCATTACAAAAATGGCAGCCTGCATTTTTTCTCGTTTCCGACTGCATCTGAAAAGCAGCCTTCACCAGCACGTAAGGTTTTTAATCCCGCGAATCCAGTGGAGCTTCTACTCCGTTTTGTTTCGAGCGCAGCCGAGGTACATCTCGTACACGAAGGCGGAGGCCGAGCAGTACGTCCACCCGTCTATGCACAGGTACTTCAAGGTCTCCGCCATCCTCTTCGATTCGCCCTCCAAATGTTGGCATTGTGGCAGCGTTGTCGACGAAAAGCCGAAGATGTTTTGTGACAAGTGCCAGGCTCTTCAGCCGCCTGATAAGAACGTGAGCTATTTCAAACTGTTTGGCATTGACGACTCTTTCGAGGTGGATGTCAACCAGTTATCCAAAAAATATAAGGAACTCCAATGGTCTCTGCATCCTGACAAGTTCACATCGAAGCCCAAGGCATGCGTGTTGATGAAAGAACTCAACAAACCATCATTCAGTGCATGGTTTTGATTTTAATCTTAAAGAGGAAACCTGATGGGTAAAAAGTACAGGGTCTTCACAAAAGAATGGTGCTGTTTCATAAGTGAATCGAGTGGCCATCTCCCAGTCTTCACGGGTACAACGTGATGCCAAGTTTGAAATGGTTTTTCATAGTCCTTCGATGTATGCAGCCTTGATCACAAACATCAAAACGATAATCAAATTCCTCTCATACCCAATGAAGCATGTCTGTAGGCACATGTTAT
Source organism: Rhysida immarginata (assembly GCA_023313115.1). Taxonomy (NCBI): domain Eukaryota; kingdom Metazoa; phylum Arthropoda; class Chilopoda; order Scolopendromorpha; family Scolopendridae; genus Rhysida; species Rhysida immarginata. Next base: position 7,524,102 of record JAHWFO010002284.1, read on the forward strand.
CCGACCACAGCAATATTCTGGAGGGACGTGGGTAAAGGTGCACGGAGCCGGCTCGAGGGCAGCGCGAAATGCACAAGGGCCCGTGCCTTTATTTTCCACAATTCAAATAATTTTGATAAAAAATAGGACATGCACGAGCATTTTAAAAATGCTGGCCTTGTTTAGGTGGAAAATAAACGTTAAACTTAACACATCCCCAAAGGAAATCATTGCATGGCAGAATTCCAACAAACAGGGTGGAAAAGTTGTCATCATTTATAGCACAGCAATCCTGTGCTGTGGTGACCAAGGCTGTAAATATTGAAGGACTGTGAATAATGTATCTCAAAATTGGACCGTTGATCATCCAACAGGCATATAAATGGCCGATCTCGTGCTTGCATGGTTTACAAAATAGGTAAACGATGGAATTTTCCAAGTTTGATGATGCCCAGCAGCGAGCTTAGTGGGCTGTTTGTCTCTCATCACTTATGAGTGTATGGTTATCAGTTGATCCAAAAGTGGCAAAATAAGCTGTCAGCAATGTGCGGTCTACACAACTCCTTGAAAAAAACAATACACAAGGAATGTGTGAAATGGAAATAAAGACTTTATATTCTATCATGATAGAAATGCCTTTTCTCCATGCTTAGATCATCAGAGAATATTGGAAGAGATTTAGTAAAACCATAACCCCCAAATTTCCCTGACATAGATCTTATTGAGCATTTGCTATTTGAGTTAACGAAATTGTTTTTCATGATAAATCACATCACATCAGCTGCATAAATAAGAGTAAGGTTTTCTGGTGACATCTTGGGCCAGAGATATCTCATAAAATCATACCTTACTAGATGAAAGCAAGAGGTGAATCAACGTCTTACTAAATTTAAGGGGCCACTGCAGAAGTTTGTAGCTGAACAATCTGTATACATGCATCTTCAATTTTAAGTACCATGACCATACAAGATGGCTGCCTGAATTTATTGTCATGCATATATCTGTTTGAACTGAATAATGGCTCGAAGTGAGTGTTGTTGGACTGCAGGAGCAATTCATAATGGAGATTATGAGACTATAAAAAGGGCCCAATTCCAAACGAGAATGTCACCTAGACTATTCTCCATTAAATGCATGCAGGTGTCACAAACTGCTATCGAGAATTTGGAAGGGATTAAAAGTCCCTTAAAGATGATCCCTGCAATGGATGCCCTCCTGATGCAGTCACTCTGGAAAACATTTAGCACAAAGAGAAGATTATAAAGCACACCTGCATGTTATCAGCAGACAGAGGAGCCGCTCCACATGGATTGACAGCAGTCAATACCATTTTGCGAGTTCAAGTAACAAATTGATGTGAGAGTTGGACCCCCCCCCACCCAATCAGAGAAAAAAGTGAAGCAGTGCCATGAAATGCTCGAAAGATTCAAACAAGGCAGATCATAATCTGTTTATGGTATCCTTGCTGATGATGATCCCGAAACTAAAGACCAGTCTAAGTAATGGGTGCACAAAGGAGATTTTCCGCCAAAGAAATCAAAAGCACTTCGAAGCACTGGAAAGTTTGCTAGCTTCTCTTACAATGGTCAAATGGCAACAATTCCTCTGCAAGTGCTGAACTAGAGATTGTTGGGGCACAAGGACACGCTCCTGCTCATTTGGCAGTTTGGACTGCAGAGTGTTTTGCGGAGCAGCGTGTCTCCAGATTGTGCCACTCACCTTACACCTTACTGGCTGGACTTGGCAATCTGCAACTTCTTTGTGGGGTTTGATTTTATTACGATGAGGACATCGTGTCCTCATACATAGACTTAATTTTCTGGCGTCTCCGAAGTAGAGTGGACACGAGCCTTTTCTTATTGGTTTAACAGATGAATCTATGCATAGCTTCTAATGAAGAGTACTTTGAAAATATTCATAAAAATGTTTGTTCTAAACCTTTGGTGTTGTCTGTGACTACAAACTTCTGCAGTGCCCTTGTAGACGGTCATGATGTTTTGGCTGATTGGTACATTATCCTGAATATCTTTGGGAATATTACTATTTATTTATTTCTGTTAGATGACTCAATTCCTTGAAAGGAATAGACATGATGCTTGTATACATTCACATTAATGTTGAGTTATGAATCTGTGATTCTGCGAACTCCAGGATTGGTAACCTTCTCAGCCATCGAGACAGCTATTATCGTTTTTGGAATTTGATCAAAAGTTTAATGCTGTATAGACTATTAAGTCAATGTAACGTTTTCTTTGAAGCATCTACCAAACTGAACATGACAAGAAAAGCCATTAAAATCTAGTGATAATCTATTCGGATATTTTAGATGTTTGATGCTCTTGCTGGTTTGAATGTAAAGATATAATCATTAATGTGTGACATAACTTTTATTCTAAGAAACGAATTCCCCCAACTTTTTAAATTTGAAATCAAAATCTGCATTGGATGTGAATTTCACTTATTTCAACATCTGCACTTCCTTTATTTAGTTAAATCCCTAAACATTTTCTTTTGCAGGAAGAGCAAGAATATTCAGAAGTCTATTCAGCATTGGTGAACCATGCCTACCGGACTTTGCTCCAACCATTATCCAGAGGACTTTACTTGCTGGAAATCAAAGGAAATCCATTTTGTGATGGTGATGTCCTCATGGATCAAGAATTCCTCAGTGAAATGATGGAAGTCAATGAAAACATTAACTCTGCTTCGACTCCCGAAGCCATAAAGATCTTGGCTTTCAAAAACCAAGAAACAATGGAAGAAGCCATTAAGAAACTGGCTGCTAGTTTCAAAACTGACAACTGGGACTCGATAAAACTAAACTTGGCTAAGTTACGCTATTTCACCAACATCGACGACAAGATTAAAGAGGCACTTTTAAAAAGTTACTTGTGACACGGAAATGGCTCTTAAGCAAGCAACGACTGGAAAAAAACATCCCGGGATGTCATGTTGGAAAATGAAACCTTGAAAAGATGTGTAAAAAAAAAAATATCTTTATTGTATTTTTGATTGTTGACATACAAAAAAAAAAATCACAAGTTGAATGTAATTATCATAAATCTCCATATAAATTAACGCAGGACATTTCTAAATTGTAATTCTGTGGTTAAATCCCACAATATTTTGAAAAATAGATTTTATGGTTACAAACTATATAAAGAACTAATCAACGTTAATAGAACAATAAATCTTTGTTATCGTTTTTTTTTATGTTTTGTATCATTTTTTTTTAAAAAAAAGATTCTCATTACAAACATTCACAATATAATCAACAAGCTCAAAAATAACATTTAAGTTGTAATCAACTGCTTCCACGTTAATATAGTTTGTTTTTGTTTAAACATGTACAAATATACATCCACGTGACAAAATTATAAAAGGAACATTAAAATTGATTCTTCTTCTTCTATGATTTCACTATTTCTTTTGGTTTTAAGTATGCGAGAAGGGAAAAAAAAAAAATTGTTATTAAAAATAAATATTGTTACCGATTTTAGGGTTGCAAACCATACGTAACTTTTGATTCTCGACGAGTAGTAACGCAAACAAACGGGTCAAATTATGTACATAAAGTCAACATACCGACGGAAAGAGGATAATTACTCGGCGTCTGCAAACTTAGCTGTAGTCTACAAAAACATTCAACTTGAACTTGGCACTTTAATTTTATTATTCCGTAGTTTAAATTACCCTGAATTTTTTAAAAAAAACCACTTGGTGGCCATGTAATTGGAGGGACTCAATATATGTTTGGAAAATAACAAGCTTTTCCCACAATTCTTGGACTTTTCCCCAGTTTACAAATAACGTTCTTCATGAAGTAGAACCACACATACACAACATGCACGCACGCACGCACAAGCAACCATGCACACATACAAATGCACATATGCTAAAATGGAATGTTTTTACAAGATGAAAAGTGATGCATTATAAAAAATAGTTTACATATCTTTTTCTTATGTATTTTGGAATTAATTTTTCGAATTTAATATCTTCAGTTTCTTTTTTTTTTATGTATATATATAAATATTTTGTTATATTTTTTTTTTCCATAACCTTTTTTTTTTTTTTTTTAAGAGAAACAAGATCATTTGAAGGAACAAAAAAAAGAGATTTCTTTACAAAATACAACAATCAACAACTGGTTCGTTTTTACCTATTTTAAATACTGCTGCAGTATTAACAGTGAAGGAGTTTGTACAAAAAACGATTCTGCCTTCGATTATCGTGTTAAATTTTGTGCTTTAAATTTTTAGCACATTATAGTTATTATTATTATTATTATTACTACAATCTTCACAACCTTTTATTTATTATTTTAAAATAAAATTTAACGTTTGTATTATTAATTCCTTTGGAATGATAACTCTTAAAGCTATATTTAATTTTAAAATATATAACATATATATATTATATAATATTTAATTTGTCTTAGGAAGAAAAATGGTCCTGGCTTTTAGGTTCAACATTTATGCACTTCACGTAGGAAAATGAGCAACTTCGGTACATAATACGTTTTTTGATATCATTTTTGTTTTCATATGCAGTTTCTATTGCAGTAAGTCCTCTAACTTATATCAAATTAGAGACATACCTAGTTTCACAACCATTTGATAAAAAAATGCATTAGAAATTTTTTCTTATTGGACAGCTAACTTGAATTCCTGGATTGTCTGCTGTTTTTATGGAGAGAGGCGAATCCAAATTATAAATTGGTCTTATTCGCTTATTTAGTTTAATATCAATGAAATCTGACCTAATAATAAAAGTGAAGATGCGGATGTAACGAGGGGGGTTATTCGATTAGTTATTTTAAAATAAATACTTAAACGAGATAAAATATGAAGAGATGAGAAGAAAAAAAAAAAAAAAAGAAGAGCTAATTATGTACGATAAATTATGCAGCAGCTGAAACTGAAGGACAAATGTTTTTAAACAAAAAAGGTAAAAAAAATATTTTCTATAACAAATCCATAACTGAAAAAACCCATCATTACTCCAGTAACTTTTCTTTCAATGTATTTTCAGAGTGATCTGTGTCGAGCTATAATATCATCAGAACCACAATGTACGCTGCCAATCGTCACCAAACGCAGGGTTCTAGAAATAATGCTAGCATTCGGCATTGTTTGCAACCGGAAAGTTGATATGGCCATTGGCAAAATTAGTTCTGGGGATTTTGCTTCCTTCATCTGCACGCACTCTATTTTCTTTGGTAACATTTTTAATTGGATAGGAAGTCTGAATGTAGCAGTCTTTGTCGGCATCGTCGGACAAATGGTTCCTCTCGTGACCATTCTGCTCTATACGGGCAACTTCTTTAGGTGCACTCGGAGTGCTGTTCTTGAGAGGAGTTGTTGGCAATACTTCATCAACATCGACTACGTCGTATGATGACTGTTCACTCAACTGGGTGGAATAAAAAGACGACTGATGGAATGTAGGACTTGCATCAGCAACCAATAAATTAACCAGTTCCATAAATGATGGCCTGTTTCTCGGATTGTGAGACCAACAAATACCCATTAAACTGTACCTGAAAACAACAAATAAACATATATGAATGCAAAAGAAGTTTCATAAAAGTTTGCTAAACTCTTATCTAAAAGGGGTGTCTAAAATGTTTGGTGAATGGACCAAAATCTGAACAACAACAGTGGGGTAGAAACGCATGCATGGGCGTACTCAGTGAGAGATAGATCGAGAAGCACAATCTAGTGTCGAACACAGTAAACTGAAGCGATTTGCTTGCTGTGGCCAGCAGAACGTAATGAGTCTGTAGACTCGTGTCGGCAATGCATGAACCTCAAGATTTGTTATAAATTGAGGAAAAACAACAACAGAGATTCATGGAATGTTGGTGCAAGTGTATGCAATAGAAGACTCATGGACTTTTGTTTCACAACAACGCTTCCACACAGTGCGATCCATATGGGCAACGTCCTGGCTAAGCGTGGCTTAACTATTCTCCAACATCCATTATACTCCCGGATCTTGCACATGCAGACTTTTTTTGTTTCCCTGCCTCAAGGGACTCCTGAACGGCACACATTTTGCAACCAGACAACCAAGGACGTATGACGTCAATGCTTCAAACAATTCCCAAAGAAGCCTTTGCTGTGAGCTTTCAGCAGCTTTACAAACATTGTCAAAAGTGTATTGTGGCCAATTGCGATTATTTTAGGAACTTAACTCTATCTTCTATTTTCTCTGTTTTCTGATACTATTCACCAATTTTTTTAGATACACCTTGTATAATCTGTCCAACAAAAATTGGAATGGGCAGTCCAGTTAAACTTCCAATTGCAATTGTTAGACATTGTTGCAAAGTAAAATTAACTATGTCTAACAGTCAAAAATGGCAAATTAATTGGACAAGCCCAGTCCAACTTTCACTGGATTGATTTTGCATTCACAAACACACATACACTGAATGACCAATTTATACCCAGCTAATAGCGTGTATGTGCCTCCTTTAGCGGCGAGAACTGCCTGAATATGTGTTGGCATGGATTCAACAAGGTGTTGAACCGTTACGGAGGAATAGCAACCCAGGCTGAATTAAAAATTGCAAGTTGGAGAATTTGAAGGCCAGTGCCAGGTGATCAGAAAGTCTCTCTTTATTAAAGATAATATAATTTAATAAACAAATTATATTAGATAGATACACACAGGTTTTTGTATTACATTCTTCATACAGGATTGATATCCTTTGCTTTTTGCAATGTTACGAGGCATGTTTTTTAAGTAAGTACCGTTTTGGAATTAAAAAAAGACGTGCAAAGATATCGCAAGAATTTTATTTTTACATGAAAGCCTGTACCTTAATCTACTTTTCTACATAATTTCCGTGAATATTGAGGCACTTGTCATAACGTGGCACCAGTTTTTGAATACCCTCCTCATAAAATTCTGCCGCCTGACTTGTTAACCACTGCATCACAAATGTTTTGACTTCGTTATCGTCTTGAAGACGCTGACCACCCAGGTGTTTCTTCAAGTGCAGGAACAAATGGTAGTCGCTGGGCGCCAGATCAGGGCTGTATGGAGGATGATCTAGAGTTTCCCATTTAAAAGATTTGATGAGATCTTTGGTCCGATTAGCTACATGTGGACGGGCATTGTCATGCAGCAAAACGATACCCTTACTCAACTTGCCACGTCTTTTGTTCTGGATTGCACGACGCAGATTGTTCAATGTCTCACAATAAGACGCTGCATTGATTGTCTCATGACGAGGCAGAAACTCCACTAGCAATACTCCTTTTCTGTCCCAAAAAACTGTGCACATGATTTTCCGAGCAGAAATTGTTTGCTTAAACTTCACTTTTTTGGGTGATGATGAATGTCGCCATTCCATGGATTGTTGTTTCGATTCTGGTGTGACGTAGGCCACCCATGTTTCGTCACCAGTAACAATTTGGTCTAAAAAATCTTCACCTTCATTGTGGTACCGCTCAAGGAAAGTCAATGCACTGTCTAAACGTTGGGTTTTGTGCAAATCCGTCAACATTTTTGGAACCCAACGTGAACACAATTTCCGGTAATTCAAGTTCTCGGTCACAATGCGATACAAAACACTACGAGAATATTGAGGAAAGCAGTCGCACAATGATGAAATTGTAAAGCGTCTGTTTTCTCTCACCTTTTCGTCCACTTTCTGCACCAAATCTTCATTAACGACCGAAGGACGCCCACTCCGTTCTTCATCATGCACATTTGTGCGGCCATCTTTAAATGCTCTCACCCATTTCCTTACCATTCCATCACTCATAATGTTTTGTCCGTACACTTCACAGATCTCACGATGAATATCGATCGGTTTTACGCCTTTAGCACTAAGAAATCGTATAACAGCCCGTACTTCACAATCGGCGGGACTCACGATTGTCGGAGGCATCTTAAACACTCAGTAAACAACGTATACAATGAAGAATCAGACTGTAATGGCGTCAGTGCGTAAACAAGAGATGTAGTTAACCAGCGCGCATGCGCGGAACGCCGACCGTAGCGCTGCGGTGGCGGAATCGCAAAACGGTACTTACTTAAAAAACATGCCTCGTATAAATTTTGGCCACACTTACTAGGTATACTATCCTAGTACAAGCTTCAGCATCCCTTAGCTGCTGTAACTTGCATGATTCCACAATTGTATAGAAGTATCTTCCCATTCCTCAAGGAGCTGCATCCTGCAACTTCTGGTGGATGATTATTGTTGCATCCGAACAACCTGGTCAATTTCATCCCACAAGTCCTGAATGGAAATATAATCTGGACTGCATAGACCATGAAAGTGGTCACGCTTCTGGGACTACTCAAACATCAAACGAGTCGTGTGAAAGAGTACATACTAAAAATGTGAAAGGGTGAGGTGATGTGATCGACAACAATGTTTCCAGAGCCAGCTTATAAGCTACACCATAAACACACGCGCATACCAAAACAAAAATCCTTTTACAAGGCAAAATTAACTTTTCCACAGATAACTTTTCGACAACAATATAAATAAGATACTAAACCATTAAATTACAGTATATTATGACTAAATCATAGCATTGCATTATGATAAATATTTCCAGTCAGTGATGTACCCAGAAATATTTGACAGGGGGATACAAAAATGTTTATACAAATATCTGAATAGTACCATATTTTCCAGACAGTAATTGCTATGTTCGCACTATGTTTTGATCAAGGAAAATGACAATTACCAAGCGAAATGGTGTTTTCTATGATTTCCCCCCCCCCCCTTGCAACTGCATCAATAGACTGTCTTAAAATTGTTCTCCCCAAACGTACATAAGAGCTTTGGTTTCCTCATCAGACCATTAGCTGTTACACTTTCGCTTGAATGCCATGTTTTATTTTCCTGTTTGTGGTGCTAACTGGGATACAACACACAAACTGAAACTCGATTAGTTAACTGACTCTAACCGAACTGTAAATGTGATTAGGTAACCGAAGCAGTCCGCACAGTTCTGCTTGATCGTGATCAAGAGTTAACCGTGATTAAGGCATAGTGCAAATGTAGCATAAGCTGCAGGGTCCTGTGACATTTATGGAATATACAAGAAAATTCAAACGTTTCGTCTCGCTATCTTTATGCACTCTTTACAGTCAGTCTGCTAAGCTCCTAAGGCAAATTACGTCGTTGCAGCCGGGTCACTCAGAAATCACCGTCTGCTTTTTAAACTCATCATGGGAGGCCCAAACTACTTGAGCTGGCAGACTCTTTGCTTTCTTTTGGCAGCAACATTTCAGGTTTTCTTATTAGCGATTCAAAATGGCCACCCAGTTGCGATGTCTCCCAATTTTAGCAACGAAATTTATCATTCATTATTAATCACGTTTATACAATTAAAGGATTATTACTGATTGATAAATTGTAGAATGGTCTAGGTGGTTCAGTTACCACGCAATAAAGTGTGACTTATAGTTTGGTTGGTTGAGGTTTATTGGAATTTTTGGCGTCGACTACTAATGTCATTTTATGCTTTTACACAAATTATATCTGTACGCAGCCAGGGACAAACACAAACATCCATGCCCGCGGCGGGATTCGAATCCACGACCAGCTGGACTCGAGAACTAGAAAGCCTATGCCCTAGCCCTCTTGGCCACCTAGTTGGCCTTATAGTTTGGAAAATACGGTAATCATATTCCATGCGCTTAGTCTCTCAATGACCAAGGTCCTCTTGACATATTTTACACGAACATCTCCCCCCCCCCCTCCCCCCCCCTGCCAGAACATTCTGTCTCCAATAAATAATGTTCTTCTAATCAATTAATATTTGTATATCTGAACAAATCTTACAATCTGTCAGGACAATTCTCTGGTTTTTCCATTACGCCTCCCTCAATGACATACTTTAGAACTTGTTCATTAGAAAGCCCTTGGTATGGCTGGGAAGCAAGAGTAGCCATCTCCCAGAGAACTATACCGTAAGACCTGCAGAAAAAATAAAAAAAAAGTTATTTTTACTTCCGTATATCATAATACAAAAGGGTTTTAATTTTCATCAGATACAAACACAAGATTCATTTCTTTTGGAGCTTTGGAGTACATTTTATTGATCAAAAGATCCACCAATCGGTTCTACCATTTCCCCCCGTTTCTATCAATAAAATGTATTGCAAAGCTCCAATCGTAATACAAAGACCCTGAACTATACTGATCATACTTCAGCTATAAGCAAAGCTAATTATGGAAAACCACTAATTATTGTTTTTAAGATAATTTAAGTATTAACATCAATCATGCTTGTAATCAAGGTTTTTCCCAACTTAAACGACAACACATTATAACTACTGGAGGCCTCCACAGTCGGCTGTGCAGATTGGGAAAATTTTCAAAATTCTTAATTTGAAAGATGAATTTAGTTATTTTACTCTTGACAAAAAAAGTGTAAAAATAATTAAAAAAAAAAAAAAAAAAATTCTTACCAGACATCTGACTGACTAGTAAACACACCATCTTTGAGTGATTCAGGTGCCATCCATCGAACAGGCAGCAGTCCTTTGCCTCCTTTTCGATAGTAATCGGTTTCATAAATGTCTCTTGTCATGCCAAAATCACCTATTTTCACTGTTAAATCTTCAGCTACCATACAGTTCCTCGCAGCAAGATCTCTGTGAACGAATTTTTTAGCTGCCAAATAAGCCATACCGTCCGCAATCTCACAGGCCATTTGTAAAATACGTTTCAAAGTAGGAGGAAATGGTTTCTCTGAAGCCTGTCAAAAATAATATTTAAAAAAATGAAATGGGATTTTAATACGCTAACTTTTTTTTTTTGCAACCATAATTTTTGAGTATATGTGGTCTGAGTTACAGCATTGAGAGAGCAAAACTAAGGAGGGGAAATAAAAAGATGCACGACTATTTTGATATATAATGGAGTCACATTAATCTGTTAAATTAATCGGACTGAAGCCTGTTTGGATTACCAGATTTTCAGATTGACCAAAATCCTAGCAAATTTAAAGTTTGCTGGAACCTGTAACAAGATGATGATTGAGTGTACGTGCACTCACGTCACAGAGTGATGGTGAGTGGTGAAATCTTTATTTTATACACGAATCACAACATTGCAAATTTTTGTACAGTACAAAAAGAAATTTAAAGCAAAATGAACAAAAAAGATGAATAGGGGAGATTGGGGTATGTTGGCACGGTCTTTGTAGTTTGCTTATTTAAATACAGAGAGCAACACCAATCAGTGAGCAAATGAGCTAGTAAAACGCGCAGTTCCACACAAAGTTTCCATCAGTTGCAGTGAAGCCTTCAAGTGTGAGTAACAAATCTTCGTTTTCTGTGAAAGCAGGTAAATTTTTATGTAAATATATTATTTGCTTTGGTGTTTTCAATATTGCAAATTCTTCCAAAGTAGTTTATTATAGTAATTGAATACATATTTCACAACACATGTGACTTTGAATAACTTTTTGGAAACTGGAAGTTTCCCATTAAATTGTCATTATTTTATTAACTCTGAGGAAGGGGTTTGTTGGCACTGCGTATGTCGGGATTAGTTGGCACTAGTGGCAACTAACCCCGTCATTACAATGTCAAGCTATTTTTTTTGAAAATAATTACTACACTGTACTTAAGAAGACATACGTTTATAGTACATGAAAACAGTGGTGGCACCAGTGTAATCCTATGCTTTTATTGTCCATAGACTGTAATACTATTACTTTATGATTCAAGTAATACTTCTTTGTGTACTTTGCTTTCAGAAAATGCCAAGAAATCAGAAACGCAAGACCAACAGGGCCAATACCTTAGAAAGTCTGCTAAAATTTCCAATGCTTTTGTTTTTCCAGAAATCGAAGAATTAGCCACTGTTTCAAAGGCTGACATTTGTATGATTTTGCCACCTCCTGTGGCTCAAGCTAGCAGGCTTACTAAAAGACAACAAGGTTTTTTTAAATTTGAAGTAAATTTCTCTTCATTATATATTGGGTAAAAACAGAAAATATTGTAGACTGAAAAGTAAAATTTTTATTACACAACATATTTACACAAACGCAACTGTTATCATAAAAATGTCTTAATATTCAGAAGTTATTATTTTGTATTTAGAACTAACTTACATGTTTTTTATCTTCAAAGGTACTATTAAAACAATACTCAGTAAATAAATCATTGTTTTCTTCCATAATGCCAACTAACCCCAGTCATGGTGTCAACTAACCCATTCATCGGGGTTAATTGGCACCAGTGAGGGCAGTTAAAAAAAAAATTATATCTACGTGTTTCACCTAATAGATTTTAAAAATGTAATGGGACAAAATTGTAGCCAGATTAATAGTACTTTGCTGGCAAAACTTTATTTACATGTCATTATTCACTGGAAAGCAAAAAAAAATCATAAGTAGATTTTTGTGTCAACATACCCCAGTCTCCCCTATAACTAAACATTAAGTTCATTAATAATACAATTTAATAAATATCAAATATATATTAGCAATTCTCAACCAATGCTATGTAAGCTTGAATGGGGAGACCCCCCCCCCCCCCCCAAATGGTCATTATCAATGTTTTGTCAGTTGTTTTGTTTTAGTGGTATGTGGCTGCAAAAAGGTTTGTTTTGGTGGTACATGGTTGTGTATAAGTTGAGAACCGCTATTATACAAAAAGACCCAACAGCTGTTCAATCTTTCATCATTTTCAAATATTAAAAAAGGTAGCACTAACATTTTGTCCATAATAGAGATTTTAATACATCAGATGCACATTTCGGCCAGCTTGCAGCCATCATTCATTTCCTTTTTTTTCAGGCTCAAGGACAACCCCAAGGATGCTACAATCAGAAAACTATGAAATTCCCTATAGCAATTGGAGTATGGTTTAAAGGGCAAATGACACCAAATCGGAAGTTGATTTATTATAGTTTTGAATACTTTACTGATACTTGTTTTACTTTCATCTTTAATAAAGAAATCATAATTTAAAGACAACTTCTGGTATTATAAATTCATTTTGAATTTTGTCAAAAGCTCCCGCAGGAGCATTGCTTATGACGTCAGCTTAGCCAAACTGACGAGATTTACACGTGTGGCATGATTCACAGGCACAGGCCCGACGAGATTTACAGGGCCTATAAATCTCATTGGTCTCAGTTTGGCTAAGATGACATCACCAGCAACTAACTATTTTGAATGGAGCCCCCCCCCCTCCCCAATTTCACTTATTTGTTGCCTCTTTCTTGAAAAAATTTCAACCTTTTCCATAAAAACTTTTCTTTTTTTTTATGATACATTCTTTCTGATTATTTATTATCTCAATAGCAATATTTTTTATTTTTCATTTGCCCTTTAATCGAGGGGTGACAAAATGGAACGAACAAACAGAATGAAGGAACACTTTCCCCATACTACATTTGGTTGGCCTGATGGATCGGCCATGCCTACACCAGACATGATATCTCGAAGCCAGGCATTAAGCTGCTATGCCTAGGAAACAACAAGAATATGTTGAACGCTTACAAGACATTGGAAATAAGGAAGGAAGATCGGAATTATTATAATAATATTGAATGGTGATAATGGTTCCCTGGAGGACTTTAAACTTTTCACACTCATTAATTCCCACTAGTTAAACTTTTCAGTTTTTACTTTGTGTCCACTTTTTCTTCTTTTGTACTTTATATTCATTTCTCTTTTCCCTCTTTGTAAATGATGTCATCATATTTATTTTCGGCCCTCTCTTAGGCTTTATTTTATTGGCCAGTTCGTAATTTCTTTAATCCTTTTGTAAATGATGAGATCATGTTTTCTCTTATGTTTTGTTATTTTTCTCTGATTGGGTGATTTTTTTGCATAAATGTTCTACTCTTTTTCTCAATCAGTGTATCTCGTTGAATGATGGCGCAAGGTGGCCGAAATGTGTATCCGATATATTACTGCAGACAAGGTTTGTGTTATTTTCCTTTCTTTAATCTTTTTATCCACAATTTTTTGGAATTTACATCATTTCCAAAGGTCAAATGATGTTTTAAATGTGCAGAGATGTTCATTACATTCGAAATTGATGAAAAATCAAACCTATTGTTGGTATTTTTGTATAAAACTTATACTTAATGTATTTTTGTGAATATACCCCGCATCCTTGTATAACCCTGTAATAATCATATATATAAAATCAGCGAAGGTGGACTATGTCACAACGAAGAAAAAATCTAACAATGGGTTATTTCCCGATTATATAATCGGGTGGGTTAGCTTCTAGTTAATTATAATTTTTAATTCTGTTAATTAAATAATAACTTATAACCTCTTTACTAATTATGTACAATAACATTCTGTTGTAATAAATTTTTTAATATTACAGTTAGGGTGTGTCTAAAAAGTCCGACCGGTTGCGACCGATCAAAGCCCGTCGCAAAGCTTGTTTTGGAGCCACCAGTGACTGACTCGAAATTTCGACTATGTCCGATCGATGCGGGAACGATGCAGACATATGTAACTGGTTTTATTCATTTTAAACTTTCCCCCAACTCGGACGACCCTCGATTCAAAAAGTAGAGTCGGCTGCCTCGGTGAGTAGACGAAAGTAGAAAATTCAAAATGTTCGAGTGCCCGATAAGTAGACGAAATGGCAGGCAAAAGTAGAAAATTCAAGTGTTCGAGTGCCCGATAAGTAATAAATATATTTTGGAGAAATGAGATGGCGAAATACGATGCGGAACCTTGCTGTGACGCCATTTTGAAGCAAAATGCTCACGACTGCACTGTCCATGAACGAACAAATGGAAGGAAACGGCCGCCGATCGTACCACATAACCTGTTGGCGACTGGTCAGGCTTTTTAGACACACCCTTAGTGTTGTCACTTTTTGGTACATTTCAAGAGCAAAAAATTCTGAAGTGCTTAATTGTGCATGTCATTTATGTAATAAAAAAAAAATAAATAAATTGTAAGCCCACATCCTTGTACTTGTATATCCTGCATCCTACTCCCCAGGATGTCAAAAAGTGTATATCCTGCAGGGTATATTCACAAATATACAGTATTGAATTGTATTATTGAAGAACTTAATTATATCACATAATACTGTACATGAAACTCAAACCTCTAGTCCTTTCTAATAAGTTTGTCCTGCTATAATAAAATCAACAAAAAGTAAAGTATAATTGGTTTTATTATAATTTTTACTATTTCAACCTTAAAGATTTTTCTTTTCAATTTTCCAAACAGCTGGTGGAGGACAGACTATACTGTAAAGGTGAACGAAAAATTATTTAATCATTTTACTCACATCTGAATCTGGCCGATGTAAACGCAAATAGCTTTTAAGGTCACCATTTGCCATGAGTTCCATGATCACTAATGTTGGCTGACCCTTAGAGACTACACCAATTAACTTCACAACATGATGGCAATTAAAGGCTCTAATAAAAAACATCATTTAAATATTAAACAAAAATTTTAAATTACATATGTTCTTGACAATTATACCATAAGTTAATGCTTACTTCATTACAGAAGCTTCATTCAAAAATTCAATTCTCTCTCTTACAGAAGCTGTCTCATTAACAGTCTGAAAAAAAAATTAATATCAATAAAATTACAGTACACAAGCAATTAAGAGCTAATATTTTTATTTTATCTTAAATTTATAGTGCCAGTTTATGCTTTTTATATGATCATTTTTTTTCAATCTACTATTGATGAAAATGCATTGCATCAAGTAAGAATATTTTTTTATAAAATTCAGCTTTTTAAATACAGTATTTGCTGATGATAATTCTAGTAAATCAAAATTATACAAAAAAGTATAACTGGGGCAATTGTCCGAGAAAGTAAAACTTGGGCAAATGTCCACAATTGAAACCAAGAATAAAGAGGTATGTGGATAAACATAATTAAGTATAAAGAAGGGCTCTTTTACCACAACAAAAGTAATAAAGAATATAACAAAAACAAAAATAACAGAAAAATACAACCTGGATGCAAATACAAAGCTCTCATCATTCAGCAGGAACCAAGGAGAACAAGTGGAAAACCCAAAGTGAACTGATTAGAAACCGAAGAAAGCGGTTTATATAGCGAGAGAAATACAAGGCAGACCAATAATAGAAAAGAAATAAAAACAATATTATTGGTTGGCGAATTGAGACCACCACTGAATTAGAGGGGAATCACCAATAGGGCCTAAGTCGGAGTTTAATAACTTTCCACGTACTTTCACGGGTTTTTCTACGTGTTCTCCTTGGTTCCTGCCGAACGATGAAAGCGCTTCCAGGTTGTATTTTTCTGTTATTTTTGTTTTTGTTATATTCTTTATTACTTTTGTTGTGGTAAAAAGAGCCCTTCTTTATACTTAACAGTATTTGCTGTAACTTTTTAAAATTAAACAAATACCATTCATCTAACCTTAACTGCACATCGAATTTCAGGCTTTCCATCTTCAACATCTTTAACAATTCCCTCATATACCATGCCGAAAGAACCTTGACCAAGTTCCCTGATAATTGTTATCTTTTCCCGCAGCATCTCCCATTCATCAGGAACATAAACTATACATCAACATAAAAAAACAAAAAAAAACTATAAAATCTGCCAAAAATTGATTATTGATATTTTAATAATAATTAGGATTACTAATATATGGAACTATAATACATATTTAAAAAGTATGGGTACACTAATAAAGCATCTTTATGCTCCGATTTTGTAATAGTTTCCTACCGTAAGTATTCTACTGTAATGCGAAAAATTTTGACCTAAATTTGTGGGATCACATTACATAACAGAGAAAAATTAGCGCTACAACGACTGGGGAGTGAAGGGGGGGGGGGGGGGGGAGGGGTCAAACTAGCTTCAAACGAAAACAGTGTATAATATTGAATATATTGGTATATTAGAGGGCAATATACAGTACGTACATTACATTAATTTGCCTTTTTCTCAATTTTTCATTCACTGTTATCACCAAAAGCTAACCAGAAGAAGGGGGGGGGGGGAACAACAAACTTCGATCTGTCGAATTTCAAACAAAACTAACATATAATACTTAATATGCTGATACATTACAATACATCATACAGTTTATACAATATACATTACATTAATTTGCTTTTTTTTCTCAATTACCCCTCCCCTCCAAAAAGCTAACTTGGAGGGGGGGGGGAATGATTTCAAACAAACATAGATCTGACGAATTTCAAACAAAACTAGC
This sequence comes from Rhysida immarginata, assembly GCA_023313115.1. Lineage (NCBI taxonomy): Eukaryota > Metazoa > Arthropoda > Chilopoda > Scolopendromorpha > Scolopendridae > Rhysida > Rhysida immarginata. The sequence continues at coordinate 7,541,271 of JAHWFO010002284.1, forward strand.
ATATTACAGATTATTATATAGTAAAAACAATATACAGTACATTAATTCCCATTTTTTCTCAATTTTTCGTCTCCAAAAACTAATAAAAAAGTGAATTCTAGAAAACAAGATGATGATGCCATTCGCAAAAAAGTCACTGCGGTCACGTTTCATTTATTATAACTTGTCTTGCCGCCGTTTATTAATAATAACTGAATAATATAGGCATGGCATTAAATAAATTTGTAATATTAAAGGTGAAAAGTGAAATAAATTTTCACCCAGAAGAGTTTAACAGCCACTGCATTCCATCTCCTGAAATTATCAAAGAACGTTTTATAAAGTTCAAACTAGAACAGATTAAGATAGGTTCAAATGTTCTTGGTTCAAAAGAATATGTTTTACATTACTTAATGCACGAGTACATAATATGTACTGTAATAATTTCAAAAAATGAACATATAACAAAAGTATATGTAATATATCGTAACTGTATCATTTTTGTCTTCTTCAAAATTAAATACCTTTTTATTATTTTTTAATAAACCATTGTCTATACTGTATTAAGGAACTTTTTGAAGAATCATGCAATAATGAATCGGATTTTGAAGTTATTAATTGTAAAGATCCAGGTTATACCTTTTTCAAATCATAAAAAATAGAGATTTTTCTGTATATTCTTCCTTATTTTATTGCTCGTTAAGTCAGCAATGAATCAAAAATTGGGTATCGCATTATACAAGAGATTGCATTATAGTAGAATACATATGGTATATATACCCCCCCCCCTCTCTCCAGACACATTCACATAACACACACATTTGTACATTATATACCATATAATCAAATTCCAAGTTTTTGCTTAGCTATTAACATTTCAAGACTTTTTGAAATTTAAAAATTTAATCTATCCAATAAGGAAGCATTATCAGCATTTCCTTTATTAAGTAGGGGAGCACTTATTGGTTTCAAAATATCCATCTGTCCGTTCCCTCATATTTTCTACATTTTTTCGATGTAGAAGGTTGAAACTCTGCACATAGTTTACCATAAGCGTGTCCAACTTCACTATTTAGTTTGCTTTTGATTGGTCTACAGGGGTCAGAGTTACAAGGGTAGGAGTTAGAGGGGACCAAATGATCTACGTGGTATATGAACTTGGGGCTTACGCTACAATCCTATGCCATCTCGGGAGGATTAATTTCTTGTTATGATAGGTGGAGAGGTTGTCTTGACTGATTGTAAGAAAAAAAAACAATGATGAGTTAAGTATATATTGAAACTTTCATAAATGAGGCCAGTTCAAAGCTTTAGAAAGTAAACTTTCGAAGCTATTTCACGTATTGGTTTTATAGCTCCAATCCAGGAAATTTTGGCTTGCACCTTGTGTAATGATAAGGTATAATAGCCCACATTTTCAAATGTACAGGGTGATTCAGTCAATTTCTGACCATTTCAGTACTATGATTTATTGACCCATTAATGTTTACAAACTTAGCATTTCAGTATGATATTTTAGGCAGTTCGGAGTTTTTATTCCCGTGGAAAAGTCTTGATGGTATGCTCAATGTGGCCACCGCGAATGTTTTGAACTGCTCACAGCCGAATGGTGAAGTTGTTCATAACTCTATCCAGGATTTCTGCATCCACAAGGGTGCAGCAGTTGACGATGCTTTGTCGCAGCTGGTCTAGGGTTCTTTGTGCTGTAGTGAACACACTGTCTTTAAGGAACCCCCAGAGATAAAAATCATATGGGTTTAGGTCAGGACTCGTAGGGGGCCAAAGAAAACCACCCCTGAATTGATCTGGAAACTTGTTTGAAATGACACGATTTCCGAATTTCTGATTGAGAAAGTCTAGCACTTCATTAGTGGTGTGAGGCCTAGCCCCATCCTGTTGAAACCATTGATGTCGAAGCGGTATACGCCTCCTTCGCAGCTCGGGGATGAAGAAGGTTTCCAACATGTTAAGGTAAGCCTGTGACGTTACGGTGCCCTCAAAAAAGAACGGACCAATGATGCCTCTTTTGGAAATCGTGCACAAAGTCATAACCTTTCGTGGATGAAGAGGTGACTTATGGATCTCATGAGGGTGCTGGGAACCCCAAAAACGAACGTTGTGTTTATTAACATCACCTGACAGATGGAAGAAGGCCTCATCTGCACCCACAGGTTGTCCACAATGTCCTGATTGGCTTCCATTTCTGCTCCAAACTCTATCGCAAATTGTTGTCGCTTCTGTCTTCCAGTGTCTGTTAACTCCTGATAAACATGGATCTTATACGGGAACAGGTGTAAATCCTTTCTCAAAATTTGCCACGTCGTGGTATACGACAGCCCTTCTTCAATGGATAGGCGGCGAACAGATTTTTTGGTAAGGGAATCGACCAACCTTGTGCGAACATTTTCGACAACTTCGGCCGTTCGAACAAGAGCTTCGCTCCCGCCTTTTTTCTTGCCTTTAACACATCCAGTGGCACGAAATTGCTTGACAAAATCCATGATTGTTTGTCTGCCTGGTGCATCCCGACGCTTATACTCCTTCCAGTTACACGGCTACAGGTGATTTTGTCTCGAAATACCATTCGACAACCTTGCATTTCTGCTCTGTTGATAAAGCGGGTGCCATTTTTCAACAATACGATTTTCATGCAGCGCCGTTGCAACAATACAAATTCCAACTATTTAGAAATTCGATATGGCGCTCATATTCTTTCAATTGTTTATCCCTAATGCACGTCATTCGAATGAAATGGTCAGAAATTGACTGAATCACCCTGTAGAACAAAAATCCATGGTATGCTAATTACTTTATACTTTAAAAAAAAAAAAAAATTCATACAAAACATGACTACCTTCGGCTGTACTCATGTATTCTGGATTCACAGAAGCATACAAGATTCCGTCCGGAATTTTATGCATGTATCTTTAAAAAGAACAAAAGGAAAAAATTGTTAATTACTGTATTCCTTTTTAAAAAAAAAATTACATTGTAAAGAAATTAATGAAGAGAGATACTAACTTCTTCATGAGGAAAATGCCTACAAGGACAATAATTAATAGCACCAAAACACTCATAACCACCGAAATAATAATCACCTCGGTGTTCACACCAACTGAAATAACAAAAAAAAAAAAAAAAAACACATTAAACTATAGCTAAACAGTAATGAAATTACAGATAACTAAAATCAAAATATTCAGGATACCGAGCACACAAATCAATTTTTTTGCATATAAAAACTTTCACCACGTATGTATATTTTCCTTTTATATTTTAAATTTCTATCAGATTTTTTACAAGGTGCGGCCATTAAATAACAAGACTGACTTTCTTTTAGGGAAGACGCGAAGCAGGAAATTTCAAACAAGTGTATGTACCTCTACTTTGGAATGTGTTCGTCAAGTGATGCTAGTTTCAACGTGATTGGACAACCAGTTTTTCCAAAAACAGAACTGCAACGAACCTTTGTGTAGCAGTCTTATAAAAAAAAACCTCAAAATGGAGCAGCGTTAAATTGAGTAAAACTGCGACAGAAGCTTTTGAAGAGCATGGACTGGCATGCATCCACCTCACCAAGGAGAAAAAAAATGCCAGTTGTTCCAGACAACGCAACTTCGCACTCATTGTGAAACAGTTTCTTGCCCAGACAGATTCTAACGTTGGATCCTACTATGTTCTCACCTGATATGGCTCCATCAGAATATTTTCTTTTTCTAAACATCAAAAGGACAACGATTTGACGATGTCCCCACCATACAAAAGGCAGTGACAAGTCTGCTGCACAGCATTCCCTCAGAACACTTTAACCAGTGGTTCCAGTCATTGTGAGCATTGTATTCAGACAAATAGAGGTTATTTTGAAAATACATAACAATTTTCTGTAGGTACTATTTGTGGTTTTCTTTCAGTAACGACAGTCTCGTTATTTTAATTGTTGCATCTTGTAGTCTTCTGATTTACACGGGAAAACTATGCAATGAACCACAAAACATCATTTTATATTTTACTAAATTAGATATTAAACAAACTCACAGAAAAAAATGAAAGGAAAATTTCGCAATCTGGATTTGAACTAGTAACCACAAGTATCATGCTCGTCGCCTCTACAAGCAGAGAATCACTTTCCAGGCTGAAGCGCGATTTGTCGGAGAATATGACACCCGCTTCTTTCAGGTTGAAAATTCGTCGCACCATACCTGCTGCGCTGTCCCTGTAGATGTCACTAAGTCTCTAGCGAGAGCCTTGCAGTGGATTGCCTATAGCATTTGCTATTTACGGCGAGAAATTGGTCATCTTGGGATGTGGTGCAACATGGACGACCATTTCTGGAACAACATTGGATATTTCCTTGTTAAAATGTCCTCCATGCCTAGAAATAATCCTTCTTGAAACGTGTAAAGCTTGCAATATTTCCACTTGGAAATGGCCTACCTCAAGACAACCCAGAATTCTTCCTCTTGTCACATGATCCAAATGAACAAAGAGGCTATAATTTATCCGTAGAATTCATTCAGTAACCCAACGGACGTGAAACAACACATTTAAAGCGAAATAACTGGACATGCACATTGCCTCTACAAGGGGTGTTGTGACCAACAAAACGAGAAATGTCATAACGCCCCTTGTAGAAGCACTGAGGTGAATCATGTTTTTGTTTTCTGCACACATTATGGTTATAAAGCCTACTGTATCTCTATGCGCAGTCTGATAATATTTCGTGGACCAAAACAGCCCAATCTTGAAAATTGCTTAACTTTTGAGCAAGAGCGTATATATATTCTAAATTATAATTTATTCATATGCCTCGTTCATACAATTTATTCACTTATGATATACGGAAAATGACTATAATCATGTATAAGGAGTGACCATACAAGAAATGAATAAACTTCGAACCTGCTGTTTCCGTAATAAAAAAATATTTTTCTTCTGTCCAATTGCCATTGTCTGCAAGAGATGTTGCACGGATTCGAATAGAATAGTTCCCTGAATCCAAATTGACTAAAGTATATCCACGGGCAAGATTATACTGATTTTGAGTGATACAAACAGGGATAGCCTTAAACTATAAACAAGAAAAGAAATAATAATTTCATGAATTCTTATTAAATGAGAGGTGCCAAAAAATAGTTTTTAAAGTAAAAGTGTATGCTTAAATTTTTTTTTTTTTTTTTTTAGTCTTGAATTTCCAATCAATTTTTAACTCATTCTTTTGCTATAAAGATGTGAAAACGAAGACAACCTGAAAAGGTCGCTCACTCCCCTATCCAGGAAATAATAATGGGTGTGTTTTGATAGACTCACAGATCTAACTAGAGGAAGCGAAAATCGCAACTATCATGCTATCGAAACGCTATGGAAGGCAGTCTTTCTTCAGGTGCTGTTTCACTTTTGATTTCTGCGCTTTCTTCACACACTGTTTCAGAGATTTCTTGTTCAATTTTCACACACTGTTTCAAATTTCAGCTCCGTGAATACCGTGATACCCAATCTACCCATACAAGTCCTCTATGGCTGATGGCATCTTTAAACCTCTACAATCTCGAAAGCTTAGACAGTTTCGTAGGGTTCGGAACTGCCTTCTCATGAGGTTCTCGGTTCTTTCGAAATGGTCGAGACCACCTCACAAAATCTATCGAAACAATTCAGAGAGAGAGAGAACCCCATGTCTGTGAATCTATCGTGAGGTCCGTGAATTTATTGAAACACACCCTAAATCTCAAAAGATGGCCCAACCTCCCGTGATAAAAATTAAATGAAAATCAGATTTAATCCATTTTTAAGAATTTCAATTTGAAAACTTTTGTCTTGGATCTGTACAGGGGTTGGACAAAATAATATGAACACCAACGATTGTTAAACATTGTTTATCAAATATCTAGAAAAATACTTGATGAATTATCCTGAAACTTCAGGGGTGTAACGAGCATGTTACACCTCATACATTTCAGCGAAGGTTTTGACCCAAAGGCAAATAGGGGACCAGCAACAAACTGAACAAAAAAAAAATAATAATGTTTTGGATCACCCTGTAAAAAATTGCTTGAAAGTCGAGACAACACCCTGTATCAGAATATAAAATTAACTATTTGATAATAAATCAAAAAACAACTCTTGTCCACAAAATTATTTAATCGACATATACGTATTTCGAACCCTTTGGGTTCATTATTCAATGTCAAAATGATCAAAAGTACAGTTCGTCAGTACAATTTATAGTGGAACAGACTCCCAGCCCTCCAATCGCTGTTCACAAACAAAGTCCACAGCCAATGCAGGAACCGGAAGTCTCTTCTAACAATAACGCGGACCTAATAGAAATACCCAGGCCGACAAGCAAAGTAAAATAACATCAAAATCGAAGAATCGACCAAAAACCCCTTCCCAATTACACCAAAGAGAAAAATAAATTAACAACCAAGAACCTTCAATGATTTTATCAATGTTGAATCTCCGATGGGGCCTGCATCTCCGTTTAATAATAAATCTGGGTTCTTCTTAGCAATTTCCATTGATTCAAAAGCATCAAGTGCATTCCGATTCTTTACACTTCTAATTAACCTGCAATCCTTAAGTAGTACCTCGTGTCCCGTCTCAAGCATGTGCTTAGCTACTGCAGATTTTTCAGGGCGTCCGTATCTGGCATTGGCCTTGTGCTCTTTAAATCTTGTAAGAACATTCCTGCAAGTTGCCCCACGGTAGACCATCGGACATTTGCTACACGTTATTTCATATATACCCGGTTGGTGTAAAGGTGGAATTTTATCTTTGGTGTTGCCTAAGAAGTTCTTCAATATATTCGGATTTTTATAGGCGATGGTCACATCAACTTCCTTGAAGATAGTTCTTAAATTGGCCGTCAAGGTCCTGTTGAACGTGATGGGCATTCTATACGTCGAACTCGGTTTTTTACCCAGGGTCGTGACTTCTCTTATTTTCTTTACGAAACTTCTTCTACGTAGTAGATCATTAACCAGTCCTTGTTTATAACCGTTATATTTAGCGATCTCCCGTATTCTTTGTATTTCCGTCTTGAATCTTTCTTTGGATAGGGATAGATTGAGGGCTCTGTCGATGAGGAAGACGAAAGTTGATAGCTTCTGGCTCCAACAATGATTGGAATCATGATGTATATAGACATCGGTGTGTGTTGATTTACGGTAGACATCGAATTCTAACTTATTCCTTGTTCTAATAATCTTACTTACTTACTTACTTACTTACTTTTCAAACCCGCTTATCCGTTAGGGTCGCGGGGGCAGCAGCCCTATGGAGGATCTCCAGCGATCGCGATCTTCCGCCATCAGGCGCATGTCCTCCCTGGTAATATCCAAGCGACTCGAACCCAGACTCTCCAGGTAGTCTAGCCACCTGGTTCTAGGCCGACCCCTTGGTCTCTTACCCACCGGCTTGGAAAATAACAACTGCCTAGGAAGACTAGTTTGCGGCATCCGAATCACGTGGCCATACCAGCGCAACTGAGACCTCTCAATGCGGAGAAGCAGCGGCTCAACACCTAAAGATTCCCTTATTGTATTGCTGTACACTCTATCTAGTAGGGTAACACCTGCAACACCTCTCAGAAATCTCATTTCGGCCGCTTGTACCCGCGATCGCACTCTTTCGGTCATTACCCAAGCCTCATGACCATAGGTGAGAATGGGGACAAAGATGGATTTGAAGACGGAGAGCTTAGCTTTGTTACTCAGCTCGCGTTTCGTTACCACGGATCGCCACAGTTCACGTCTGACACAGCTTGCTGCACCGATCCGAGCATCCAATTCTTTCTCCTGCCGTCCATCACTCGTGAATGCAATCCCGAGATACTTGAATTTCTCCACCTGTCTCAATGAGGCTCCACTAACATGGAGAGCGCACTGAGCAGGCTGTCTTGAAAGGACCAGAACCTCGGTTTTAGCCACACTGATCTTCATCCCAGCTTCTTCACATTTGGCTGCAAGAAGGTCTAGTGCATGCTGAAGGTTCGTGCGAGAAGACCCAAGGAGGACAAGGTCGTCAGCAAAGAGCAACCTCTCCACCAGGCAGTCGCCCACACAAACACGCTCATCGCCTCGGCTGCCCCTGTCTATCCAGTCCATAAAGATAATGAACAAGATGGGCGACAGTACGCACCCTTGGCGGAGTCCAACACCCACGGTGAACGGTCTTGACTTAATGCCATTTATCCGGACACACATCTCAGAGCTTTCGTACAGAGACATGATAGCAACCAGTAATTGCCCATCCACTCCATACTCTTGCAACACTTGCCAGAGCTTCTCCCGAGGAACTCTGTCATATGCTTTTTCGAGGTCCACAAAGCAAGCGTAGACCTCTTTTGCATACTCCCAGGATTTCTCAAAGATTTGCCTTAGAGCAAAGATGTGATCCGTCGTGCTTCGGCCAGGTCGGAAACCACACTGCTCCCCTGACAGTTTGGAGTCGACTATTTCCCGACTTCTCTTCTCCAGACACTTAGCGTACACTTTCCCAGGAATGCTGAGCAAAGAGATGCCTCGATAGTTGTTGCAATCTCTCTGGTCTCCCTTTTTGAAGATAGGGATCACAATTCCTGTCTGCCATTGCTTAGGGGCCTGTCCAGATATCCAAGCAACCTGACACACTCGAGTCAGCCACAGGATACCATCCTGATTTAAGGCCTTTAACATCTCGGACCGGATTTCATCATCACCTGCAGCTTTGCCAGTCTTCAGGGACTTAATTGCCCATCTGACTTCTGTTTCAGTGATACTACCGTGACTATTCTCCGCTCCAAGGTGCATCTCGTATGTCTCAGTTGTTGTCGTCACCGGATTAAGAAGAGATGCAAAGTATTCCTTCCACCTATGCAATACGCTCTCCTCCGTTTTCAGAAGCCTCCCATCTGAACTCTTAATAGTTTGTGATGAAAGAGACTTCTTTCCACGGAGGCGGCGCACGGTCTGCCAGAACACCTTGTTTGCCGAACCATAGTCTGCCTCCAATTTCTCCCCGAACTTCTCCCAGGTCTTGGCTTTAGCTGTTGATACTGTCTTTGCTGCTGCTTTTCGCGCCTCAGTGTACCGCACTCGGCTCGAAGTTGACTTATTTGCAAGCCATAGCAAATAGGCTTCCTTCTTTGCCTTGACAGCTTCTTGGACTTCACCGTTCCACCACGCAGTCCTTTTCTCACCGCCCTGCGCCACACTCAGCCGCTTACGACCACAGCACAATGCAGCCGAAGTAATCACAGCAGTTTTAAACAACTGCCACTCCTCTTCAACAGTACCACGATCACTGGGAAGTTCTTTGAAACTTGAAGATATGTTATCTGCAAAGGTCTTCCTCACAGCTCTATCTTCCAATGCCTCCCATTTGATGCGCCAAGTTTGTCTGAACCTAGTATTTCGCTTGGTTGGCATGGATTCAGAGAACCGCAAAGTGCAGACAACAAGGTGGTGATCAGTTGATAGTTCTGCCCCTCTTCTCACACGAGTATCCAACACTGATCGGAATAAGTCAGCTGAAACAATTACAAAATCAATCAGTGACTTCTGGTCCATTGCATCCCTGTACCAGGTATACTTATGGACATCCCTGTGCTGGAAGAAGGTGTTTGTGATGGAAAGTCCATTGTTGCAACAGAGATCCAACAAGCACCTCCCATTCGCATTTAAATCGGGGTCACCATTCCTCCCAATCACGCCTTTCCACGTTTGGTCATCAGCCCCTACGTGTGCATTGAAGTCGCCCATCAGGATGACAGAATCTGCACTCCCTCTCCTGCTAAGAGCAGCATCAACTTCATCTAGAAAAAGTGGGTACTCTGTGACTGCATTCGGAGCATATGCAACGAATAGAGAGAGAGACCGTTTCCCTATCTGAAGTCTCAGGAGACACAGTCTTCCACCTAAGGGGGTCCAATCTGCAACATAATCTGCCAGCCGGGGACTTGTGAGTATCCCCACTCCCGCCTGGGCAGTCATGTTAGGGTCGACACCAGAGTAGAAAAGCTTCCACCCTCCTTCTAAGTCCACAGTTCCAGAACCCGGACGTTTCGTAGAGGTAATACCTATGATATCCAGTCGATACCGTTTGGCTTCCTCCACTAACTCTGATTCCTTTCCTGTCATGGAGAATACATTCCAAGTGCCAATTGACAGCACCCGATCCCGTTGTCGCTTTACCAGTTTCTCCTCCTGGGTAAAGGCATGCGCTGCCCCCGACCGCTTCCCCAAGCGCATAGCGAGTGCCCTGGTGGGGCTTCTCGGAGGCATTGCTCCGAGATAACAGCCGGGAGACTGTCGCTTATTTTTCGAACGAGAGCCTCTGCCTAACTAATAATCTTAATGTCTAAAAAGGGAATCGATCCATTTTTCTCCAACTCACACGTAAATTGTATACTGGGATACATGTTATTGGGATTGGAGGGCTGGGAGGGCTGGGATACACGTTATTGGGATACTGGGATTGGAGGGCTGGGAGTCTGTTCCACTATAAATTGTACTGACGAACTGTACTTTTGATCATTTTGACATTGAATAATGAACCCAAAGGGTTCGAAATACGTATATGTCGATTAAATAATTTTGTGGACAAGAGTTGTTTTTTGATTTATTATGTCACTTTCCACAGTAGTTCAACGTTTTTTTTTAACTATTTGATGAATAACTATTTTTTTTTAAATTTTTTTTTTAATGACTCAGATGTACATTTCGGAATTCATAATTCCTTCATCAGTGAGTGATTTTTACAGAACGAGAAGACCAGAATTTATAAGAAACTGAGGCGAATACAAGCCAATCAGATAACAAACAAGTGAACAGAACAACCAATCAAAAAATATTTAATTATAACAAAATAGAAAACAACAACGAAAATAGAGCAACCAATCTTTTTCAAAACAACTCTATACACAACAAAAAACCAAGGGCCGCTTAAAATAGATACTCCGCTTATAATAGCCAAATTCTAACAACAAAGACAAGAAATTACTTAGTCAAAAATTTGGATAAAGGCAACCAAGATGCTACAGGCATAGGGCCATCATCACTATTCAACAAGTTGTTGGTTGCTCTATTTTTTACAATCTCCATTGATTCAAGTAAATACAGCAATTTATTATTTTTACAATCACTCACTGATGAAGGAATTATGAATTCCGAAATGTACATCTGAGTCATTAAAAAAAAAAAAATTTTTTTTGTGGATTTGTGTTTTCCTTTTATTCCGATATTGTCTATTTGATGAAATAAGAGTATTTTTACTAAATAATGTTTAACTGTGCATGCGCAAACATTAGCCAAATGTATATAGCTACTCTTATAAAAAGTCCAAGCAAATATCTTTTTGTTTATTTTTGAAAGCAACTGAAATTCAACTCGTTCTACTGGCAATATCTTTCTGAATTTTCTATTTCCGATTTTGCTTGGGCTTTGTACAATACATTTGGGTAATAAAATATGCAAAAGACATTTTGGTAGTGCTTGCACATGTGCGATTAAACATTATTTAGTAAAAATATTCATATTTCATCAAATATTTAATATTCTTATATTCTTATTGCAGGATGTTGTCTCTACTATAGTTTGTCAGGTTTCCAGAAAATGGCATTGCATTGGGTTGAAAACCCTGCAGGTTATGAGCAAAAAATTTAAGAATAAATGTTCATTTTTTTAAAGAAACCTTTATATATCCATGCATATATGTGCTATTCATATTATTTCGTCCAACCCCTGTAAATCACACAAATGAATCTGTGTGCCAAATTTGGAGTCATTTGTAGCTTTGTGCAAAAATTGATTGCAAGATTTGAACGAAACAGACAGACAGAAAGAAGTTGTAAGTAAAAGTGTATAAAAAGATAAACCCTTTTGTGGTAATTTATTTAACTTGCTAAAACATTAGAGAATATTTGGGCTCACTTTGGAATGAAAACAATAATTTAATATACGAGAGCTGTTCAATAATGAATGAGACTGAATTTTTTCTTCAAAAACTATTAGCAGTAGCAATAATCTGTTTTAACATTGTGAGAGACCGCTATGTGGTGTGCATGCCTGCACAAGATTGAACGTGTTTAGTTTCTCTGTACTGCGTGCCAGCAATTGAAATACGTATCAGTTAGTTTCCACCTACAGCGAGAATGGAGCATAGTTTAATATCCTGCAAGAAGCTTATGGTGAAGCAAGTCTGCCAAGAACTACCGTTTTTCGTTGGTTCAAACAGTTTCAGGAGGGCCGGCGATCAACGTCGAAGGAACACAGTTCCAGGGCACCGACAACAGCGGTAACAGAAGTGGCGATTAACACTGCAAGTGTCTTAGCCAGCGAAGATCATCGAATAAGCATCCGAGAACTTGCGGAAGTGTTGCAGATATTGTCTTCACAGTCGGTACCCCCGGAACCGTGTTCCTTCGACGTTGATCGCAGGCCTGCCTGAAAACGTTTGAACCAACGAAAAGCAGTAGATCTTAGTAGACATGCTGCACCATAAGCTTCATTCTCATTGTTTACTATGCTTCATTCTCATTGTAGGCAGAAACTAACTAATACATATTTCAATTGCTGCCACGCAGTACTGAGGAACTAAACACGTTCGATCTTGTGCAGGCATGCACGCCACATGGCGGTTTCTCAACGTTAAAACAAAATATTGCTACTGCTAATACTTTTTGAAGAAAAATTCAGTCTCATTCATTATTGAACAGACCTCGTAAATTTTTTTGGGGGGAGGGTTAAAAATTTTCCTATTGTGTTGATGTTGACTGTGCATTTGCTTTTGAAAATTCACTCCTCAAAAGGATTTTCAGGAGTTATAAAAATTATTAATGTGTTATAAAAATTATTCATGTTAAATTATATCATTTGAAATAAAGAACCACAATAAATTCTAGAACAGAGTTACTCACGTTTTTTATTTTTGTATTTTTATATTCCAACTGATAGGTCACAATTAACCCATTAGGATTTTCAGGTTCCCTCCATTTAATGAGTACTTTTCCAGCTGTATCATTTAAAACACTTATGGTGACAGAAGTGCTATTTATGTCATCTGCAGTATCTGTTTTAAAAAAAGTATGATAATTAGTGCCCATTTTATTGAAAAGCCAAAGATTATAAGTCAACAGAATACAATAGTATTTACAATTGTTTTTCTGGGAATAAAACCTAGGTACCCGTATTACAAGTAAACCTACTTAACAGTAATAAAGACAAAAGTAAATCAGGATATTTTAAAATTGGATTCTCAAAAATTCTTTTAAGAAAACGTGACTTCTACCTTTGGCAATTAGTTCTTTGCTAAAGGTCAATTCTATCTGAAAACACTTTCTTTAAAATAAATAATGAACATACATGTACAGTCATGTACAATATTTACCTGGCTTGATGCCAGAGAGCACTGAGGTGCAGAGCTTATCGCTTTCAAAATCAGCATGTTGTGGGTTCAAATCCTACTAGTGTTTGGGTTTGTCCTTTATTAACAACTCTGTGTTGGGCTTCGGCCTGTTAGGGGACAACCCAAGGTTGTTTAATTATTAATGCTTCATTATCAATCTTTTCCATTCCTCTTTTTATCTTTCCGTCTCGAGGATGTTAAATACCCATTACGTCTAGTTTGAAATTTAACCGAGCAGTGGATCAGCCTACGGAGGTCAAGTTTGGTTTTTCCAAGCTTGTTAGTAAAGAGACAAATACAAGCATTCATGCTCTCAGTGGGATTTGAATCCGTGATGGTCTTAGGAGCAACAAGACCTGTGCCTTAGTGCTCTCGGCCACCAAATAAGATTCTATTATTATGTTTTTAAATATAAGAAATTAACAAAAATTATGAGATACGATAAATTTTAAGGAGCTCCATGATTTCTTGAGGCCACGAAGTCATAAATGGCAATAGTCGATTGCTGTCCTGTAAACAGATCGTGAAAGCTTGAGAATAGGGATGTTGGGCATCTGATTCAGAAAACGGGAATGTTGACAATGGTCAGAGTTTAGATTTCCGAAAATTTAGAATTCTTTATTCGAAGATTTATCTGGTTCCAGTAGCATGCTAAACTTGATTAGCCAGGGATCGGTGCGTTTACAGCTCCGATTTCATAGTTAATACAATTGGTAATTTCAATAAACATCACAAGTTAATCATTAACACAATATATTCAAGCTTTTATAAATTAAATGTCATTATAAAAACAGCGAGAATGTGCCGAGAGCCAAGAACAACTGGAAAACTGGTCTATGTAAGAAAGATATTTGACCCATGTGACATATATGAAATGACATAATACTGTATTAAGTAACGTAGAAATGGAGCTGCTTATTGTTATTACCAAAAACCATCAGTCCGTCAGTATCATCATACTTTTGGCATCCTTTCACATAGAAGACTGAAATTTGGTAAGAAAGTTTTTGTATCATGGATTGGATTGGCCTACTGGGGCTGAGTATGGGGGGTTGTTCCGAACCAGGTTTAGGAATGTTTTTCAAATAGGCATCGATTGGAAGGGGAGGGGAAAAAAAGTGACTAGAAATCTCAATTTTGCTGGGACAATCCAAATTTTTCACCCAGACATTTATTTGTCCCGATTGCGGTTGTCTGTCCCAAATATTCCAATTAATATAAAAATTCCTCCAAAATATAATGGAAGGAGATCCTTTCCTCGCATTCTTCTCGTATGCAGACAAACCCTTCAGCCTCTTCCAACATGCACTGGACCAGATGTCTTGTCTGTCCTTCTCAAAGATCAATGAATCACACAAATGCATCTGAAGTGGTCCATCCAATATATGTTTTCGCTAAGATTCTCGTTTGTTCTTGAGCAACATTGGACACATCACAGATTATAAGGAAATTAGGATACTGCAAATCACGAAAACTTTATTCAATAAATTTTAATTTATTTTAATTACATTAATGACTTGTGGTGAATTATATTACAATATTGCTCTAAAACGGACAGCAAAAGCAAATTTAACAACACTTATTGTAGTTTTGAAATAGTTTTATTTTGAAAATAAATGTCCCCCCCCCCCCTTCCCAAATCCTGATTTTCGAATTGAAAAATCTGGTCACCTTATTTAAATGCAAGGGGCTTATGGAATTGGCATGTCATTAGAGAGAATTTTCATTCAAATTTTAATGACAAGAACAGAAAAGTAAATATAAAATAAGAACAAAGAAGTGTAAAGTATAAGGTGTGCCCAAATGAGAAAAGGAGACTTTCACTGTAGCACCATTGTATCTAATCCCCAAAACAGCTCACTCTGCCATGAAGGCCGGAAAAGTGATGCTCACTCTGCCATACTCCTCGACTGGCTAGAACAGGGTGAAACAGTTAATGCTGAACATTACCGCAACATGTTGCTGAAGCCGAAACGGGCCATCGAAAAAAAAAAAGAAGCTCTCGAAATGGATAGTGCTGCTCCCAGACAACGCTAAACTACTTGTAGTCAAGAAGACCCTCCTCCACCTGCTGGAAACTTTTCGATGGGAAGTCCTCAAACATCCTCCGTATAGCCCCAACATCTCCCCATGTGACTCCCATGTTTTCGATCCCTTAAAAAATCACTGACATTTCATTGGTTCACCTGCGACAAGGAAGTGCAGAACACTGGAAAAAGGATCTGTAAGCAACCCAGGATTTCAACACTGAAGCCATCATTCGCTTCTTACGCTCTGAGATCAGTACATTCATTATCCAAGGCAATTACATGTCTGCATCATGTTACACATTAACTGTACGTCTAATTCTGTACCTAAAATATTCGTTAGATATAACCGTAGTCTCCTTTTCATTTAGACACACCTTATATAAAAAAATATTAACAGAAAAAATGTTATTTTTACTAAAGGAAAAGTGTGTTTATGTTGTTATAGTCTATTTCGGTGAACTTACTTTTTTTTGCTGTTGTTGCTGTTGTAATTGCTTTAGCACTACATAATTTATCTTCCTCTTTACCAGTAAGCGAATCTTGACATGCTTTAATCTACATTTATTTAAAGACAATTAAAATTTTTTTTAGATAAAATTAAATTTATAGAAACAGTAGAAACTCCATATTTGTCAGAAAAACACCATAAACATGGAAATGAGAAAAATATAAACTTTTTAAAGTTAGGGATAGAACAACAGTATATACCATATTTATTCATGTATAATGCGAAAAATTTTGACATAAAAAAGCACCTACATTTAGGGATGGGGGGGGGGGGGATGCATTATACACGAATACAAAATTTCAGGTTGCAAGCATGATGTTGAGGGGGGAGGGGGTGCTTCAAACAAACTTCGATCTGACGAACTTCAAATGAAACTAGCAACTATTTAATATACAAAACAGCACATTATACCATCTACAGCTGCTTGCCAGAATAATGGAATACTCCAATTTTCACAACTACGTTAAATGTTCTAGAATTGCAATCTCAAAAACGTTTAAACTTACAATGAAGCCATTTGTATTTTCAAAATCTGCATCAATTTATCTTTCAGATGGTAAGTGTAGTTATATTAAAATAAAAAAAAAGTTTTATCTTCGTAAACAAATAATTTCCATCTGTACACACTTATCTAATAATAATGTGGCCCACTTATCTATTGTAGGTTTTGTTTTCTAACATCTTTGTCAATTTTGATCACGTGGAAAAAAACATTAAAATTTTATTTCTTAATTTTTCAGATCAAAACTATTAATAGTTTTTATTTTATACGAAATAATCCATGACTTACGCAGTTAGTGATCATGCAAAAGTTGCACTGTGGTATGAATGGATGAAAAGTGTCATCATGGTTCAGCGAAAGTTTAGAACTGAAACGAAGCATGAACCACCACAAAATCGAATCATTGCAGCATTTAATGAAATTACTGTTGAGATGAGAATGAAAACGCTAGAATATCGTGAACGATTATACAAAATTATTGAAAATAAGGGTAGTCACGCTGAAGTTTAAACTTTTGTTGTATTGTACGAATGTTTATAAAATTTGGCAACAATAAAATATTAGATTTTAACTACACTATACTGAAATTTCATGAAATTTTGTCCAGAACTAACGAAACTAAGCTAAAACAAAACCAATGATAGATAAGTGGGCCACCCTGTATTCACCCATGTTCAATTTGCAGTAAGTCTCCAATTTACACTAAGGGTTAAAAATTTGGGGTCGCATTATACAGGAATATTAGATTTTTACACTTTTTTGGGCTCAAAATGGGAGGGGGGGGGGACAGTCGTATCATACATGAGTCACATTATACACAAATAAATACAGTACAAAGTTAGTAATAAAAACATTCTTATCACATGAAACATTTTTTTTAAATATAAATTAATAAGTGTGAAACATGACGTTTCTTATCCTTATCCCTAAAAAAGGCACAGGATTTCATTGAAGATTTCTTTGTAGGATTTCATTCAAGATTCATACAGTGAATTGAAAAAAACGCTCTTATAAGCAGAGAGTTTGCTAAAAACAAGAGTTATCCCCCCCCCTTTTTTTTTCCCCCTATTATAATAAGTTTATTCAATATTTTAAATAATTTATACATAATCTGTCCAACCCCTGTATATATCATTTTTAACACTGATACACAATATCATAAAAAGAAACATTGCACCCATAAAAAACCTATGGCATGCTACGTTAAGACTCCGCCGCTGGCACAAGATCTGCAAGAGCTACAAGCCGAAGTTCCAGTCTGCATGGGATGAGCAGAGTCAAAACTATGTTAAGAACTTGTATAACTCCATGCTACGACATGTGATAGAATGCATTAGAAATGGCAGTCCGACATCCTATTGAGTGTTGAACTGATTTTGACCAATAAATTTTGTCATATCCACCTCAGTGTTCAATCACATTTGTTGTTGGTGGTGGTTAAGTGTACTAATTTCCCTGCAAATTTCTTTTCAGTCTAATGATTCCCTCTGTGTACATTATTTTTTTTTTTTTTTTTGATGATGAGTGTATTTTATCATTTCATTAGAAAAACGAGGCACACCTGCACGAAGAATACATTATTGGAGAAATTCAATATGGCAGTGTTGACTAGTGAAAGTGGATTAGAAACAGTTGTTAAGGATTTTGGGGCTGGACACATGCACACTCGTAGCTGATTGGCTCACATTCTGAAAATAAACACTTGGTTGGAATTCCAAAAGCCATGCAGTTATCACCTCCAAACCACGTGCCAGATAGAATGCACTGAATGTGTAATAGTTTTGGCACCAAAAGCCGTATCAAATGCACTGAATTCATTGATTCTGCAACAGCCTTTAATCTCTTTGAGAATATACAGGGTGGCTCAAACTCTGAGGGTCAAAATTCTACAGGTAATAAAGGTCTGTAAACTATTTTGAGAATGGGATCTAGTGGTCAAAAATGCATATTTCAGGCACCATGTGATCTTGAATGAATAATGTGTGTAAAGACTATTTTTGTGAGCTGCTTTCGTTTTCTGAGCAAGCAAACAATTTTCTTTATTCATAAACAAATGACATAGCAACAACTTACAGCTTACAGTAACTGTTCAAAGTGGCAACTACCACTCTTATTATAATTATTGATGCTTATTGATGGTGTTTCTGCCATGATACCAACACCATCTCCTCAAAGTCTGGCGTGCAAACAGTTCTTTGTTTAACTCCTAGTTCTGATGGCGAGAAACATCTTGCAATTCGGATGGGCTTGTACATCTGTTCAGCTTTTTGGGTGCCCCATCCTCCTGCACCATACATTAAATGTAGGCCTGCACTGCAAGTTCCTGTGAGGAGTAATGCTTGATCTTCGATAACATGGCATAACCTATAAACAGAAACAAACGTCACCGTGAAACTGGCGATAGCGTATTGTTTTGCAAGCTAGAGCCACCAATGTCGACACAGCAGGCAATTATCTGCTAAGAAAATGAAAGCAGTTTACAAAAACATTCCTCACATGTATTACTCATTCAAGAACTCGTGGTGCCTGAAATGTGCATTTCTGACCGCTGGTTCCCTACTTCATACAAAAAAATGACAAATATCATCCATAAAAGAAATTATTTTAAATTGATATTTTAAAATTTGGCCAATTTTCTTATTCTGATAAAGTAAGTTTTTTCCATAACTACGAACCAATCAACTTTCTAGCATTAGAGATTTCTTTGTTAAAGCTCGGTTTTGTCGATTTGACTCGTCCAGCGAATTTTGTCCCTGCCATCAATC
>JAHWFO010002284.1:7560534-7575939 GCA_023313115.1 Rhysida immarginata
GCCCTAATGATATCCATTTAAAAAAAAATAGGAGGTTTGTTTTTATTGAACTATAATTACCTACCTCAATTGAATATTTAGAAAAATGTTCCATATTAGTAATTTGTATTCTTGTAATGTTTGAAATCTTGAAAAAAGCCTTCTTTCTGAATAATTGTGCAGTATTATTTGTAGTATTGAATGGTCTGCTGTCATTGATGAAAGGGCCCAATGTTGTTAATTCGTTTATATTGATGGTACTATTATTTACAATTGCTCGTTTTTTACGTTTAGGTAGAGCAATAGATTCAAATTCGTTTCTATAATAAATAAATAAAAACAAAGAATACAGAAACCAAACCAATTATCAATGTTATTAATTATTCAAAAACAACAGTTTACAAAATATTCTATTCTTTATAGTATTGTAATATTATTTATATCTTAATATACTATCACTTATTCATTATACAGAGGGCATCGCTTAATGTAATCACGGTAAATGTTATCAATCGATTATTGTTATCTTTTTTGCTTGGTACGGAACGATTATATCTATATGCATAAAAAAGTCGTTTATTGTAATCAAAACTTCGGATTATTGTAATCAAAAAAGTCGTTTATTGTAATCAAAGAGTCGTTGATATTATCAAATTCCCTAAATTGATGTATAGGGTGTCCATAATTAAAGGATCCTATTGCAAAGCTACCTACAGGGCAAAATCAGCCATCAAAAAAGTGTGAAATTCTGTGGAGGACATAATGAAAGGATGGGAATTTGTTTCAGCGAAGAAAAAAAAATAGTTACAAATTTCGCCACCAGAGGGCATTTTATGTTAAATACCTGTATAAAAATGTTACTTATAAAACCGAGAAACATTCGCAGAGCTGCTGTGTTCAATGTGTCAAGTTTACGAGATCGCGCATTGTTAGTGAAATTGTTTTACCAAAACAGTAATTCTGCAGTAGCTGCTCTATGGAAATTTCAGATTTGAAGGGGATGCGAAAAGGTCCCAGCAATGTGAAAACCTTCGGAAAATAACGAAATTTGAAGAAACAGAATAATTGTCTGTTCGTCCTGGCAGAGGAAGAAAACACATGTCTGCAGATGCATTAGAGGAGGTTTTGCTTCAGGTGGAAGAGGACAGCTACAAATTCCCATAGTAGTACCAGTGTCCGACGTGTAGCAGAGGCGTTGGATAGGCCACGTTCAACTGTCCATAAGATCATGCGGAATATCCTCTGATGTTATCTGTACAAACTTTCACTTGTGCAGCAGGTGCTTCTACACGATTGTGACGATTGACTCCAGTTCTCACTTCAGTTTCTTGCTCGCTTTGAAGTCGATGCAGAATGGCATGGAATATCCTCTGGACAGATGAAGCACATTTTCACTTAGAATACACACAACTGCTGCATTTGGAAACCAGAAAATCCGCACGCTTTCTTAGAGGTTCTGTTGCATTCCCCAAAAGTGAGAGAATGGTGTGGATTTATGGGATCATCTATTCTCGGCCTGTACTTTTTCGAGGAGTTAAGTTCTAGAGGTACAATGACATGCTCAATCACCGGGCTGCGATATGCTTTGCTGTTAGAGAATGAAATTGTTCCGGCTCTGCAAGCCCATCAGTACCTTGCACGCACAATCTTTACAAGACGGAGCTGCTCCACACATTGTGTGTGTTAAGGATGTTCTTAGACGACATTTTACAGAAGAATGTGCCGTCAGGCGTCACTTCCGTAATGTGCGGTCTGCCCGATCCCCAGACCTCACTCCAGATATCTTTTGGCTTTGGGGACATTTGAAACATCTGGTATATCGTGACAATCCAAAAACTTTACCTGATCTTAACGACAGCATTTCACGCCACATGCGCAACATTTCACGGCATACACTTCGGTCAGCTGTGGAACTTGCCATCTTGCGATTTCAGATGGTATCTGAAAATGATGGCCATAGTGTGGAATGTGTTATTTGTAATTTGTTGTGTTTTACGCACACTGACCTTGTTAAACTATTGTACACGTGTGGCTAAATGTGTAATTAGTTATTAAAACGCCCTGTGGTGGTGAAATTCGTAATTTTTTTTTTCCCGCTGAAACAAATTCCCATCTCTTCATTATGTCCTCCACAAAATTTCACACTTTTCTGATGACTGGTTTCACCTGTAGGCATCTTTGCAATAGGGTCCTTTAATTATGGACACCTGGTATTTGCATACATACAATCCCCTAAAAATCGCAAAGGAGATGGCTGAACTTGTTGGAGCCAATCAAAGGAATTTTGAAGAGGCTGAACAGCAAGATAATAGCCAAGCTCGGTTTTGACTTTTGGCTGTTTGCTGGCATTGTGTGTTATGCGAAATCATAAAAAAATTTGGTTTATCATGTGTAAATGACATTTACTGTAAAGAAAGTAAATTTACCCTTAACGAAAATGAACGATTAAAGTCATTAAGATATAACTTACAAAAGCTTAAGCCAAACCCTCGGCTCTCAGCACCACCATGCGGATATTTTGCGAAAGCGAGCATTAGATTCTCAAGAATATGGCAAAGCCTGTATGTGATCTTATCCTGCACCTTGATCTTACCCCCAAAAATATGCCCTAGTCAAGGTATGTGAAATTTAATCGAAAATACTGAGCACAATACGATACACTACCGTAAAAGCACAAACAAGTGCCATACAGCAAATAAGTGCCACATCCTGTTTACCACTGCACCAAATCTACACTGAAGGTAATAAGTGCCGTGCTCAATTATCTGCTAAGGCGATTATCAAAATTGTCGATGCCGCCACAGAGTTGATTTCAGTGCAAAAAATACCGCGCTGTAAACGCACTGTGATGTCATAGGCAGACACGTTCTTTCTACTGTTTCAGGTGATTGGTAGACCCATTCTGAGTAACATGTACCGCTTACAATAGTCTCTGCAAAGTCAATTTACAGGTTGTATAGGCTCTATGAAGAGATTTTGCGAGCGCAATAACTTTGTGTATTGCCGTTGTACAATGGTAGCCCAAAATCGCCCAAGCGACTGTGTTGAGAAAATAGAAAGTTTTATTCTTTACTAGTGTTACCCGTGTCGCTCACCCACGCTATCTGTTGAGGGGAATTACAAAGCAAAAGGAGGGAATTTCAAAAGGACTTAGGAAAGCGGTGTTTTCCCATGAGAAAGGGACGTTTTTCTGCGGTAAAAAGTAGCCTATATCACTCTCGAGCCCTCCAACTATTTCCATACAGAAAAACCACATCAATCCGTCGCTCTGTTTTGACGTGAAGGAAGGACAAACAAACACTTTCACATTTATAATATTAGTATGAATATTCGAAAGCTACGGGTAAAGAACAACTACTACAACAGTGAATTAATTGGGTGTGACAAAATATGTATATGGTTTGAGGGTGTAGATTCTTCAACTTTAAATGAACAAGGAGCTAAGGATGTGGCCCTTCACACAACAGATCACAAGAAAATGAAATGCACTGTGATGCTCAGTGCCAGAGCAGATGGCAGAAAACTAAAGCAATTTATACTGTTGAAACGCAAACAACCACTACCAGACCCGGAGAAAAAGTTTCTGTAAACAGTCACTGGTTGTTCTCATAATGGCTCGATCTTATTGCAAAATATCTGCACACTGTAAAAGGCTTGTTCAGTTTTAAAAGGCAACTATTTGAGGACGAGTGTGTAACCTGCTTAAAAGGTCCAGACATGGAGGAGGGACGTAGAATGTTGGCGGAGCAAAAAGACTCCGCTGTGGCATTTGTTTGCGCTTTTAAGGTATATTACACGCAGCTGTTTCATTGCAGTTTTCGACTTTTGCAGGGCAGCCTCTTAACTTCCCCCTCCCCCTGCTACGCCCTTGGATTGGATGATCAAAAGATTCAAAAAGAAAGTGTCATGATTGTATTTGAATAAATGTCGACTGTTGTACATGAATAAATATAAAACATCACCTGAAAATAAGTGCTAGTTCATCTCTGGAGAAAAAATTAATATAAGTAAACATGGGCCCCTTTCCCTATCTCCAACTTCTTCCCCCCCCCCCCTTCCCATCTCAAGGAAAGATGAATAAGGCCCTGGATCCAACAAAAATAAGGCAAAGGCCAAATATCTTTTCATGAGCAAAAAGCCTTTGTATATATAAATGAACAAGATAGCATAAAGCATTAGACAAATGATTCTTTATTTCTGCTTATTCCAGCATCGATAGAAATTGTTTAGTTACATTTAACCCTTTCGAGGCCTAAGTGGATGTATCCCCCCAATATATTATTAGTAATTTATAATTTATGAACAATCATTTCTTCCTATTTTACCTTTTCACATAAACATGATTATGAAGAGAATCTTCAAAACTAATTTGAACTTCTGTCACATCAGTTTGGAGAGACGGCTTTTTGGAGCATTCACAGCATTCAGTAGGCAAAGATGTAGGTTTTGCAGTCGTATTTGAAATTGTGTAACTGAAATCGGTGGTCAATACCATTCCAGTTGACTGAGTATGTACATCAATTGCTAAAAGAAAATAAAAACTTAGTTGAAATTAAAACAAAATTCAGTATATATAAAAATACTGTATATCATTTCAAATCACATTAACAATGGCTGATTGCAACACTAGTTAAAACTAACTCTTCGTTAAAGTCCCGTTTAAAATTTTTTTGCAAAGTAGAACCTTTCTCTTTATTTATACAGTCGAACCTCGATAGCTCAAATTTCACAGGACCAGAAAAAAATTGAAGATAAAGAGGTTGAGATATGGAGGGTTTCTTTTAAATCAAGATTTTTTAATTTAATAAAGGTAGGCTACTGTGAGAGTATAGAGAAGAATACGAGATAAAATGGTACATGTATAGAGTCATGCCACATACAAGGAGCGTCACTAAGATCAGAAATGCACAACTATGCATGCTCAAACATAAAAAATTGCCAAGAAGCTCAAAAATTTTTCGTGATTTTTGTTCGTAGCGCACGAGAATCATCCAATTTTAACAGAAGTGGTGTCAAATTTTCTTCGTCTCCGAACGAAATTTCTCGCAATGAAAAAATCTTAACTCTCTAATGTATGTAAATGCTATGCATTTTGCTGGGGCGCGAAGTCGCAATTCAACATAGCAAGGTTTTCGAAGAAAAAGTTTTGAGATAATGAGGAAAAATTACATTGAATTAATAGTGAAAATGCAGGGAAATAAAATTTTTTCGAAGTGTCGAGGTTTTCGAGATAACGAGGTTCGACTGTATTTGTGCAACATGGACCCAACTTATTTGTATAATTCCAAATACATATACAAAGAGAGACAGAAAAATTAAATAATTACGTTCTGCACAATAATTTCTTTCGTACAAATAGTCTCTGTCATAAGGCACACTGAAGCCATTGATGATATAATGAGTTATTGTTCCTTTAGGTTTGCTAGGTGGCTGCCACGAAATAATTAAAGAATCAGGTGATGTTGAACGAACTTTGATATTGAAAGGAGAAGATGGAACTGAAAGAAAAACCAATACTTCATATTAATTAGGTGCTTCTATAAAAATTTTTAAATGTTTCGTTGATAATAATAAAAAGGAAAAAAAAACCTTACCGTCCGGAAGAGTTCTGAAATAAATAATATCACTCTGAGCACCAAGATCTTCTTCTTTTACAAGTATATTAGTTTTTACGTATACGGCATAACGAGTAAATGGCTTTAAATTCATCAATAAAAATGTTTCTTTATTAACAGTATCGGTGTCATTTAGCTCTGTTCCAATATCTTCAACATTCCACCTAACAAAAATTTAAATAAATAAATAAATAAATAAATATTATCCTTTGTAACATGCCTTTTTAGCAATAAAAGAAAAAAAAATAAAAGAAAAATAAATTCAAAGGGTTTACAAAAGTTTTCCACCTTTTGATGACTTAACTACATCAGATGGGAGTCTTGTATTATTTTGACTGAATGCTAGGCAAACAATGTATTTGAGAATTATTGTTGTCCATTTTAGTGTGGAACAAATAAAACATCATTATAATCTTGGAAGTTTATATAGTACACAGTGACTTTATAACTACAATTGATTTTCGGAGAATCCGAGGTTTTGCTATATAGTCCATCTATCATATTTTGACACTTGACTCCTGGTAAATCTTAATCCATTTATGCTTCGATTGCTCATTTATTGCTGCTTTGACTTAATTAACGACAGCTGGAGGCTAGGGACTAACGTGGTTGGCTGAATTAGAACTATGGTGTTAATTGCTCAGTCAAGGTCATCTGCCAAGTTATAATGGACAGACTAGACCTAATAACGGTGCCGATGGTTGAAAAAAAGACAATGATTAAATTTTTTTGATGGAACAGTCGTGTTTAAAGGAATTCCGACTATGGGTTCAGATCTGCCCGAAGACTGTTTCTAAGTAAATAATCTTCTTGCTGGAGATTACCAGATTTATTCCGCAAAGCATAAAAAAAAACAAAAAAAACCACAAAAAAACAAGTTAACAGAATCGAAATGGGGTTAATTTCTACTATCTGACCAAAATCACAAGCTGTTCGTTTTGCATTCTTCTACTATCTGGATTTAGACATTAGACGGAGTTTTTTCTGCTATCCGACTGTGGCGCGGAGCGATACCACATATTTAGTGTTTCTGGTGGCAGACTTTTATTGTTTTTGGTTGTGAGATGTCTTGTTTCTGGGTTTAGGCAATTTCTGTTTAAATTCTCCCCCCTCCCTTCTTATTGCTGTTTATTTTGTATATTATGGGCATATCTCATTAGAAACTTGAATAAATAAACTAAATCTGGGAACTTAAGGAAAGAAAACCTTCAAATGCAGACCTTATTATTATTTTTTTTTAATTACTTACGTATCAGCTCCGCAAGCATCTCGGCCATCGTACATAGAAACATTTTCAGGTCTAGATGAAAAGAAAATAATGATATTGGATTAATAAATTGAAATGGTAAAATAGTACATTCATACAGGCCTCCCAATTTGTCATGAAAAAAATAGTAAAAATTAAAAAAAAAAAATTCTGTGGTGGTGGGGAAAGGCAGGTTAGGTTTAGATTAGAATCAGACATAGCAAAAACATAATGTACATTGGGAGTTTTGGTAAGTGTACATTGAGAGTTTTGGTAAAGATACCATAAGTATTCTACTATAATGCAAAAAATTTTAACCTGAAAAAGCACCTAAATTTGTGGAATCGTATTATACAAGAGGGAAAAATTAGCGCTACAACGGCTGGGCAGGGGGGTTGGGGGGGGGGGGGGGCAGACGAACTTCAAACGAAACTAGCATATAATAAATATTTCATATTTTGGTACATTGCAGTATATCATGCAGGACAATAATATACGCTACATTACATTAATTTACTTTTTTTTCTCAATTTCCCATCCACTTTTCCATCTGACTCGAAAGGGGAGGGGCGATTTCAAACAAACTTCGATCTGACAAATTTTAAACGAAACTAACATATACGTAATATTTAATATACTGGTGCAATAAAATGTAATATAATATAGTACATTAATTCATTTTTTTCCTCAATTTCTCATCTCCAAATGCTAATGCAAAAGTGAATTCTCAAAAACAAGATGGTGACGCCATTCGCGAAAAAGTCACTGCGACCATGTTTCATTTATTTTAACTTCTCTTATCGCCGTTTATTGATAATAATTGAACAACCTAGGCATCATGCTAAATAAATTAGCAACATTAAAGGTGAAAAGTGAAATAAATTTTCGACCAGTAAAGCTTTTCAACAGCCAATGCATTCGATCTCCTGAAATTGTCAAAGAACGTTTTATAAAGTTCAAATGGATATTTATTACAGTACTTATTTCATGAATATAATAACATCTACTGTAATAATTTTGAAAAAAAGAACACACAATAAAAGTACATGTAAACTACTGTAACTGTATCGTGTTTGTCTTCTTCAAAATTAAATATACCACCATCTGTGCTGCATTAAGAAACTTTTTGGAGATTAGGCAATAATCAATTGGATTTTTAATTGTAAAGATCCAGGTTACGCATTTTTAAAATCATAAAAAAATAGAGATTTTTCTATATATTCCTGCATATATTCTTTCTCTTAAGTTAGTGACAAATCAAAAAAACAGGTATCGCATTATAAAAGAGGGTAAAATATTTACTGTTTTTTTGGGCTCTGAAAGTGGGATCACATTATACAAGAGATCGCATTATAGTAGAATACTTAATGATATAATGCCAAAAACTGTGGATAAATGGTACAGTCGAAACCAGATAGATGGAAAAAAAACCCTTTAAGTCGAACTTTTCTTATGGTCCTAGCCCTTTGAAGCGAAAAATCATGCAAATATAAAGCTTTAAACCAAATTAATTTTCGTATGAACACCTCCTAACTCAAACATATTTGTTTATAAAAAAAAAACAAGAAATTTCTTTCAAAAAATCCCTAAGTTTTATTTATTTAATTTTTACTTTTTAACTATTTTTCGTTCAAATACTGTAACAGTAGTTTCTTTCACTTTCATTTTCATTCCGATTGACGAACCTGATAACTTGTACAACCCGATAATTCATAATTTTAGTTCGGTCCCTTGTGAATTCGAGTTTTCCGGTTTTGACTGTACAAGCAAACTAAATATAAAACTTAAGCAAGAATAATAATTAAATATACAAATATAATTGCATTCACTCACGCTTCTTTATAGGACACGGCATAACCAAGAAGAGATCGAGGATCACTTAAATTTACTTTAAAATTATCCCATATAACACTTGCTGCAGTCGATGTTACTTTTGCCACAAAAGTTGGTAAATTTTTCACCGTACCTATAGAATGCATATATAAATAATGAATTCATTTAGATAAATAAGAGACATGTTCAATTATTTCAAATAAAATCAAAATTAGAATAAACAGGCCTAGATAAAACAAATAAAGAATGTTTACAGCAACACAATATGTTTTGGCTTTTACATTATCGACAGGGTTGTACAATATAATACACTTAATATGAAAACACTAATAAGAAATTTAATACAAAATTGTTTTCTGCCTAAGCCCCCCCCCCCCCCCCCACAATCTTAATTACACATTTAATGATTAATTAATTATATAAGTTTAAAAATATTTATTAAAAATGACTTAAGAATGGATAATGAGGGATTTTATTTTACACCACACCTCATATAATAATGAAAAATAGGAAAGAAAATTCCACAGCCTGGATTCGAACCAAGATCCTTCAGCTCATGCCACTAACTGCTCTAACGAAGCCCAAAAGAGGTGGTAATGCTGCCATGTCCGCAGTGGTGCAATTGGTTCCTAATTCGAATCTGGGATGTGGAATTTTCTATTTTTCATTAAAAATACGAGGTGTAATCAAAACGTTTTCGGATTGGTTCATTTAAAGAGAGAGAGTACTTTATTTAAATACATTTACACAGTGCCCCTTCAAAATAGCCCCCTTACAAAGTCATACAATGAATCCAGCATTCCAGCCACTTCAGGAATGTGTCCTGGAAGTCTTTTTGTTGAAACGAGTCAAGCACCTTCTGCGATTCGTACTGGATCTGCTCAATCGTATCAAAACGGAGACCTTTCAACTGGATCTTCATTTCAGGAAAGAGGGCAAAGTCTGCAGGAGCCAAATCTGGCAAGTACGGTAGATGTGGAAGCAAAATCATGTTGCTTTTCGCAAGAAGCTCACGTGTGAGGAGAGCTCGACGAGAGGGTGCATTGTCATGGTGGAGCATCCAGTTTTTTTTTTCATGCCATAAATCTGGTCGCTTTCACCAAACATCCTCCCTCAGACTGCTCGTTGATAGAATTTGCTAGTTCTCAAATTTAATCACCAGACAGCCTCACACACGTGGTCACAATAGCAGTATTTTTTCAATGAAACAAAATCCTTTGAAAATCTGATTTATGAATAATTTACTGTAGGGGAGAGTGGGGTTGGTTCGGACAAAAATCAAATTTTTTCTCCCTGTGGGTTAATCATGAACCAAATACTGAATGTGTATATCGTATTTTGTATTCTAAACCTTTCGTCATTTACCTGTACATGTGATTTTTCAGTAGTCAGACGATAATCTATATATTTATTTACTTTAAAAAACCTCTTCAATGTCCGAAGCAACCCCCACATGCGAAAAACCTGCACTTAATTAATGACGATAACACCCAAAAACAGGATAAAATAAAAATAAAATAAAATGAGGTGCATTTTTTTTTCAGTACATGTATTTCATTCCTGTTTAAAAAAATAAATTCCTCATTTATTTGAATTTACCCATGATTCACCAGCCAAGAAATTATTACTCCAATAAAGTTTGAGCATTCAGATATTGATTTAGCTATTTAGATATTGATTTAGATATTACTTACTCGACTTTAACAATACCTTGACAGAGTACTTAAAATATATAGAAAATATAAATAAGAACAGAGACTGACCTTGCCAATCTGTGGATGCTTTGGTGAGGAGGAGGAGGAGACGGATTCCACTATTTCCACAGCGAATTTATTTGACATTTCTTAAATGTACATTTTGGCTACGAAGTAGCCATCATCAGTATGAATCAATTTTGCAGAGAAAAATTAGATGTATATATAGAGAAATTGGGCCAATGAGAAAAGGAGTAGGAAGGAAAATCTTGAAGTTGAAAGGCCATTAGATCCGAGAAACGCGGATCTAGGAGAAAGTTCTGCTATGTAGCGGAGGTTTTCTTTGTATGTTCAAGTAGGTTTTTCCACGGGAGGAGGTCTAAGGTTCCAGTGTCCAGATTGAGCAATGAATCGTCCTGTTTTTTTTCAAGATTTCCCAGGACTCAAAGAAATCCAGTTTCTTGGGTTCATCTCTCACCTGCAGGATCCGAAGCTGATCTATATTAAAATTGTGCCCACTTTATAAAATATGGTCAGCCATGGATGACCTGTTAGGTCTGTTGTTTTTAATGTGGTCCAGGTGCTCTCTGGCCCTGCTTTCCAACCTTCGACGGACTTGGCCTATGTATTTCTTGGGGCATGTTCCACAATGAAGCAGGTATATACCATCTTTGGGACTTCCCAGCAGCCATTTCAGTGAGAGTTCACTATTAAAAACTAGCTTGTGCCTGAAATTCCTGAAAATCTCCAATCCCCTAATCAAAGGGCGATCGTACGGTATACTAAAAATTTTTTTTTCGGGCTCAAGCTAGTTTTTAATAGTGAACTCTCACTGAAACGGCTGCTGGGAAGTCCCAAAGATGGTATACCATCACACAAAAGGTCTGGGATACACCTGCTTCATTGTAGAACATCCCCAAGAAATACATAGGCCAGACTTGTCGAAGGTTGGAAACCAGGGCCAGAGAGCACCTGGACCACATTAAAAACAACAGACCTAACAGGTCATCATTACAAACTGGGGTCAATTTTAATATAGACCAGCTTCAGATCCTGCAAGTGGTAGATGAACCCAAGAAACTGGATTTCTTTGAATCCTGGGAAACCTTAAAAAACCAAGATGATTCATTGCTCAATCTGGACACTGGACCCTTAGACGTCCTCTCGTGGAAAAACCTACTTGAACATACAAAGAAAACCTCTGCTATGTAGCAGAACTTTCTCCTAGGTCAGAGTTCTCAGATCCAATGGCCTTCCTACTCTTTTTCTCATTGGCCCAACTTCTCTATATATACCTCAAGTTTTTCTCGGTAAAATTGATTCATACAGATGATGGCTACTTTGTAGCCAAAGTGCACATTTATGAAATGTCAAACTCGTGGAAATAGTGGAATCAGTCTCCTCCTCTTTCTCACTTTAACAATACCGCCAATATTTTTTTCAGTATTGTCATCAATTCAAAGTAAATAATTTGCGAATTATTGTTGAACCAAGTCACTGTTGAGTTAATTCATTATTGCCACATAGAGACGGCCATATTCTCCACCAAGGATTAACACTCGAATCACTTTTGAGTAATAGTTTTCGTATTCACCATGACAAAGTTTGCGGATTAAATATCACATCTGATTCACCGTTTGATTCAAGATTGTCTGAGGTTTATTATAGAATCGAGAATTAATGCATGCACAGTTGGTTGAAACTACTTAAAACAAGATGGACGACTTTATCGACACTTAGGACGACTTAGTATTTCTTCAAGAAACTGATTTGTTTAAGAAGAATCTACCTCGAAAAATATTTTCAGTTAGAAAGGATGACATACAGTAACTTGTTTAAACTTTTTATTGTCTCTACAAGGTTTTATCCACAGTTTGCACGGTAATTAGTTTCAAATTTAATTACTATTGGGCGAGGCAAAAATGCAAACACAGTTAGTGAAGAACATTGTTGTTGTTACGATAGTCAACAATACGTTAACAATCAAGCAATAATCGTTGTTCTTGAATCATGACAATGTGTTCTTGCAATAATGGGATGCCCCTTCCAAAGTTGTAAGGAGGCTATCGTAGTTACAGAGGCAGGGATTTCAAATTCAAAAGCAAAAAGAATACCTGCCTTTCATCTTGCCCGTCATAACCAATCAGATTGAGTCTTATAAAGAATCGTGAATTAATCTGAGAATCACTTAATTAGCCCTGAAATGTAATCATGAATCATGGATTATGTGATCCCAGTTTTAATACTCGGTTGGTGAATACAGATGAAAGAGAGCTACAAATTTTTTTTTTAATTACAAAATTATCAGAACAGATGATAATGAAAATAAAAACAATTTATGTATTCTACAATTAATAAAACATCATGTAAATGTGCATTATACTAAAATTTTGTTATGGCATAAATAAAAAGCACTGGATACACTATATTAAGTTAATAGATAAATGATAAATGTAAATATCACTTACAGGCCACTCTATCGCCATTATGAGAAATGTCTTTAGAATTAAACTCAGCAAAGTAGCTCATCTTCAGAAATGTTTCAATTTTACTCTTGCATAATTTAGGATTATGGTAGAAAAAAATTTCTCCAGAAAGTATTTTCAATTTGGAATTGTTCACTGGTATTAAATCTAGCAGATTATTATTCTCAAAAACATAAAAAGTATACCTGTTTAAAGATAATGATTATGACATCAAAATTAAGAACACTCAAAAAAAAAAATAATAATCACAAAATAATATTCATCTATCCTTGTTTATCACAGCATTGTTTATCACCGATCCGGGTTATCACGCGATAGTAACACCGACCCGCAAGAGATGGCAGCATAGCTAGTGATGCTTAATGACTGTGACCATGATCTGCAAATTAGGATGGTCGTTGAACTATCCCATCTCACCATTGTTTATCACATTAATGAACAAAGATCACTATAGAGGGCGAACCTTCTCATCATGGCCGATTAATAGCCATTTTTTTTATTTTTACAATGTTTAAAATAAACGTTTATTATACTTTAGCAGTTAATTAAACAATGGTCAATAAGTAAGGCCATATAAATAAATCTTATTTGCTGACAAATAAAACTAGGTCCCTATTAAGACTGTTACACCACTAGTGGCAGAAAAACTCTTTAACCCCGGTTTTTTGCCTAGTTCAACGACCACCCTAATTTACAGATCATGACTGTAACAGAGGGAAATGAGACAAAGCTCCTGAAGCTATAGGCCCAGTGAGCACGAGGAGCTAGTTAAGCAAGCCGAAAAGTGTTATGATACGTATCATGGTGGAGATATAGCATGATACGTACCTTCAATGGTGTTGCGACGAGGGGGAGAGGGGGGGGGATTGATGCCCTGGGTGCCAATCTTAATACACTTGCTAAGGGGTGCCGACAAAATACAATAACATGGGGTGAGAAAATGAATATCATGCTTCCTTAGACTATGACCATACCCCGGACACCATTTACTCTCGCCATGCCACTGCATATTTTTCACAGTGATTTTTATTATTTACTGATCATTTTATATAAGTATTTCATTATAAAATGTTACTGAAATATTAAATGATTAAGTATATTATATGTATTTAATAATTAAAATTAAATATTATTACGTGCATTTCTATTTATTTATTGGTAATATTTGGTAAGTTGGACGGCAGCTTGGAGGTCTTTGGATGTAACTCGATTTTCCCCATATCATTCATTTATCATGGTTTTGCTTATCATTATGTTTTTTGGAACCAAACTACTGTAATAAACAAGGATAAACATAATTTATCGTACCGGGAACTCTCTTTATTCTTTCCGTGAATCTTTTCTAAATTCTTCAAAAAATTTAAAGACATGAGAGGATAAGATCGTGTAATTTTGACATAATCATCCACCTCCTTGAGTGAACTCATGTTTTCTTCCAATTCCTGAACAATATTGGCTAAAAAGAAAATTAAATAAAAATTTTTTTTCTTTTTTAACTTTGAAATCACATTCAATCTTGATTTTCCAAAATAAATAAAAATTCACTTACATCCTCCTTTTATTTGTATTTCTAGATGCCCTTTTATTCGAGTACACCCACGTAAGGCTTGAGCAGCAGATATACTGTCAACAGTAATACTTTCACATTCTACAAAACAGAACGAGAAATATCCATTAAAAATCTACTAATGCAAAAATAAATTTACAAAGGAAAGAAAAACAGTAAAATAGGATAATAATTCCAGTGCCAGAAAGAACAATAGGAACAATGTGTACTTTGTTAAATCCCCAAAGGCATTTTATTTCATGTGCAAGATCTGGAATTCAGTGATTTGGAAATTCCAAAGTCTTTTGTAAATTATGTGTATTGGGGATGGAAATATCAATTATATGAAGGTAGGTCACTCTGTTTCTCACATTAATAATAACAACAATAATAATAATAATAATAATAATAATAATAATAATAATAATAACAAGTCAAAATTGTAACAAGTGCTGGTTAGTACTCACAAGTGAATACGTGTTATGATGTTGAATGAGTAACTCAAACTTCTTGTTGGAATTCGATCAAATTTTAATGGTATACACAATTTTATGTACCCTGTTATTCCTCCAAATTTCTTCTTCTTCTTCTCCAGCCCGCATCTCCCAGTAGGGGAGACTAGTCCTCCAAATTTCATTAATCTAGGCTTTACAGAACCCGAATTATTAACTTGCTGATCTTGGTGGAGACATTTTTATTTCTGTTCATATTTCAGTTATCGTTCAAATTTGGACCCATGTTCATATGAACTTTTTTGCTTAGTATCACCCATACAACCTCCTCTCCAAGTTTGTACAGACCATTCAGATACACCCAGTATAAAAAGTTAGGTAAGGGCTAAACAATGGTACTGTCAAATTTGACCTCAAATTTTGCACCTTGTAATGGTGCAAAGTTGCAGGTAGAGAAAAATTTCCAATTGTAGAGCTCAAAACACTGATTTTAACAACCAAAAAAATAATAAATAAATAAATAAATAAATAAATAAATAAATAAATAAATAAAT
>JAHWFO010002284.1:7575949-7589951 GCA_023313115.1 Rhysida immarginata
AATAAATAAATAAATAAATAAATAAATAAATAAATAAATAAATAAATAAATAAATAAATAAATAAATAAATAAATAAATAAATAAATAAAAGAAAGAAAGAAAGAAAGAAAGAAAGAAAGAAAGAAAAAAAAATAAATCCTCTACAACAAAATGAAATTTCAGTGGTCAAGCTATGGTGTGGACAA
The DNA here is from genome assembly GCA_023313115.1 of Rhysida immarginata. Classification (NCBI taxonomy): domain Eukaryota; kingdom Metazoa; phylum Arthropoda; class Chilopoda; order Scolopendromorpha; family Scolopendridae; genus Rhysida; species Rhysida immarginata. Next base: position 7,576,136 of record JAHWFO010002284.1, read on the forward strand.
TGGAATGGCATCTTGGTAGGACCAGTTTCCAACAATGGTTGCCTTAAGGCCATTTTCCATTTAGCGACTTTTAAGTGTCTCGTAATGTGCAGGAACTTTTGAGCCTCTTGCAATTGTTGCCTGCAAGACACGCTGTGATTAGCATGCGAGCACGGTCGTTTTCCACTTAGCGACTTTCAAGCGTCATCCTGACTCTGATCCAATTTGATTGGTCGAGTCACTGCAAACAATTGTCGCTCTCAATTGACATGGGAGTAATACAGGGTTCTAAATTAGGCCCTATTTTCTTTGCTGCTTATGTTGCATCCTTATCCAATGTCTCCCTATGTCACGCCCTGCTTAGTTATGTAGACGATAACTTCTTCATTAAATCATACCCGTTAGATGGAATCTCTAGTTGCGACCAGGACTGGCAAACTGATCTTAATAAAATTTTAATTTGGTGCGAGTCCAAAAAACTTAGACTGAATACAGAAAAAATGGAGAGACTCATTATTCAGAAGGATGGGGTACATAAAAAAAAACATATGAAAATCCTGGGGATTACCTTTGATGAAACCTTTTCATTTAGTGAACAGACTGCTCAAATTGTTTCAAAATTACAAAAACAAGTTTTTTTTGTATAAATTATTGTCTGAGAGTTTGAAATTCAAAGAATGTAAGCAGGTTTTCTGTAACTTAAGTTATGGTGTTGTTATGTATGGGATTACCATCTGGGGAAACATTCAGAACTATTTACTAAAATGAGTCAAAGTTTCATACAACAGGAATATCAGGACTCTCTTCCATTTGGATTTCAGAATTTCAATTTTCGATTTTTGTAAAAAAAATATAATATTACTTTGCACAGATTATTAAAATTAGCTGATCTCCTAAGGAATAGGAGTCATCCATTCCATGATTTTAGTAGATATTTTAGATCTGATTTTTTTTCATATCGTACTATACGCTTGTATAAGTTTGAAATCAATGAGTGTAAGTCTTCACTGATGAGGCAAAGTTTTCCTTTCAATTCTGTGAAATACTGGAATCAACTTCCTTTTGAAATTGGTTGTAAACTGTATTTATGCTGGCTGCTCACCATTGTGTGTTTACTCCTGTATTCACTTTAGATTTTGTTTAAAAAGTTATGTTAAGAACCATCAGGAAGAGTTCAAATTCCTTTGATCTATCTCTTCTTGAAGTATTGTTTATTTATTTTCATCTGTATTATCCAGTCTGGATGCAAATAAATAAATAAAATAAAATCAAACAAAATCGAGTGATAATTGACCATAGGGTCTCCGATTTTTCTCAAACTTTATCAGTGTATTTTAGTGAGAAAGGAGAGTTTGCTATTTGCTCGGAGTTAATTTAGGTATCTAAATAACATGCGGTACAGGTGGCATTATCTGCTTCCATTCATGATGCTTTTAAAGCAATGTTGCCGCTATTAAAATTCACACCCTTGTTATTTTTTTTAATTAAGAGACGAGATGGAGCAAAAATTATTGGTTATTCCATAGGCTTTGTAAGGCTTTCTACTGCTTTAGGCATCTATGATTACTAAACAAGAGTAGTTTTCAGTTATCGTTGCGATAAAAATATAAAAAATGACACCATACCTTTAGGACAAGGACCATTACACGGTAAACAAATGGTTTTATTCTGTTCATCTTCCATATAACCTTCAGGACATTCCGAAATGCACGTGTGGTTGAACAATTTCCAAACGACATCTTTACCTTTTCCGTATTCTAATGTTTTGTTGTTCATGTTAAGGCATTCAGAATCTGTAATACATCGGCGATTTGAAAACTGAAAAATAAATTTATATAATATTAAGTGAAAAGAAATGAACTCAAAGAAATCACTTATCTGAAGAATTATTTTAATGATTCTTAAGAAAATATAAGCAATTAGAGAACTAAAAACTTTTACATTGGACAGTAGCATGTTATCCATTGGGCAAAATGGGCATTTGCCGGAAGCCCCCACCAATAGGGATATGAACTGTCAAATGTGAATTTGCCCAGGGTTCCATGAAAATTACAATGTGCCATGAACTGGCCATCAAGAAATTAATTATAAAAATTCATTATCCAATTCAGATTAGATTATCCAAAGTTTAAACTGGGATTTTCAATGTGATGACAATTCCCTCAATACTCTTTTATTCTGTACTGTAGTAAATGATTATGTTATCTGAAATATGATCATTGGGTATGCGTACCTCCCACCACAGAACAACTTTAAATTGGTGACTGCATTAAGGGATGAATGAGGAATTTATGATCTGAAATTTATAAGATGCAAGAAGTGTTTCAAACGTGCATCAGAATTCTGTAGATAGCATGTTCAATGTTTTTTTTCATTAAATAACACTGTGCAACATGAAAAATAACCTTTAGACGAAAATATGTTTCTCTTGTATATTTTTGGCTGAAAATAACGAATCTATAATTATTTTTGTTTACTACGCACCATTTTCCAAAAAGTCACATTTTAGCTTTTTACGTATCTATATTGTTGCACATAGAAGTGCTATGCAACCAGTTCATCATTCTGAAGATCTTCCTATACCTACAGCTCCAGATAAATAAACTGTTGATTCAGAGGAAGACACCTCCGATGACCCAAATCGTCAAGATCCTGACTTTCAACCATCTACATCTATGACATGTTCACATCATGAAATCTCACAGGCAGAGCTTAATGATGGAATGGAAGTATGCTAGCTGATTATTGCTGATCTGTTATCAGGGACACACCAACAGATGCCTACAAGAGGAAACTGCCAAAATAATTATTTTAGTGTTTGTGTTTTCTATAATTACTATTACTAAAAAAAATTATTTTTTTTGTCCGCAAAAAACACATTGTTGCATGAAAATGAGTTTCACATGGTAAAGTTTGAATACCATTGGACCAGAAATTGAGAGAGAAAATTTCAGCACCAAACAGCGTAACAGATTTACTCAGCATAGTTCAATATGTTGGAGTTCGGAAAACCTACCACAAGGTTGTAGCTACGAATTCCTATTGAGAGTCATATTCCCTTCTCATCTATTCCCTTCAATGCTTGGGTGTAAAGAAACTGAAACCTCAATTTATATCTAAAATAAAACTGTAGCAGCAATTTGATGTCTGTACTTTGAAAATATTTAAGAAAATCTTATGTGACAGGTTTTATAATACTAACAGGATCCAAAACAATCATTTTTTGAATTTTTGTCTGTCTGTAAGTTTGTTTGTTTGTTACCTCATCACGCAAAAACTACTACACGGAAATTAATGGGGTTTTCAGAGTTGCATTGACTTAGGTGTAACTTAAAAAATGGTGATTGATTAATCATAATATGCTGTCTAGAAGCAGAGTTCTAGACTAAACTCTCTAAAGCTGGTAGTTGAATACAAGCTGACATGCAGTCAGGATATACTTAGTTCACAAAACAAACAACAGATGATGCTACAAGCAAATTAAAATGTTCTATCATTTGGTTTACTGTGAAAGTACTTGAGCGAAATGTCGACTGCCCATGCAAATGATCTTACGGAACTGAGTGTATCGTAATTCTAGCGAATACTACAACTTGCTACCTATTGTTTTGCTTGCTGTGTTTAACTAATTATATTGATTCAGCCTACCAAATTTGGATTGTTGAATTAAATGCTTAGTTTGTTTTGTTTTTTTTAAACGACCATTGCTATTGTTAACGTTAACAACTGCTTCAAAAAATTCCCGGAATCCTGATGTGCTGTGAAACTGAGGTAGTGTATGTGAGGTCGCGAGGCTTCCCTGCATTCTTTACAATTTGCAGATCACGCTTGAAAGTGTTTTGGCGTGATTTAAACTGAATGCTGCAGTGCACGGGCAGTCTGTTATCTGGTAGTGTAGAGTAAGCATCGCATTCTGATTTCGCTGCATAAAATATCAGTTAAGGAACAACGTTTGAATATCAAAGATGACCATCGGAGTGGCTGTCCATCAACTTCAAACAATCCATCCACAATTAAGCTTGTGAGCAACATCATGCGAGAAGACAGACACCAAAGTGTAGAGAGAAAAGCTGCTGTGATATCTGCACTTCACACCGTTCTGCAAACTGGCTTAGCAGAGTGTTTCTAAGCATTATACAGACGTTGGCAGAAGTCATTTCTGAAGGAAATGTTGGTTTAAATGTTTGTATTTTTTCTGTGTGCAGAAATAAAAATTAATTCCAGGAACTCTTTGAAGCTACTAGTACTATTATCTATATTTATTCATTTATATTTATCTATTATCTATATTTATACTTTTTTGGGCATTCATTTTTCACCTGCCACCAGAGTAGAAATCTAACTTATTAAAGATATCAATATTCGTGCACAATTAGAAATGGAAATACTGAAACACATGCATTCCATCATAAAAAAATTCACCTAAATAGAATAATCTAGAATTATAAGAAAACTGTAGGATATTGGAAGTTTACCATATACGTTCCTGGATGGCAGTCTCCCAAACACTTTCCTTTGTAAACAACTGTTGTACATGCAAAGCAATCACTTCGACCGCCTCCATCACATCCACCAAGACATTGGTTATAACAACATTTGCCTTTAGCACCATTCTCTGATTTCATACAGGCATTGTTTGGACAATGTGTGCATACTATAAAAAAAATTATTCAGAAAAAGGAAAACATATAAAGTAAATTTCAAAAGGGTTTATTTTATTTAGAAAAATATCTAGAACAACCTGCATCTAAATATTACTTACATTTTTGACAAGAATGCTTGTTCCAACACAATGAAGTACTTTTACCCGTAGCCTCTTGTATCTTACTAGGACAATTGTTTGGACAGTTGTTTGGACACTGGTTAATTTCTTTGTTTTGTCCAATAAAAATGTCATCCTTTCCTTTGCTAACAATTACTTCCCAATCAATTGTATTCACATAGCACAGCTGAGGATTTTTGTCGATGTGAACAGAGCCTCTCGATATGACAGTCAATGATGGAAGTCCAATCTCTTGCAGCGACGGCATTTCAAAAATTATCAGTGCATAATTTGTAATGACTTTGGCACCGCGAATCACAGCCAAATTAGGGAATAAATTAGCAAGGGTAGTCAGTCCTTCTACTCTGTATAAAAGCAAAAATCCTGTAATCTCACGAAGTTTAGGGAAACTTAAATTAGCATAATGAGAAGGATCTCCTTGATCAATAAGCACAATCTGCAAAACTCCTTCAATGACTGTACAATTTTCAAGTCTCTCAAAATTTGTAACATTGTTTCTAATATCAATATCACCACATACTGAAAAAGTAAATAAATAAATCAATAAACTTAAATTACAATGTAAAATTTTTAAAAGATTTACAAAATTAATGGATGAAAAGTAAAACAAGGGCCGTTCAAGATTTTGTGCATATAAAATCGAGAAATAACTCTAGCACATTACATTTTTCAGGGAACGTTACGTAATCTTTTTGATTTAGGATATCCATATCTAGTAATCACATGAAATAACATAAAAGAAAGAGACAGGTTCGAAAAGTGATATGGGAACAAGAAATTTATTGCAACGCGTTTCGATTCACATCATCTTTGAAGGCTACCCTGAATCGAAACACGTTAGACAATAAATTTCTTGTTTCCATTATCACTTTTCGAACCTGTCTCTTTCTTTTATGTTAATCTTTTTTGAGTATCCTGCATTCGGCATGACATATTTGTATCTATGTAGCTGTGGAACAGCGCTGCATAATCACATTTCTTGTGAAGGAGACCGTTAAATATGCGGAGATTTTGAGAAGATTTCAAGCACAGTATAGGGAAGAAACGATATGACAGGCAAGAGTGTAAGATTAGGGTAATCATTTTGGAAAAGGATAAAAGATGGTAAAAATTACAATCACACCAGTGAAACTCACACGTGTTAAGTAAGCCATTTTTGATGAAGGTATCACAATTACCATCCAGTATTACTGCAAATTGCTTCAGGGAGCCATATGCAACGTCATTCACAAGAAAAGACCCAGGATGTTGTCTGGAAATGTCATTCTTCTCCATGACAATGCCTGACCTCATATGGTGAATTTAACAGCAGATAGACTTGCCAAAATGGCTTGAGAGGAGTTTCCCTTATAGTGCAGACCTGGCTCCCAGTGATTGTCATTTGTTCTAGCCCCTTAAAAAGCTTTCTAGCTCTCCTCCATTGGCCATGACTGCAGCCCTATTCCTTCTATGCCAAAGGCCGTGGAAACCCAAACACGAGGTAATCACCTGCATTCATGTTGCCTTCCAAAGCAACAGCAAACACAAACCATGGCAATGAAAACAGACACCTCCACCATCTAATACTGCCAACTGCACTTGCCAACTGCATTTGGGTGTTGGTTGGACATCTACAACCCTTGGCAAAATGTTTGGAAACCGTGACTAATGTTCACAAAATGTTAATTTCAGATGAGATTTACGTTAAAGTTTTCACCATTATTCATAAAGCACGATTATACACAAATACAATAGAATATGTACTTTTTATTTGGTACCAAGCAATCAAAAATATATCTTTTGTAAAGTGACTGAAAAAAAAATATTCCCAAAACTATAGGAAGTAAATAAATATGGAAACACTCAGTTGGTGAAAAAAAAAAATTTGGAAACAGGTCAAATAATTCATAGAAATGGTGGAATAAATGAACTTCTCTAAGTGAAATGCCCTCCCCCTTTGTTAAATGCTTTCTTCAATTAAAATTTGCATGAACCGTTTTAACTACTCAAACTTCACAACATGACTTCATGAAAAGAACGGTCTACTGACCAAAATATTGAAAAACTATTAGAGGAAGGAAAACTACGAGAGAAGTGACAAACACTTATTCTTGCATCTGTTCTATTGTTTCCAAGCTGTGAAAAAATTTCGAGAGATGGGAAATGTGAAAGACCAGTCTCGCAAAGGAAGACTTAGGCCAACATCAAAAAATCAACTAGAATGGGCCAGTTCCAAGAAAGATTGGACAATTGAAGATTGGCAATGAATCATCTTCTCCGACGAATTATGAATTTGTCTAGGAGTTTGTGATAATGCCAGTACTTTTGTTTGGAGACGAAACAATGAAAAATTCTCCGAAGACTGCCTTAACTATAGCATTAAATTTCCTCAGTCCTTCATGATATGAAGAATGGGAAGATTGGAAGACTGTGTATATTGTTGAGAACTGTCAATGCAAAAATTTACATGGATATTCTTGAACACTTTTTGATTTCATCAATAAAAGATTCCTTTGAAGATGAAGAGGTCTACAACGACTCAGGTCATCGGTTTAAGAATTTTTATGCGAAAAAATTTATCAAACAACTCAAGTGACCTGCACACAAACTGATCTCAATCCAATTGAAAATTTGTGATGGAAACTGAAGACTGATTCAACAAAAACGACCTACAAACAAGGATGAACTGAAACATTCCATAAGACAAAGTTGGAATCAAATTCCAGTTAGCTTGTATAAATCTCTTGTTGATTTTATGCTAGACAGAATCCGTGCTGTCATTAAAGCCCATAGAGATCCCACTTTTATGAATTATTTGACACGTTTCCAAACTTTTTTCCCATCGACTGTGTGTTTCCATATTTATTTCCTTCAATTAGTTTTAGAAATTTTTTTTTCATTCACTTTATAAAGAAATATTTTTGATTGCTTTGTATCAAATAAAAATATGCGTGAACTACGTAACGTTCCCTGAAAAATGTAATATGCTGGATTTATTTCTTGATTTTATATGCATGAAAGTCTAGGTCAACCTTGAACGACCCTTGTATATTCAAAATAAAATTCTCTGCCACCCTAAAAGTTTGTACACAGAGTTTGTAAACACTCTGTATACATCAAACAAATAACCCATCATATGCTCTAAAAAAGAATTCATTTATTTACAATTTAACAACTCAAACCTCAACAACCTACACTCTAAGACACGTATTAACCCTTTTGCTGCATAAAGTGGATATATCCACACAAAATTACATTATCTCTGCCTGCGGAAATCTGATTCATCTCACAGGGTTTAAAAAACTTCTTGTTATGCTAATAAAAGTGGATAATTCCATCTCCTCAAAAATGAGAAAAAAACTTTAATTACGCAGTGAAAGGGTTAAATAAAAACCACTTTATAATAGAATGATGGATGGACAAAATTTTAATACATAATTGCAGCTGTAAAAAAAGACTTAAAGTTTATTACCAGAAAAACAAGATGTTAATCAATTCTCTTTTAAAGACTTATTTTTTGATCCCCTTTAAGAATTGCAAACTAAACCAAAGTAGAAGAGTTCAAATGCCCCAAATAATGAGATTATGCATTATTAACTTAAAATAAAAATAATTGTCTTAAATAATACGACATAGTGCATGTATTTATTAGGTTACTTGAGAGCAGAAAGCCATTACACAGATCAATAATAAACACAGTAAAGCAAAATTTTAAAAAAAAAAAAAATGTTTTTGGAAGTTTATACTGAACTTGAATCCATAGATGGCCTATAAGTGGCCCAAAGTCCCACATCAACTGGGATGTGTTCAAAATCAGTTATTGCTTTGTAACGATTCTTTTTCTTCCTGCAACATAGAGCTATCTGAAATTCAGTGCACACTTGGATTAGACAAGGTGGCACGGGTTTATCCCAATTCAACTATGTTAACATCAGGGACATAAATCACCTTTGTGAGTGAATTATTGTAGATTGCAATGCTATTTTGCCAGACTTCCTGACAACTGTTATGACATTAGTAAACACCACATTGAATACACTTACCCATGGACATTTTTGACATTTTTGGACCACCCTATACTTGACAAAATAATCAAAAAGAGTGAAAAGCCAAATGCCATATACAGGGTGAGTTTAAAGTCGCGCACATTAAAGTTTAGCTGTCCGTAAAAGTACCAGTTTGAGAATTTGAATGATTAGTTGAAATGAATTTAATATCAACGAGATTAGTTGAAATGTTGGCTTTTATTTTTAGCAGACAAACTTCAGGAAATAAATGTTGGAAATGATGTCCTTTTTTGCGAATACAAATGCATGTTTTCGTTTTACCAGATTTTGTGAGACTCTGCGAAGCATGGCAGTATTGATGTTAGAAATGGCTATTGTGATGTTCATTTTCAGCTCAGCAATCGTGTGTGGACTATTCACATAAACCACTTTTTTCAGAAAACCCCATAGGAAGAAATCAGAGGGTGATAAATCTAACGAGCGAAGGCGCCACAATGTCAGAAAATGAAGCACCGACGGATAACTTATGAAGAAAAGAAATATTTTCTTTTAGGTTTTTTTTATATTTTTATTTTTTTATAATTTTAGAAGCAGCACTCAAAGAGCAAACCTGGATCCAAAACATCTGATTATCACCTTGAAAACCCACTGAGAATTGCGACCACATCCACTGAACCAGATATTGATGTATTAGTTTGTAATATACAATCTCAAACATCCCATTTGTTATACAAACGTGGCCAGAGCTAATTTTTCTCTTTTAAATGTGGCCCACAGAGCCAAATGTTGGACACGCCTGCTTTAGATGGAAGTCATTAGCGTTTCTTGTTCACATGCTTATTTCAAGAGAAAGAACTCCATTGTTCTGTTTGAGTTTTTAAAATTCACTTTTAAATTCCAATTTCCAAAATAGACAGCTTTTAAGCTTAAGTCATGCTCTTTAACTGTGACAGTATCCATGATAGAAAGAGTTCAAAAAATTCATGGGAGTAAATCTGAGTTGTATAAGTTTCTTGGGATTCCAACCTCTACCCTCTAAATTTGCAAGTACTGTACCAAATTTTGTTGTAATTTAACAAAAAATTAAAACGGGGAGCAAGAATTTGACATAAATCACAATTGATACATTTAACGCCGCCCTCAAATTAACGCTGCCTTCAAATAATTGCTGCGTCCCAAAAGTTAAAGTGAAAGAAATATGGTACATGTTAAAATTCTGTACATTACGTATTGTGGTACATAACAAAATTTGGTACAGTACTTGCAAATTTAATAGAGGGTAGAGGTTGGCTTAAATATTTTACACTGCTATTTATTTTCTTAATAGAATTATGTTAATTGAATTCTGCAAGTGGTTTGACTGTCACCAAGTGGGAAACAAAGGATCTGAGCGACTTCGAGCATGGGATGAAGTTGGTCCCGGCAAGGTGGACTGAGCATTTCCGAAGCCGCAAGTCTTCTAGGCTTCTCCAGAACAACCATTTCAAGGGCTTGCCAGGACTAGTTAAACAACCAAAAGACAACCAGCCACAGACAAGCCTGTGGTCACAAAAAACTCAGTGATCCAAGGGGTGAGCTTAGGATGGGAATGTTTGTTCGTGCGAATAGAAACGTCATGACTCGTCAACTAACCGTGAGTACAACACTGGCTACTGTGTTTCCCCCATCGGAAGGATACTTCCAGCAGGACAATACTCCGTGTCGCCAGGCTCGAATAGTCATGGAATGATTCCAGGAATGTGATAAAAAATTCAACTTACTCCTCTGGCCACCACAGTCCCCGGATTTGAATCCAATCGAACATCTTTGAGATGAGCTGGAACGGGTTATTCGAGGCAAGGATCCACCATCATCCAATAAGCATCAACTGGGAGCAGCTGTTGCATCTGTATGGACCAACTTCACAGAACAATGCTTCCAGCAACTAATTGAATCCATGCCATGGCGAATTTGTGCTGTTATAGCTGCTAGGGGTGGTGCAACAAAGTATTGGGGGGGGGGGGGAGGGTTCCTAATAAACTGGCACTCAGTGTACATGTAATTTTCTTTTGAATTTTTAGAACAATTCCCATTTAACATTTTCCTGCTTATTATGTTTTTTTCTACCAGTCCAGCAAAAAACATTAACCGGGGTTCTACTGTACCAACATCTACACCACTGTGTGACGCAATCCTGTGGCCTGATGATCATGAGAGCTAGAGGACCTGTGTCCTAATGTTCTCAAGGTCAGCAATTTTTTTTTAATAATTTTAATGATGAAATCAGTAGCACAAGTTTGTTTTTTTTTAGAGCTTTCTGAATTAACCGGAATGGTGGTTGTCAAAACTTTCATATTAGAAATTCTTTTGTTTTTTAATAAGGTGCATCTCAAAAGTTCTACGGCTCACATCTTTTTGAGGTAAAAATTACAAAATAAAATAAATTAATTTTAGTATGCATCCGACACGTTTTGCCAAAATTTTAACCGAAATGAATAAGAAAATCACTCAAAATTAAAAGAACTCAAAATTTCACTGTCTCAAAAGTTTAAAGACTTTTTGAGATCTATGCTTAAATAAAACAAACAAAAAAAAAGATTAGATATAATGTCCATTTGTCTTAAATGTTTTAAATACATGATCTGACATTGAATTAATTAATTCAAATCGTATTTCAGGTTTCAATTGTATCAAAACAGTTCAATGTCTCTTTACCTCTTACACTTGTGAGAGCTGGTGGCCATTTGTTGGATCATAATGCCTAAAAATTTTTGACTTTTGACTGGCCACTTCACAACACTGATATTTTAATCTTTAAACCGTTGTGTTTGTTGATGCAGCATTATCAATAGAGCCATTATCTTGCTGAAAAATGAAATCTGGATCACAAACAGATAAATGATGCTCAGTAAGAGTCTGTTGGTAGCTTAAACGACAAGCAGTGCTGTTTGTACCACTGAACCCAAACTTTCTCCAAACCTTAAATGAACCACTTTTGTAGGTCATACAAATATGATGTTAAAGCATCAAGTTCATCTAAGTTCCATGTTTTTCAACACAAAGTAAGAATTACCAATTCTTCTTTTCAATTCCCATGCTAATCTCTCTTAAACGTGATTTCAGGTTAACAATGGTTTTTTGATTATTTACTTGTCAGACAACATTACCACTATTCAAAATATGACAATGTATTGTATACTTAAATACTTTTATGCCAGAAATTTTATTTGTCGAACTTGAAAGGTTCTGTGAACCAGCAAGGCAAAGAATCAGTCTGTCAGCATGATAGGGTTTAACTGCTTGGTTTGGGTCTTTTTTACAGTACACGCTAGCGCCACAAACTACAGGGACACTGACAGCAATTCAACATGGCTGGTCAGTAGTGTGTACGCATCACTACAAAGGGTATATTGAATCCAACCTATTTCGTTGTGATTCAAATGATTGCTTTTACCCTGAATAATGAAAATTATGCACCAACAACAAAAAAAAAAATCATTAAGATAAGTACTTATTACAATAAAACACTAGACGTCATAACCAATGATACACAGTAACATTTAAAGTTTCGATTGAAATAAAAGATTATGAAAACCGTCAACATAAATACACAAAATTGCCAATAAAAATGACATTCCAAATTTTTACCTCATCTTTTTCTAAATGATGGCTCTTTGGGAAATATGTGAAACTTACAGAATCTCTATATGCTGACGTGCACTGTAGGATGCAACAAAATACTTTTGAGGTTGACTTGCTACAGTTCTACTTACACTCACAACTTTGGGAAATTTTTGCCAGGCGAATGACAGTTCGTGGTGCTGGCAAACAGAATATAGCTCTGGATCCAGGTTGAATATAGCCCTGTTGATTTAATTATGTCATCAATTGACTTCCCTGTGCTTTCAATTTCTAAATTTCAATAATTGTCAGATTGGTTGAATTACTGATGCCTAAATATTCAGAATGAGAGAATCCTAAATGAATCTTTTAATTTTGAGTGATTTTAATTTTCATTTTTGTTAAAATTTTGGCAAAACATATCAAATACTGACGAAAACTAAATGCCTATATTTACATCTATTGCATCTATATTCCTTTTTTTTTCAAAAAAAAAAAATTCCGAAGGGATAGTAAGTAAACCTATTTCTTATGTATAAACTTATGAAAATGATAATCTTTCTTATGCTTTCACCTTGTCCAGAATAGATAAAAATTACATTAACATACAGAAATTTTATCAATTTCCACATCAAGTCTCTAAATTTAAATTATCTAAATAAAAATATTCACTATAAAGTGAAAACATATCAACCAGAATACGAATTCTCAAACCATACATGTTAAACAATAATTTTACTCACTTGTATGATTTACAGCATCTTTTGATGTTTGAACAGATGAAATGACTAGGAATAGCAACACTAGTTCCTGAATGGGCACTGAAGTGAAGCATGAACATACTATAGACAATTGGTGGTGATTTTTAAGATGCATTTTAATTTTAAACGGTGCTTTTTTGTTTTTGTTGTTACTGTCACTGCTATCAAGGTTGTGTAAACTACATTATGAATTTATTTCACACTTTTTTCTGGAAATTTGTTATTCATTTGATGCAGCAATCTAAATCACAAATGGGTTTTCCAAACTGAACTAGCATTTATGTCTCGAGAGCGTGAATCCTTTAAAACAATTACATTTCGCTTATGCTTGTTGAAAACCGATCATACGAGATATGGTTAAGGCAGAGGGAACCATCTTTATCACTCGCAATTTTCACTCGATGCCAAACTCGATGTCAGCACAGCATCGATAGACTTTGTTCTCGGCGTACTTATTGGCATTTGTGCAGCTGAAAGTCTTTCTGCGGTGACAGCAACTTCCATAATTTCTGAATATTTCTGAAAGAAAAACAGGAAAGAAGTTAGAGATATACTGGGAAAGGATAAAAATGTCTTATTATATATGATTTGTACTAAAACATACAGTACTGAAACAAAGTTGGACAATACTTGACAGAGCCAGATAAACAAGCTACACTTCAGCCATCCTAAGTAGAACACTCAAAGTCAATTCAATTCAAGTGACT
>JAHWFO010002284.1:7589961-7701080 GCA_023313115.1 Rhysida immarginata
CTAGTCAAATCCACAATGGCTTCTTTAATGCTGTACTGTAAGACCTCATTATTAATAATAATTTAAAATCTGCGTCCCATAGGTGATACTGTCAGTAGACGATATTAACCCTGTATAATTAACGTTCCTCAATAGCTACAGCAATATTTTTGTTCTCTTATTTTGTTTTAATTATTGTTTCCTAATTTATATTCACCAATATAAGAAAAGATTTCATTTCCAATTTTATTTATTCGTTTTATACAAGTTTGTATCGAATCAGCAGTACTTTAAAGTTCTTCCAAAAAAATATTTTCATGAATTACCTAGCCAAGAGCATACCAACCATCTAAGTGATTGATGCAACATTGACCATATTTATCTTTTTGTTTCAACATCATATCACACGTCCAAAATTGAAGACTGTTAACAATAGCTAAAGACTACTTTCCAACATAACGCTGAGTACATCAACCAAAACGGTGCATTCCATTCTTGTACATTTAATATTTAGTTTCCAATTTTCCCACACTGAAATCATTAAAACTTCACTATTAAACATAACTCTATTTTCCATTGTATAACTTAAGTGTTAGCTATCTAGGGTTAAGCACTTTCAGTCTAACACCAAAGGAAGAAAAGAGACCCCTCCCTATTCCACATAAATGAATTTATAAAATTAAAAGTCAAATGTATATTTCAGAGTTCTGAGTTTCCTTCATCAGTGGGAAACGAGAAAGATGAAGAAGACAGAGCTCCGAAATGTACATACGAGTTTTAATTTTATAAATTAATTTATGTGGAGAATGGTTTCTTTTCTTCCTTTGGTCTTATCCTAGTAGCCACAGTTTTTGGCTATCTTATATGTATTTTTATTACTTTCAAAATGAAAAAAGACCTTATAGTACAATATTGTATTTTAAAACTAACTAGTTTCGGCATTTAATCCCGCCTTCATCAGGGTACAAGAGAAATGGGCTAGCAGCCCTTAATAACGAGACAGTAAATGAAATAATTATTTAATGGTTGCTAACCCATTTCTCTTGTACCCTGATGACGGTGAGATTAAATGCCGAAACTAAACTGGCTGTATTCAGAGCCATCTGTAGCTTGATCTGACAACCGGAATGGTACCAAATATGGTAATGACGATACAGGAAAAGGAATCTGCAAAAAATGGACTATCATCCCTTGTTTTGGTCTCCTAAACTTTATAATTCAATGTTATAGTTGATTTTAAGCTACAATGCTGTATTGTAAGATCGCTTTTCATTTTGTCTTTAAACACAGTACAGAAAACAATATCCTCACAAGACTATTTAGGCTTTGTGCTTACTCGCAATTTACACATCAAATGGGCATTTTGCTAAAAATTGAGTTGTGACTTTTTTGACCAACTCATTAAATTTTGAATATTATTGGCTATATCCTTCTCACGAGCTCATACTTTTTAACCTCGCTTCGCTTGTCGTATGCTGTCTAGAGATTGTGGACACATGGAAAAATATGGAAGTCAAAAAGAATCTAAAATTTGAATCGCATCTTGTGAAATCTGACTCACAGTTTTCAGACTGAGGAGTCAAATTGACTCGTAGATTTTTGGTCCTAGAGCGAACCCTGTCTATTACTTTCAGTCTGTTGCTGAATAGCATAATTTACAATACCGTTCATAGGTACGCAGTGGTTAAAACAATTTAGGATCTGGCCGTTTAATATTTTGCTCCTACGAGATCGAAGGTAGAGAATCCACTTCTCGAAGGTGTTACCGAGAAAGGCGCATTATTTTGGATGTACATACAGGGTGTTTACAAACGACTGCCGAGATTCATAAGTTGTTTTATTTCCTTATCGGTGGCAGACGATAAGAAGCCGAGCATGGCACGAAAGAGGTGCGTCGCAGGAGTTTGCGTAATATAAGATCACCAAGGTTATGTTTTCTAATTACGTAGTGTCAATATAAATTTAAGAAGTAAATATTGTTTTTCTTATCGGAGCAGGTATTATTGATAAAAAAAAAAAATAAATAAATAAAATAAAAAATAAAAAAAAAAGTAGGAAAACTCTTATGACTAGATTTAATGAAAAAATTTAAATAATTAACTTTCTCACTCTATGAAGCTGACATTAGCTGTTTAATATGAAAAACTCACCTTAGAAAGTATTTTGCAACCCTGTGAGCATAGTGAACTTTTGGGATGGTTTTTCACTTATTTATTTATGTATGAAAAAAAAGTTTTTGCCATTCCTTGGGATTTCTTTCATGAAAAAAGAAATTGTCATGTTTTTCGCTTGTCATGTTCTAGTAGAACACCACGAAGACTAGCGTCATCAACGTTAAAAATGTCATAACGATTACAATAGAGCTATCCAACCACCTGATTTTGATCTCCTCTCTCTCCCTCACACACTCTAGTCCTAATCCACAGCAGACTTCAACAACAACAGGTGAAAGGCGACCAGTTATACAGCGAGCATAGTGGGCAATATTTTCCCGGTTACAGTTTCTCTAATTGAATTACCTTATCCTGGAAATATCCTCCTCTTCGGAAACTAACTAGCATTAAAAAAATAGATCTTTGCTAATAAAACGAACGGCACATTTCTTCTCGTGGATAAGGCTCCCTTGGCTCGGATCCGAAAAACTTGTAAACAACGGTCTCTTCTGATTGGTTCGGGCATCCACCGATGCTACTACTACAGTCCCGTTTCAGGCGATAGGACGACCTCACTTCCACGCTCGCTCAATCGCTCAACTCTACCTTTGGAGAGAGAGAAAAACACCTCGAAAACCCGAAACGATCGCTGCTGCGATTCACCTGCTGCCGCCACCGCTGCCACTGCTGCTGCCCTGGAACTAGGAATGCAAACAACATCCGCACACCACACCAACGAGACGAAGCGACTCGCTGGCATTGGCGTGGGTTCGCCCACAAATATTACACACAAAAGAGAAAAATAAATTTAATAGGAATAACAATAATAATGCTTTCGCTATTTAGTATCCGCTGCATTTAAAAAGAAAACCAATAAAGCGAAAATACATAATAATAATTAATCCATTATTTGCAACAATCATTAAGAAAACAAATATTTTTCAGCGTAGCTTCTGACCTAGTGAAAGTGCCAAGTGTATCGATTCACCTGCTCAAAACTTAATTTCATTCCCAATATCGGATTATTTGACTGATAAAATCACAGCGGGGGAATTGTGTTTTCCTCTTCGCAATCAATAAGAATGCTCCTTGCAAAGGAAATTTTTGCCAAAAAGGATTAAATCTTCACTTACAACATAATCTTATTTTTCTCGATGTTGTTTTCGTCGATGAAGCTCGTTATCATTAAGAAGACATGTACTCCACACTCCCTACTTATAGATAACGTAGGCTACCATAAACAATTAAACAAAGCAATTATACTTTATAACTAATAATCAACACCTTCTTAAATTAATTAAACATCATACAAAACTCAACTTCATTTTGAACGCATTTGATTCTAATGAAAAGAAAAAAAGGGAAAATAATAATAATAAAAAACAAAACAAAACAATAAATCCTTTTTCTTTTATAATGTTATCAATCTAGTAAACAGAGACTTTTATCACCTTATTGATAACGTAATACGGGAATATTGAATTCTTTGAAGTCCATTTTCCAATCCACGTGGCGAAGCTTTTTTCGTCTGCTCCACGACGCCCATAGAACGAAGGTCGCGCGTTTTTTCCGTTAATGGGTTAAGGTCAAATTTTTGTTTACTTCTGCCCGTTTTTTTTAATTAATCCAATTTTTAGACTCCTCGCTCACATTCATACAGCTTACCGTTAACTTAATTTTTAAAGCATTTCAATGATAAAACTATAAAAGGTCATTAATCAAAATAAGGCATCTTTCAATAAAAGCAGAAGACATGGAACTTAAGTCGATTGAATCGTGAATCTAAGCTTGGTTTCTAACCTAAAATATCATATTTTGCAGCCACTTCTTGTGTATGAAACCAGGGATTATCTGTGATTTATAAAGCTCTCGTACTGCATAAAAATTATTTTTATTACAAGTTTTTGTGCTTTTTTACATAAGCATCTACTTAATGATCTTGTCTGATTCAATCAGTGGCTTTAGTTGGTTTGATGGCATATTTGTGATTTAATGTTCGAAAATATTATTCTATTATATTTATTAGATTACAAACTTTATGTGTTAGATTATTTAGTAATGATTTTGATTTTCTTTTTTGTTCTATTCAAGAAATTTGTAAAAACAATTGCATTCATTTTGTTTGTAACGTCTTTGTGATTGTGTGTAACTTTTCTTTTACCTTCTCACATACTTTTCAGGCCTTTTGCTGTATACAATGTTTCTTTCTAAATAAATAAATAAATAAATAAATAAATAAATAGAAGTAGTTTAGAAGTCAAGAGATGTCATAATTCCTTTTTGGCTCTACCTTTATCTAAAGTGTCAGTTCTTTAATATTTTAAGTGTACCTTTTAAAATTATAATCAACGAATTTTCTAAGTTCCTCTCTTGCTGAGTGCTACAGGGTTTAGATGTTCCACCTACTACTTCATTTTAGCCACTATAGCTACACTGACCCAGTCATTTAAATGATTCAGCCATATTTAGTATTTTTTGTGGTTTGAATCATTCGGAACTTCACTAATAATTATATTTTTCTACATTAAGTGTATTGATTTATTATCTGAACCATCCAAAAATATAATCGATTATCTGAATCAATGACCTTCTAAAAAAAGAGCGAGTTAAATCCAGCAATTCTGGTGACTGTATTTTAGTTTAATATTTATGAAATTTTATTTAATTTTTATTAATCAATTATATTTTCGGAGATTCAGATAATAAACCAAAATACCTAATTTAGTAATGTTGATTTTTGAAGAAAATTAATTCTAACATATTCGATTTGCAGCAAATCATACGCAATTTTTTCACTAACATTCTAATCCCTATTGAGACTCGTGTTCTGGTCTCCAAAAGAAAACCGCAGACGTTATTTTTTATAGGAAAGGGACGTTCCCAATTAATTAACACTGATCCAGCTTTTAAGTTAATTCAATCTTATAATAGCAACAGAATTTCACAGAATATTGATATCTTTCATGACTCCCGTTTACCTCTCTGTTTTGTCGCCTCTTGTTAGGCTTTTCTTTTATTTTTCTTCTTACCCTGTGGTGAATTCGTCCGTTGGGGATCTTACTGCCATGACTGATAGCGATTTACAAATATTATTATTATTATTATTATTATTATTATTATTATTATTATTATTATTAATATTAACCTGTAAAAAGTTTCTTAGAATATATTTTTCTCCAACCATTTTAGAAATAATAAAAAAATTATAATTAACAATAATGATAATCCATAACTAAAAATCATCCTCACCCGAGTGTTGTCATATATAACCTGCAGTTTTCTCTACGAAGTTGTTGACGTAGTTTTTTAAATTAGCTTATTTGTCTTGATGTTTACGCCGAGTAGCTAAATATGGATCTTGATTATTCTTAATGGCCGTGTTATGAAAAGAAGTGACAGCGATTATTAATTTCCGGCCACATGTTCCAGAAGAGTAAAAGTGGCGAGGAAAACTACCTTGCCTCTGGGTTCGATTAAAAGGAAACATAAAAATTGCTGAATTTTTCAAATAACATTAAAATTAAATTCAAGGTTAAACTTATAGAGCGAATCTAGAAAAAATATAGTGCGGTTTTCTTTTTTAATCATCACCTTACTATGCGTATAAAATTTAGGATGGTAAGTGTTAGAAAATTCCTCATGGGGCTTCTTTTTAAGCAAAGAATAATAAAATGATTACATTGAATTAAATGTCAATTAAAAGCAACAAAGGCTATTTAAATTTAAACACGAACTCAAAGTACAAATTATGTATTAAATTATAATCAAATTACAAACACCTGTCGAAATAAATATAATCGTTAGGTAATTATTTTTATTGTTTTCGTCCTTTACAAATTAAATAAAAATTACAAAAGCACCAGGAATTTTTCATTCAGTTTAATTGAATGAAAGGAAGACACAGAAAATATTTCCCAATTTCATCATTCTGCTCTAAAGGAAAATTGCGGGGAAGAGGAATTCCAGATATTTATTTCCTTTTTATGTTTTACGATATTGTTGATTTCTTTATGAGATTGATATTTGAAATGTTCAAAGAGGGAACGACTCCAGCTCAGATTGAAATTGCCGAAAAAAATTTCATAGCTATTTCGTCTATTTCATTGTATAACATTCAATAAAAAATTTTGATTTCAGATTTCAGTGCTGCAGATAGCAGATGTCTATCAAGTGGAGGGCACAAATAAAGATGTATGCAGACTTTGTGATAATAATATATTCCAAAAATCTATCAAAATAATAATATAAAAGCTTTAATTTTAAAATTGCTGAATCGTCGTGAAAGGCATTTAGCGTCGTAATTTAAGGCATTTTATTGAGGAGGCAATGGCGTGGAGAGCGTGATATCCGATCCATTTTTCAGTGTCAAATGAATTGTAAAAGCCCCCTCTTGTTTAGAAATGCTTAAAATCTTGATGGAATGTCTCATAGTCGAAAATTAAAACGAAACCAATTGATTTATTCTGATTTCCGGCTTGATCTAGTTACATAGGAAAACAAAATTAAAGCTCCGCTTCAGAGGAGCGTTAACGAAAATCATCGCTCAAAAGGGAATTCAAGTGTATTAAGCATGAAAATCTATTCTCAATTTACCTATAAATCTACCCATCTTCATTATTTCTTAGGATAAATTATATAAAAATTGGTTTTAACCATTTTATCCACAGAAACTCAAGAAATTCCAATGTCTGATGAGAAAAATAGCAAATGAGTAATAGTTACAAAATGATCGAATATAAAGAGACTTTTATTTCAAATTTCTTTCAATATAATTCTGTTCTTAAAGAAACTGTATATTTGATTGCAGAAATTGAAGAAATCTATTTAATTGTTAATTCAAAAATAGATTTTGGCTGAAATATATACAGTCCTTAAGCCACGAACATTCAGTATTCGAAAAGGGTGTTTTTCATCATTTAGAATTTATGAGATTCGGTGCTAATAGGTTGACGTCTAAATGGAGTTTATTCACACATTAGCAATTTTTATTTATCTCTCTCTCTCTCTTTCTATCTATCTATCTCGCAAGAAAGAAGGAAACCGATTAAACATGTCATTAACGCAAACCGATGTTTAATCGTCCCACTTTCCGTCATTCGAATGTCAGAAAGAGAATGAATCAAAGGCAAATGTTAAAGATCGCAGTTCAACATAAACTTCTTGTTCATTATCAGGTTAAGACTTCCACAAGATCTCCCTGTCCATATTGAATTCCTCCAAAATTTATAAAGACAATTTGATGGGAAGTTAGTTAAAGTAGCGGAACTAAGGAGGCAGAAAGAGATGAAATTAGCCATGTACGCTATTTTGCTGTTAATGTACTCAAGACCTCCGTTGAGTGAACGCTTGGGTAAAAATACTAAAAAAAAAAATTATAAAAAAAGAAAACTTAAATTATGAGCACAGGTGTGTCGGAAGTCGTAAATCATCCCCATGACAGGTGAATGAATTCGAATGAGATGTTTACAAGATACATTTTCGCCTTTCCACCTAATGAAACGAATTGTATAGTGTCAATTTAATGACCAAAGATTAGTAGAAGACAAAACAGAATTGGGTGATAAAATCAGACAAAAGAGAAGAAAAAATTAATTTCGATAATTCTTTAAGTAAATGACCAATAAGACGTTTACCTTTAAAAACCTATTTTTTGAGTAACTATTGTCGAAGAGCTGTATTCGAACAATGTAAGAAAGGCGGAAACGACGTATAAAGAGGAGAAAATCTTTTTCAAACACTTTATAATCATTTTTTTTTCATCTAGGGATTGAAGTTGATGAAGAGTTAGTAAAAAGATAATGATATTTATTCACTAATAATTCTTGGTCTAGTGAAGCAACAAGGAAATATGAAGTAACGTTTGTGCTGCTTTTATTCCTTATTCTTTCCTCATTTTAAACACAATCGTGAATAAATAAAAAATTTAACAATTTCAACCTAACAAAATAAATCCATGTTAATTTTTTTTAAGTACAGATCATGTTCAAAACGAAGTACGTAAATAAGATCAAATGACTACTAAGTGAATTATTCTCGACAATTTATTTACGAAAAGTATTTCGTGCAAATATCCAGGAAAAAACATTCCTTAATCTGATTAAATATGACTTTTTTGGAATAGAAAACAAATCTGAAAAAAAAAAAATCGGTCGAGGCAGACTAGATTCGTGGAAAGTTGAAAATTACATGATAAGCAAAGAGAAAATATTTTTACAGGAACAAGATATTTTAACTTTATTGAAAAATTTTCTACTCAAAGCATTACCTGTTGAGAGCTAAAAATAATATTATGAACTTGGTTTTCTATCATTCGCATTTCAGTACACTTGCATAACTGTTATTAAAGCCCATTTCTCATTTCATTTTCTTCGCAAAAGTTCATAGGTGAAAACGAACAAAGTTCATAAAATATTCAGATACTATTCTTGGAATATCTGCTGCAATAAATTTTCTCATTAAAAATTCTTGAAAATGTTTATGTATACTAAAAATTTAATTTAGATGTTTCTATGAATCTTTCTTGATTCCGCAACTAAGCAGGAATTATTGAAATTATTGAAATTCTTGCAGTAGGAGCAATCTGTACATTAAAAATTAAAATCAACGAAAAATAAACCCTTTCTAAATGTTTAAAATCTGACTAGACTTATTGTAAACACTGGAATATTATGAACTACAAAAATATACCTTATTATGTATTCTTCAGACAATCTCAACTAGCAATTATCAACTTGAACATCGCGATGAAGCTGTCGCTTCACAACTGCGTTTCACATAGACATTTCAATATAACATCGAGATAACTGATAACGTCATCAACTTAAATACTTAAGCAATAATAATATTAATAACTTTATTAAGTAATATTCGTAAAGAAAAACAAAATTTTTATTTCCGTTTTTAAGAAAACAATAGCGCGTCTATTTTTTTCCCACAAAAAAATGGAGCAAATTATAAAAACTTTCAAGAGAAAGCATACAAATTATCATACTATTAAATAAAATTCAATTTAAAGGATGATGCGTGGAGCGAAGGCAAAGCGATAACACACACTCATATGGCCATGTGATTGGCATCAGGCTCGATTTTCATTAAACAACGCCCATTTAAAAACAAAATATTCTTTTCTTATTTTAATTAAAAAAAAATAAATCAACAACAACAAAAATTAGATAGAAAAGAATTAAAAAGAAAAGCTTAAAACGTGCATTTTCTAAGCGAAAGACTTATCTCGAGAAAATATTTACAGACTCACATTCACGACTGAATTAATTGGGTTCATCTCCAAATACACATTAGGTCAAGGTAAAGTGTATCAGTATCGCAGAACGATTTTTGGAGCGTGGTATTATAATGCAAAGACACATGACACATTACTAAAAAGATATGTCAAGTAAAAAAGAAAAAAAAATAGAAAATAATAAAAATTGAAATACCTGGAAACAAGAAGCGAGCAAAACACGCATAAACACAGCCTAGTGAGATACAGAGAACGGGACCAAGGAGGGGAGGGGTGAAACTTCACTCGAAATAGACAAAACTAATACGATCGACAGCGAAAAGTAGGCTAGTGTGTTTGCCACAACTCGCTCCTCTCTTACTATTTTTACTCGGCAGTCCACTCAAAAGCAATTCATAAATTAAATCCGCACACGCACACACACGCAGCTTCACTTGATCTGATGCTGCTTCTGCTCCGAGTGGATTCCGCACCAGCAACAGCGGCGACTCCGTATAATGAAAGTGATGGGCGGCGGGGGGGGGGGGGTGTAATGGTGAGGAGGAGGAAGATGCACTTAAGCCATTTCAGAATGTTTATGCTGAGAAAAATGATGATTTTATGGACGAATAGGTGTGGAAAAAGTCAGACATAAGGAAAGCATTTAGCTCGCTCTCTATCGCTCTTTTTTACCTTTATAACTAAACCTTTATGAGCCGAGTGGAATTGTAGAATCTATTTACGTAATGAGTACTTATGGTTTATAAACGTTACAATGTTACCTTTTAATTTAAAAAGTATCTAGCTATTATATGACTAAATAAACATATTCACTTCATTTCTATACAAAATATAAAATATCTTGAAAGAAAATAATAATTACTGAAAACTTGACCTATTTAACAAAACATTGTAACAATTTAAAGTAACACAACTCTTACCAAGATTCGGATGATAATTTGATTTTTTGATGAAATTTCTTCTTCACTAACAAACAAAATCAAATGGCTCTTTTTAAGCATTTTAAGCACCTCTTAAAGTTCGTTAAGTGTCGACGTTTTTCCTTATAGAGGATCATCAAAGCTCTGTCAATTGAAACGTGGACCAAGTTATTATTCATTATGTACATGCACAAAATGTAATTAACTCTTCAGTTTAGTTTTTAACTCGAACCACTTCCTTCATCTTGCTTTCATGATTGGATTTTCATGAAAAACAAAGTTGTAAACGAAGCAAACTTGATACGCCCAGCTGACTTAGCCTCAAGTGCAACGTTGTTGACGAAAACAACAACAAAGTATGAGAAGCTCGAAACAAACAAAGGATAGTCATGGACCCGTGAAATATTTTAGAAGTCCATCACGTAAAAAGATACGTGACGGATAGTGATATTTCTTAACCCGATAGAGCGATAATCTCTCTCTAATTTTTTTATTGGATTTCTTACCACAATAAAAATGCGAGGGCATCTCAATGAAAACTGGACAGAACGTACATATCAGAAATATGATGCGTTAATACGGTGGCCACCCTGGTCCCTGAACTTAATCTCCTGTGACTTTTTTCTGTGGAGATTCGTGAGGGTTACTGTCTTTGCATCCCCGTATCTTGTTAATCTCCAAGAATTTCACAATTGTGTCACGCGGCTGTGACACAGCGGATGTAATGGATTATCGGGTAGATATCTTCCGCATCAGCAAAGTGGCCACATTGAGATTTGTGAAGTATGAAAAAGAAATTTAAATTAGGGACCCCACATACGGTTTGAATGCTGACATCACATTATTCCTTTTGGTGGGGCCCAAATGGATAGCTCGCCAAATGTTGTCGAATTATTGCCGCGCCATCGTTGCCCACTTGTTTCTCAATGAAGAACGCGTCACTGATAAACACACAAAAATACATATATCTCATTTGTACATCCTAGTAACAGAAAATGGCTTAGATTCTCGTTCGCATTCTCTATATGCTAATAGAAAATGGAAAATTTTGATTGCATTGAACACTTTTGTTCAATGCATTGACTTCTAAACTGCTGAGCCCAGTATGGGAAGGACGAACATAGGAATATACTGCCCGTGTCATTTCGATAAGAAGACATAGTATTGATAGAAGGATTGGAATCGCTTTTAGGAAATATAGCGACAAATAGATAAAAATTGTTCACGGGCAACAACTGAACGACTACGGTTCGAATATATTGGTCCAGGAAAACTCAACAACTATAGCCGTTTTGGCTCCTCACCCGTTATCTGAAACTATAAAGATGTCTTAAAACCATTAAGAGCGAATTAAGAGATACATCAGAGAGAATTATGAAATAGAGAGTTCTGTGTAATGTCCTTTTGATGAAGTAGACGGAGGCCTTGAGGTACAAAGCGGGAAAGAAAACACAGACTTCTGACCAGTTTCGCCTTTTATTCCTGGCTTTGTCAAGAATACAAATGAAGAAACTATACGAGAATACAAAATATGATAGAATATACAGTGAAACCTCTTTAAGCCGACCAGCAATGGTTCCACGTAATAGTGGTCGTTTGGAGAGGTGGTCTTCTTAAAGAACTGGGGGGAAGCGTAATTTATAAAGTTTCATTGTCTCAATTGTTTAACATTATAAGGATATAATCTGATGATATACAAAGCTTACTCTTTTGGTTTCATTTATTATTTTAGTGATTTGCATAATGGACTAAAGTTTTATTAATGAATTTGAATGAAATTTTCATAACTTTATGCAGTAATGTGGCTATTCAAAATAAACAATACGTGAAAACAAAATATTAATACCTAATGCATAGCAATAAAAGTGATCCCAATTTTTTGATCAAAAATTTCCCCTATTCTTTGTTGAAAAACTGCAACATTGAAGTTTATTTTTTTCTGCTCAACAGTTTACGTACTGTAACTTGTTGATATTCTTTTTTCACCTCTTCAAACAAATGCAGCAAGTTTTGACTTGGTCTTGTAGCGATAAAAAACAAAGTTTTCTTTATGACATGGTGACAATAGCAGGCAAGAAATTGAAATGTGATGTGAAGAGTGAAAGTGATGTAAAGTGAGCCCAACACGTGCATTCTCAACTGCAATCACATGTTGAGCTCTTCCTAACTGTAAGATAAAGCAGCGGTGTGAGTGAATGCCACTGATACACAAAGCAAAGAAACAGATTGAACAATACTCAGTTTCCTACTCTCCCCCAAAAAAATGAGCATACTCTTTAAATTAGAGGAAGTGGCATTATTAACGCTTCAATCCCAAGACCAACGACCACCCATTTCAGGCCCAATCATTGATGGCAAAATCTTTAAACCGACCAGTAAACATGGCAAAATCAAGTCATGGCAATCTTGACTCGATTTTGCCATGTCTACTGGTCGGTTTAAAGAGGGTATATTGATGGTTGGTGCCTGAAATGGGTGGTCGTTGGTCGAGTAAAGAGGTGGTCGGCTTAAAGAGGGAAAAAATGCATTATAC
This sequence comes from Rhysida immarginata, assembly GCA_023313115.1. Taxonomy (NCBI): domain Eukaryota; kingdom Metazoa; phylum Arthropoda; class Chilopoda; order Scolopendromorpha; family Scolopendridae; genus Rhysida; species Rhysida immarginata. The sequence continues at coordinate 7,602,787 of JAHWFO010002284.1, forward strand.
CTATGAGACATTAATTCCGTGCCAAGGAAAAGTGGTCGAGTTAAGAGGGGGTCGTGTTAAAGAGGTGGTCGAGAATAGAGGTTTCACTGTATACAGAGTCAGTGACTGATGGATACAAAATAAAGAGACAACTGCCTACATTTACAACTGCCTACAATAGACTGTATAAAAGTCACTGGTTGGTGGGAGTGAAACGAGAACATGACAGAGTTTCCGATTGGTATAGTGCAAGGACCAATCGGAAAAACAATGGAAATAACGAATAGAAAACAAATGAAAATTACAAAATACCCAAAAAAGGAGAGAAATACAACAAAATAAAATAAGATAAATAGAAACAAAAATAGGCTGCAGTAAATCGGCAATGGCATCAGCATGGAATGGACGTCGAATGTCGTTTGACAGAGACGTATAGCCTCTTCATTTGTATCCTTGAAAAAGCCAGGTGTAAAAAACAAAACCGGTTGGAATACTGTGAGTTTTCTTTCCCGATGTCTACTGCAAGGTCTTCATCAACTTTATCAACTGAAGAACATGCTTGGGATCTCCTTAAAGCTACTATATCACATGTGCGCATTGAAGGAAATTAGGGGAGGTGTATCCTTCTTTTTCACCAGGGACAACAGCAATGCTGCTCAATGTACATCCTCCAGCAGGTTTTCAGGGAGACTGGTTGATACAGTATCGTCATTGTCTTTTTCCCCCTTACAAATTGCCTTTAAAAAATGTTTCACCATATTTTGGACTTTGTGGTTGACAATCTATATTTCTGGATGATTAGACACGTAATGCATTTTTGGATGCATCCTACAGTAAAAGCGACCAGAGTTCATGTTTCTTCAAAGGAGGATGTCTAGGTGTCCCGATAGCTGGGTATGAAAAACTATCGTTTTTCCTAAGTATCCAATAAATGGAGATGGTGGGTGAGCAAGAAACGAAAGAATAGAGTAATGACAGAGACTGGTAGTTCGACGCCTTAAGCACTGCCAGAACAGCTTACAAAAGTGGACGGTTTTTCCTAATAGGTGTTGGATAATATTTATCGCATATTTCTGTTTATAGTCAACTTTACCAGTGTTCAAAATTGCCACTGGTAGAACGTTCTCTGCCTCTATCTCTTCTTTTTCTTCTTGAAATATATTTACATGCCCTATCCCAGAGCTAACTCGAGAGAAACGCAATTCCTAACCTATAAAAAGCTGATTAAAGAACTGCGCACATTTTCTTTTCATCCGACAACGATGCTGTTTACTATATCAGCTTTAATCTATAAGACGAAGGCGAGAAACAAGACCACCCACCTACCAACCCGTCACAGTGTTTGTTGGTTTGTTCTCCCTGTTTGCCCTTCAAGTCGGTGATGGTAAACTTTGAGTTTGCTGAAAAGCGATTTTTTGTTTGCCAGCGTTAATGAAATTATCTTTCGAGGCGTCTCGCGTTTCGTTTGCTCGGAAGGGAGGACGCCTATTGCTTTCGCTAATCCTTTTATCCCCTCCTTTAATCATTTGCCAGGTTACGTGCAAGTTGTCGCTTATTGCCAGCACCCTACTAGAGAGGAAGGCAAACACGCCAGAAGAGGATGAGCTTAAAAGCCATTATCACTGGAAGGAAGTAAAGAATCATTAAAAAGAATAACCCCCTCGGATTTTTATTTTCAATCACGCTGAAAAGTGTTTATTGAAGCAAATTTTCATGTAAAAATAAAATAAAAACACATAAACTTAATTAATTTCAAACCGTAACAACAATAACAAAAACTGGGCCAATCTACACTTGCATAACATATGGCGCGTTCGAATCAGTTTATCGCCTTACCGTTTTGGTGACACACACGTGTTTTTTAAAATCAATTTTCTCGAAAATTTACTCGAATATAAACAATATTTATCATATTTTTATGTTTTCACCTCCTCGCCTGTGGATTTACCACTAGCGCGATACTCCAAAGATAATTGCTGGCTTAGACAGGCGATAACGAAAACAGAATCTGGCTTTAGAAATAGACGTCTAAATATAAAATTCAAAGAACAATCACACCCGAGCTGATTCAAGAGTTTCGGGTCTCCAGGAGAGTTTACACGAAATTGGTAAAACTCTCCTAGAAAGAGAGGACTTGAAGTAATGCAGAACGAAAGACGATGGTTTCAGATATTCACTGTACCTCCTGGTTCACAAAGTCTTTTGACTTTTTGAAATACCTTCCCCTAAGTACGATAAGACATTTGAAGGGCCCAGTGAAAAAGAGGCATATACCACTTGTCTGCTGATTTTGAGTTTTTGACACAGAGAGGTATGCTGTCAAATAGTGTTAGTTTCAATAACTGCTATTAAAATGACATGTTCCCATTCTTTAAAAACAACAGTTAAAGTCTTTAATTTATGGACTTGACTACAGCGTGTGGGCGCATGTCGAGGGGAAGGCCTGCAAGGTCCGTCAGAGCAACGTCGACGAGCTGAAAACATCTGTCAACCGTGTGTGGACCAGAACGAGGAAGGACTACATTCGCAAAGTTTGCAAGGCTTTTCGGCCTCGTCTGGAGCGGGTTCTTGATGCATGGTGGCTACATTGATTAAATGACTAATTACAATGTTATTCTACATGATGGCACAATAAAAACATGTCTAACTGCATCGTGAACATCGTCGTGTCCATTTCTTTGAGGGTCGTCACGAGTGTAACAGAACTTTTGCAAAGCCCGGTAGGGGCCGCAAATTTTGCCTCGCAAGGGTTCTTTAACATGCAGCCGGCAAACGACTACAGGGGACCAACGGCTTTACTTCCCTTCCGAAGGAAATGCGTGATCTCAGGATTTTCCCCCTGAAAAAATCCTCGTCGTCCTCGGCCGGGATCGAACCCGCGTCCTCGGGTATCAGAGGCGATCACGCAAGAGCTCATATGAAGATGTAAGCGAAAACATCCTTTTGTTGTTACTGAAATGAAGAAAGAAGATGTTGTGTCTATGCCTCCTGTGATAATTTATATAGCGAAACGTAGTGTGACTATTGGTAAGATCCCTGCCAATATTAGAAAACCAATGGTATTTAGGTTAGTGAGTGGTGATCATTCTATGTATATGAGGTACACACAAATCAGGATGAAACTACTGCAAGAGTAAGTTTGCGGAAATGTCGTGGTCGATTTACTAGCCTCTCAATAAGTCAGTCATCTCCTAAGTATCCCCACGGTCGTGAAATGGAAATGAAGGAGAAAAGTTACGGGACTAAAGAACCTATTCCAGTTTGTACCCCTAATTTATGCCGATTGTTATCAATCACTGAGAAATTAGACTGAAACTGGAGAATATTGATGAGGAGCTAGACTTTGTGTTGTACTCTGCAATATGTAAATAGTTAAAATGTAAATACTTATTATTTTTAAGATAATTAAACTGTTTGACTCCTACTAAATCAATATTTCTTTTTTGAAATTTCAGACAATTATTATTACATTTGTTCCTCTCTGATGTATGTCACATCTTCATTTTATATACAGTAATTTTCATTTAAAAGTTTTCTAGAAAATTGCTTTATATTCATCTATAATTAGCCAGTATTTGATAGAATGTGCAAGAGTTCATCTAGTATAAGTACTAACAACAAAAATTCCAATTAGATGTCATATGTTCAGAGGAAATAGTTTTTCATCAGTTCTTTCCTCCTGAGAAACTTAGCTTTTGTGAAATGTGCCTCTTTTTCCATTGGGCCTCTCATTTGTTAAAGAATTCATGTAATTTTTGAGAGAAGAAGTACTCGTACGCATGTGCAAAGACTGTTGGCACGTGACAGAAGCATAAAAAATGGACAAACAACAATGATTACGGGAAGCAATAATTCGTCGTCATTTGCAAAGTAAATCTACGAAGCAAATTTATCAAGAGCTCAAGAACGACGGCGCAAATTACCGATTGATTCAATTAACCGTGAAATGATACAAGGAACCGGCAGCGTTGAAACTCGACCCCGGTCAGTGCAAGACCTCGACTGGTTCATACAGCAAATGTGTGAAACATGTACGAGAAAGAATTCGTCGCAACCTTGTCAGATCACAGAGAAAGTCTATATACATAAAGAAGGATGTTTGTTTGTTTGTGGGTTTGTTTGTGGGTTTGTTTGTTTGTTTTTTATACAAATCTACAGTTTTATTCCGATCCTGATAAAATTTCGCATAGATAACCTTCAAAGCATGAGGAAGGTCACTGTCTACCTCAGATTTCGAATAAATAATAATTATTGATAAAAAATCGATATTCATGGTTATGGCAGGGCATATTAATGAGAAACATCTCATGACCAACAATGCAAGAGAAAGTTTTTGCAACAATAGGTATCAACAATGGTATCAACACGCAATTCACAAACACTCTGCACGGACCAACTATATATATCTCATGACCAACAATGCAAATAAAAGTTTGTGCAACAATAGGTATCAACAATGGTGTCAACACGCAATGCACCAACACTATGCAAGGATCAACAATATATGTCTCACGACCAACAATGCAAGGCAAAGTTTGTGCAATATAGAATTCAATGCATAGAATTCCTGTTATTCAGGCTTTTCTTAGAAAAGAGAATTCTTAGTACTTAACAATTTCTTGAAAATCTTTAAAAATGATCAGTAACTGGAGATAACGAGTTAGCAGATTATTAAGAAAGATTGAAAGACGATAGAGGAAGCACTCCTTTAGCTCCTTGCTGTATTGAGCAAATGGTAAGCAAGTAAATAGAAGAATCGGCGACCGCTAGACTACACAAAGTGATGAATGGCCAATTTTTGCTTCAAGACATCGAAAGAAGAAAGGAAATTGCAACAACATCAAGTGTACATCTAAAGTAAGATTACGTAAGTAAAAAATTATTTAGACTAGAAGGCATCCTTGGAGAGGTCCATCCATTGTGAGCCTTTAAAAATGTTTTTTTTCGGTAAATCAAGTCCCGCTATATCACCTAGAATGGATTTTTTCAGTGAAGAGGTAAATTCCTGTCTTTCGGATTTTTCTTAGAATGGATAGTCCCTTCGCTCTATATTGTAGTGAATGAGTTATTATTTAACCAATTTGGAGGTTTAATTTAGCTTTTTCAGGTTGTTCTGTTTACCTACAAGCGTAATGATCCCGGGCAACGCCGGGTCCTCTGCTAGTTTACAAGATGTCGAGACAATCGATACGCAAACTGAATCACGAGGACCTCGTGAGTTTTAAACTGGCAAAAAGCGGATTCGCAAATGTCGAGCCTTACTGAAGCGGCATGCAAAAGGCACTCACCGTAAACTACTGTTTACGGACAAAAAATATTTCAAAGCTGAGGCAAAGTTAAACAGCCAAAATGCTGTCGAAATTTCCTCGAATATCCGAAACGTTACGCGCCAACACTATCTGCCACAAGCGATGGAAGAATGATCTTCGATGGAATGATACCTTTGCACTTTTTCTCTTAAAGAATGAAACAAAATGCCGAAAACTACATTAATGAAGTTTTGGAAGCTAAATTGAAGTTGTTGAACTCATCTCCGTTCAAAAACACCGAATTGCGTTTTCGAGAAGAATCTGCGCCGGCCCGCAAAACCAAACGTACACAGGAGAAAAATAGAAAAATGTACCATCTTTCAAGATGGGGCTTCAAGCCCCAATTTAAATCATTTTGATTATGAACTATGGATTAAGTTGGAGGTAGAGGCCTGTAGTACTTCCCAATCCAATATCAAGTCCTCGCAATGCTCTCTTAATAAAGCACGGTCCAAAATATCTCTGAACACCATTCATGTCGCTATTGATGCCCGTCCAGACAAACTTCGGGCCTGTGTAAAAACAAATGGCTGGTCCTTCGAATAATGCTTCCAAAACATTTATATAGTCAGCGTAATGGTTTTATTAAAATAAATTGTTATCCTTTCCTGTAGCATTTTCGTTTCTGTAACGTTTTTAATAGGGGAACGGACTTCGTGGATCACGGGCTATTGAAAACAGAATTGGAAAATAAAGCTGTGAGAGGAGACAAAAAATCATAAAGAACAATATAAAGGAGCTCGGCCTTCGATGTAGCATCTGCCTTTACGATAATTTCTATTTCTGGACGTCAACGACCTGATTTCACGCATAAAATGCAATAGAAGCTTCGTGAACAAGCGATTAGAAACCCACCCCTTCCCCTTTCAGTCCTTAAAAAATTTGTTTTCAAAACTGTAGAAAAGTTAAAGACAGCTGTTCTTCGAGGAAAATCTAATTTGAAAAACAGCCAACAGATAATTTCCTTACGGTGATTCTCCATTCGAGTTGCGGGCTTTCGATTCCACTTGTCAGTATACAATGGGCTGAAATTCCTCAGAGATTTAGAGAAAGTTATTTTTAAATCAGATATTAAATCAGTCGCACCCATCCTAGGAAAAACTCTTTGACATGCAGTCACTTTGAAATGCAGATAAAAAAATTATTCGAACCTTTCGCGGACTGATGCAAGATCGCTTTTCTGAAGTTAATCTGAAATTCTATTGAAGTCAATTTTCTAATAGACTGGAATGCAGACGAGTTCGAGACCAGTTCGAAAGTTATGTCCAAGAACTGGTTACAGTCTGACCAGAAATTTATGAAGGTCTCTGGTCTGACATTAGGCTCTAATAAACTTTTACCCTATGAAGAAAGAGAAATTCTAGTGATGGTTTAATAAAATTAACAAATGACTTGCAACTTATAATCATAAAACTAAAGCTCTGGAATTCTATAAAGCTTCTAGAAATGCCCAGCAAGTTTTGTAAACAACAACGAACATTTGAATATAAAAACAAATCTGATAAACACGAGATTGCTCATCACAGCATTCAAACTGTCTTTCAACCAAAGTTGAGCAACTTAGTATAATTACGTCCGAAATTAGCAACTAACATTTTTACAGATTTCCATAAAAGATATTCGTTGTAACATCCTGTTTACGCCAACATAAACGGTTTTTTCCATCTCATGAACGTGCCTATTTTTTAAAACCGTCTCAAATGTAACACGAAAAAAAAGAGGACACTGCATAGTAATGAGTAGAGAGTAACCAGTATCATTATGTTTTCAATTTTCTTTTCTTGACCAAAACAAGCAGAACGAAGGGACGCAGGGAAATCTTAATAATATTTTATTTGTAAGGGATTGATTTGCATATATGTGATGTAAGTTTATTTTTAAGAAATTAAAAAAAAAATTCTTTATACTTATTTAGCGAGTAATATACAGATCAAGCCGGTGATTAGTCGTTTTTTTTAATGCATGGAAGTAAGACACTAACTCACTCTCCGAAAGAAAGAGGTCATGCTTCAATTTGGCTATCATCATTACACAAATAATTTCCTCACTTTTCAAATTTCTCTAAGTTCGCGTCTGAAAGTTTGGTAGACAAACACATTTAATGATAAGGGCGCCTTTTGGAAGAGGTCCAATGAAAGCCCCTTTAGCATGTTTATTACAGCAAATTAGCGGTGCTATATCTTCCTCAAAATAAAGACAAGGTCGTGAGCAATGTCATCAAATAGACAACTCTAATAGGAAGGAAAACAAAAACCCCAACAAGGAGTCGATATAGAAATACCAGAACAAAGGGGATAATAGTAAAGTGACACATACTTTCAATTAACGTGCCATAATTAACAGACAATAATTCGATGAAGATGTTCAAACAATTTTAATTTCATTTTTTAAAGTTTTATTTCATTTTCCTGGTAGGTTTTTTTCAAGCAACCTGAATGAATTAATCTGTCTATTGTTAAAATAGTCAATAATGTTTAAAAGAAAAACAGGAAATAACATTTTATTCATTGTTGACTCGTCACTATGAATCGATTGTTATATCACATGCCATATCTTGGTATTCTTAACGGTCACCTTTAGAGCACATGCAATTGACTTGATTTGGTTTATTAGAAGTTTTGGCGTCGACTACTAAGGTCATTTTGCGCCTTTTATACAAGTTATATCTGTACGCAGCCCGGGACAAACACAAACATCCATGCCCATGGCGGGATTCGAACCCACAACCATGTGGACTCGAGAACTAGAAAGCCTACGCCCTAGCCCTCTCGGCCACCTGGCCGGCAATTGACTTGAAGGTCCACGAAAAAGCCTGAAAAGTTGATGCAACCGAGCTAAGATCTTGGAGATCATACTGCTGAAAACAGAATTTGACAAAGTCGTTTTTCGTCGAACCTTCATTGAGTTGATGTTCCCTTTTGCAGAAAACCAAAGAACTTAGGAAGAAAAGTGAATTTAATATTCACTTCAGTATCAACACCTGCCCAAGCGGTATCTTTCCTATTCAAAACGTGTCGCCAATTTTCTTCCATTGTTGTAGGCTATGTCAGTATCATAATAGGAGAAATAGGCAAAGCCTTCACTTGTCCATAATACAGTTTATTGAAAATATATGTACATTTTGCATGTTCTGCATCCTTCATTCAGTATGCGACACCTCCTTCATAGCCTCATACTGAATGAAGGATGCATAGCAGCTGAAATGTAAATGTATGTTGAAAAAACTTTATTGTGGAGAACTGGAAGATTTTGCCTATTTTTTTCTCCTCTTATGTAAGTATCCACATTATTTTTTTCATTTTCTGATTCCAGTATCATAATAACTATTACTAGCCTGGATTTGGGTGACAAAATCATGTGAGCTTCTTCAATACTGCCAGTACATGGAATCTACTCTGATAAATAACTATGATTTCATAGAATACTATCCTTCAAATCTATCACCTGATATCATGCGAAAGCATAAATCGATACATGCATGGCGATTCGGTGGTCAGGGTTGATCACGAGTTGTTCCCATTTATCAAGTGGAGACAATCAGTACAAATCGGGACGGAGAACCGAAAATCAGGGCTCTGTTCGCTGGCGGTCTAGATCTCCTTAATATTTGAAAACATTGACATTCCACGAGTACTGAAAAGAGGCGAAACATACGCACAACATTAAAGACTGATTCCAATCTCCCAACAAATAACTTACAAAAAATGCAAATGTTTTGTGAATTAACAAACGAGAGAATACACCAAGAAAAAGATGGAATAATAATCTTGTTAACGTTTAACCTACCTTCAAAGAACAGCAGGTAGTTATACACATAAACAACATTAACTAAAATTTAAGCTAAAATCTCTTCTTTTCAATAAACGACATATTGTATAACATTTGTTACACTAATTCTTTTGAATATGAGTCATTAAGATCAAGTCTGAAAATATAAAAAATTAATAGCCTTGCTCCACAAGGAAATTGAAGATAACTGCAATTTGCCAAGTGTAAAAGTGGTATTACGTAAGGAAAAACAGGGAGGAATTCCCTTGTCCATAATAAATTTAAATAAACATTCATATACAAATATATTTTGGGATTTTTATGCTTTTCAAATGGCGGCGGGCCTTGAATCGGTTCTATTTTAGGGAAAAGCTATCTTTAAACTAACTCAGCTGTAGCCTGTTCACGTCACTTTAATTCCGTTTCCCGCAAATTTATAGGGTGGAAATTTTTAGAGATATCCTCCTTTGAATTTAAAGCATGTTTGGCAATTGTAGACATTTTAAAAAATTAAAAGGAATAAAAGATGAGAGAAAGAGTTCTTATAACAGGTTAGTTTTAGAGCAAGCAAAAGTGTAGACAATGTCTTCGTTATACTAAGGAAAAAATCCAATTAGGATACGTTTGTGATAAAAGAAATTTGCCAGTGCTTGTTACTTTAAGAAATTTCTTATTTATGATTTCCATATTTCTTTTAAGAAGAACGTCGAGCGGTCTCAGGAAAAGAAGAATTTCATCGTTAGTGATGTATTCAAATTTAATGTTAGGTTTATTTATTTTAAATCCTTTAAGAATTTATAAAATAATTTAAAATGCTCTTTCAAGGCAGAAAATAACTATTTGTCGTGGGAAGAGACTCCGATATACAGTAACAAGAAACGAAGACATTTTGAAGCTAGCGATTCAACCGAACCAAGGGAACAGTTTGAATCCAAAGTGAACCCAAGACGAATTTAACGAATTCACTTCATACACAATTTTTACTCAATTTTTCACACTCAAAACGACTTCCCAAATCAACAACACTACTTCGTTCATCTGGTTGTGGGAGGTTTTTAAAAATGAGTACAAACAACCCTTTCATTGAACTTTTCACGCAAATGTTACACCATTCCGAGCGTTACAAGTGATGGTCGCTGTTCCTGTAAACATTTCCTATTTTCTTTTCCATGAGTTCACTAAAGGGAAACAATGTAGAGATCGGAGAATGTTTTCCTCGGTTGTCATCATCTGTTTAGCCAAGTAAAAATAATAAAGGGGAAGCTCGTCGTATCCATCGTTCGACGTTCCCTTTGCAAAGTTGGAATGGAGAGCCCGTTTCGCTCGCCTAATTGGAAGCGAGACAAAAACAGAAAAGCAAATCCTTTATCCGTTCGGAAAAAAAAACTGGCTCAAAATAAATTTCAAAACTCCCTGTCTTAAAACTTAACAATGTGGATGTTAAAATAAACGGTTCATCCAACTTTCAAGCGTGTTAGGAAGCTCTGGGAAGACTGTACTGAAAAGTAGATCCACGATGCAGTCAATCTCCTTTGAATTCAACCAAATGCCATCTATGTTTTGTTTGAATAGAGAGCTAAAGACTTTGAATAGAGAGCTAAAAGAAACAGGGGTATAAGGATGATGTGGCCCCAATTTTCTAGTCCAACTGATGGATTTGCATCATGCTCATCAATGAGATATGCGGTCGAGAGTTATCTTGTTAGCTTGATATGGGAGGAAAGAATAGTGAATGATATCAGCAGAGGACCACAATACGCTAAGCATTCCTTCTAGAAAGATGGCTTCAGAGTTTTTCCTAGAAGGTCTCTTCCAGCTTCTGAGCGTGTACTGTTCGATTGTCGTCGTACAGTATCGACTTTTTGGAGAATACGTTGCAAAATTCTTTCCTATTAGCTTCTTTGGAGGGGAAAAACAGACTTCCAATCGCTATGCTTTGTTCTGATTAGTAAGTTCATGTGGCAGCTACCAGGTAACCACAAAAGTTCTTGCCGTTTTTAATTCTAGAAAACAAAATGATGTACACAAAAAGCAGCGTATCGCTAGTCCCCAAAGTAATCCCCATTGGCTTCTAGCACCTTCCACCAACGTGTCTCCAGTTGATCAATCCCCTGGCTGTAAAACTTGCCGGTCTTGGATTCAAAGAAGTCTGTGAGTGCCTTTCGCAGGTCTGTATCACAAGTTTTCACACATTTATACACACATGTACACAAATTTACCAAGTTTTTTAGGCTACAATGACGGTTTATACATGTTTACGTTTATGTACACATCAGAAATGTATATTTACACACATGTATACACAATTTACACAATATTTCCACGAAAATGGTTTCCAGAGAATAGAAAAGGCGATAATCCGTTGGAGCAAGATCGGGTGAATAAGGTGGATGACACAAAGTTTTTCAGCCAAGCCGTTCTATGGTTTCCCTGGCCACTCGCACCACATGTGGCCGGGCATTGTCATGAAGGAAGAGCACCCGTTTGTGATTCGCCAATGCTGACTCCTTCTGCTGCAACGCTTGTTGCACACGTTCCAACTGCTGGGAGTACAGATCCCCAGTGATGGTTTGGCCAGTTGATAACAGCTCGTAGTGAACCATTTGGCGTCTAGTCCACCAGACACAGAGAATGATCTTGCGTGTGCAGGGGTGGTTTTGAGGTGTGAGGCACGGTGTCCCAGGGTGACAACCAATGTTTGGAACGCTTAGGAGTGTCATACAGGACCCACTTTTCGTCACTGGTAAGTATTCGATTAAATATGGGTGCGTTACGATGTTGAGAAAGCAACGACATGCAGGCTGTCACTCGTTGATTCTTGTTGGATTCCGACAATATGTCGGGTATCCATTTGCTCAATTTGTACATCTTTCTTAGGCTGTGCAGGTGACGTCTAACTGTTTCATCAGAAACCTGATACCGTTTGGCAAGTTCACCACATGTTAAACTGCTATCATCCTTTATGGCCGTTTTCAGGACCTGGTCATCCTTTAAGGCTTGTGGTCGACCACTGCGGGGTTCATCAGAAATGGCAAATTCTCCCGACCTGAATTTCTGGAACCAATGCCTTGCGGTGCGTTCATTCACAGCATCATCCCCAAACGCAAGACACATTCGGCGACTTGATGCTGCTGCTGACAAGCCCATCTTGAAGTCATAAAGCAAACAACACCTAACCATCTCCTTCGATACCTCCATTTGTCTTCACTTCTGCACGAGATGTGATTGATGTGAATGCCCAACAGTCCTTATTTATACAGGCTAACCTTCCTGCACCCCCCCCCGACAGATTTTGGACCATGCTGTACACTCATTTGCATATCTTCTATCACTTCCTTTATGGCAACATAAAAACGGCGAGAACTTTTGTGGTTACCTGGTACTTGTCGATCTTACGCACCATTAGTTATACGTCTGTCTCAATCATATTCTTTAATTCACCAGTTCAATAGAAGAAGAACTATGAACACGGGATCCAGTTTGAAAACTTATATCTCCGGATCTAAATTTTGCAAACCAATGTCAAGCAGGTTCGGCGGTGGTATCTCTTCCGGCTTGCGCAGAATTCACCAATTTAAACTTATAAAGAACTACTGCCCTTAATGGACTTGATTCCATGATTAACTTTGAGTCTACTGTATCCGCTCTTCGACGTTCGCTTCATGCAACAATTACTAGCACTGCATCCCAGAATGACATCGAAATTTGCATAATTCGCAGTTTCCTCCCATACCATCAGCATACATTCCTTTAATCGGCCATTTCATTTGCGACAACCCAATGATTCAAAGAAACCCAGAAACTTCCGCATAAAATGGTGTCAAGAATCCATTAAAAGCGTCCCTAGACTAAACGAAGATGTTGCTTTTTCTCAAGGCATTCATTAATAAAACCAAAAATACAGTGCAGTTTCGGTTATCCGGATTACTGATCGTTAGGCGAATCCGGATAATCAAAAATTCCAGATAAACGAGGGTTTTACACTTATATGTTAAAATTTTTAAAATTTTCACTAAAATTTCACGTGTATCATTTTTTGTAAAAGAAGCTCTATTTATTTGTGTGCAGTACACATAGTAAACATATGCATATAATGATATCAAAAAAGTGGCGGCAAATCGGTTCAAAATTTCTAAATTTTCGGTTATGCTTAAACCCACTCGTTTTCTCTTCGACATACATGTACTGAAAGAGAAAACAAGTTATAGTTCCCATAATGTTACATTTTAGTAGACTCCTAAGAGTACAAATAAAACATAAATACAGTAAGCGTGATTCAATCACCTAATCACCCTACGTATGCAAATGTTTCTTCATACTCTGAGGATTCCATATCGTGAGAAAAAGAAAAACGAGAGTAAATTAGCACGTTTTCCTTATTACCACATTATTTTTGCAGAAAAAGTAATTTTTATTATCTAAGGTCTTCTATTTCATAGCTTAAAATGACCGAGACCACATGTTGGTGGATACTATAAAGAAGCCAGGAAACTAAAAATTCGACCAGGGAACAACTATTTGGTGTATTCGTAAAAGAGTATTCAATGATAATTCAAACTGATTCAAAAGAATGTATAACAAAAAAGTTAAGTTAGTCCTGATGATTTTGTCAATTCTAAAAACAGAATTCTCTAGAAATGTCCTGGCAATATGAATTGCCAGAGCAGTTTCGCATTCTGACATTTCATCAGCTTGGATTATTATGATCGGCCACATTTCATAATCGCCAGACTATTTTGCGCCCTAAATAGGACCTATGCCAGTATAGCCCTAGACCAAGCCGGTGTAGTGGTTCAGCATTGCGCCTCAAACATGATTGAATATTGTGATCTGGGCTCTAGCCGGCTGCCTTGTTTGTTTATGTAGTAGCGCCAGCCCTAAGTATGAAGATTATTTTTCCTATTTAATAATAATTTCAAACATTCAAAACGTACTGTTACATAATAATTCTCTTCCTACATTAAAGCTTAGAGACCGTTATTTTTGATCCGATTTTAACTAGGTCGTTTAGGTTACATCCGAGTATTATTTTCATATGGTTGTTTACTGTTAGGAAAACTCCTTTCATTCTTATTTAGCACCCGTATTTTTAGGTACGACTTCTCCAGATAAGTGAAACGAGGATCCTCTTTGGCTGAGAAGGAAAGTGCTAACGGCAGGTGCTCATAAATAGACCCGCCTAACTGAATTTACGAAGTCTCCAGGAAATGGTTTCGATTACCATTCCATTTTAATGTTCTGTTTATTGGTTGAATATGGCACGAGGGTATTACACACGTAAAAACATTTCCTTATTCGTTAGGGAGAACCGTTTTGAAACGAACAAATGAACTCGTCGTGTAAAACATAAATTGTATCAAGTTGGTGTAAATAAAAGATGATTAAATCAAAGTAAACAAATTCTTCCGGGATTCCAAAAAAAATTTTCCTTCCTCTGTCAAAGTCGAAGTCTCCATCAAATCAACAGTTCTCTCACAAACATTTCAATCAGGACTGAGTCCTTAGATTTTCCGGTAATCAGTCGACATGTGGCCGGGGAAAAAATTTCCACGAAAGCAATTTTGTTCCTATTTTTATTGAAGCTCGCTTATGTAAGCGACGAGAAAGAGAGTGGACAACCGGAGCGCAAGCAAATCGGGTCGGGCCGACAAACAAGTTCCGTCCCACGCTCCACTTCACTTCCGCCGCGATCGATGGCAAGGGTCACTCGAGAAAGTTCGAGGCTAATTTCAATGTAATATGTTTACCATATGGTGGAATTTTCCTTTCAAACGGAAATTTCGATTGTGCAGGGATGCACTTGGCGGAGATATATGCATTTGGGTCTGGACATCAGTCTTGGAGAGCACAACGTTTGAAAATACAGGAAAATTCCAGATGGGAAATGCAAGACCTACACGATTTTACGACACGTGTTTACGAAAAACTCTGTTTACATTTTCCTAGGGAAATTAAAAAATAAAAGCCATGATTCAGCTTACCATATAAAAACAAATAGAAACACGCATAAACACATAAAAATTGAATTCCCTACAGATTTTCAATACAGTCAAATTAATGCAAAATAATATTACTTCTCGCTTGAATTAATTGGATCTATTGATCACCTGATTGTTTCGCGGGTTTGAACTGAATAGGGCTCGGATGAGTCGTCACTACTGAGGCGAAGTCTTCCACGAATTGAAGTCTGCGTTCAATGTAGCTGACAGCAGCACGTGATTTGTCACAGTTCTTCACCATCGAGCAAGCGAAACATTTCGGGTGGACAAACATCCACATACAAGCTTAAAATAAAAACAGAAGACCCCCATCCTCAAGGCAATTCATCACCGGATTTGAATAAATCCGCTATATGAGGAAACTGCAGTGCATTAATCTAATGGGGATCAAATCTATGACCAAACGTTAATCAATACTTACAACATTGAGCAAGCCCGTTTACAATTCTGCCAAGCAGAAAAACAAAAGAATCGAAAGGACGTAACTTATCATTTTGACACATATGGCATAACAAAACAAACAAACAAACTCGATTCAACAGTTAATGGCGATTCCACTACGAAAATGAAACGATCAGATGATTTAAGTGAGTCCTATTTGAAATGGCGTGTAAACCCCTTTTACAGTGAAACGGAGGCAATATCTGAAACTCAACCTAAAGCTATGCCAAACTAGAACAGAATTGATTTATACAATGCAATTAGGAAACCTAAAATACCGAGACCTCCTAAGAATGATTTGTTTTGTCAGCCTTTATTAGGGAGCGTATTTGGAATATCTCAGAAATGTTACTATGTACTGTTGATAAAATAAAAAAAAAGTGTATCCTAAATCGTTGAAGAGAGCTAGAATTGTTCCTGCTTATAAACGGGGGGATAAAGATTTTATACAAAACTTCAGACCCATTGTGATAGTAACTACCGATGCAAAAATTGTTGATCATTATATTTTCCTTCAAGGAGGATTTAGAATTTTATATACGTGTATAAGAAAATATGAAATAAGCCGGCGCGGTGGCCGAGAGCGTTGAGGCGCAGGTCTTGCCGCTTTCATAACCAGCGAGTTGCGGGTTCGAATCACATGGATGTGTGTGTTTGTCTATTTTCACCATCATCCTTTCATCCTATACGGCTAGTCTCCTGGAAGCGGGAGATGCGAGCTGGAAATCCATCCAAATATGAAATAGACAAGGTTTATGCTTGTTTTCTTGCACGTGCAAACAATCAGTCGGTCGTGTTTGTATGTTGCGTCAACAATCGTTGAGGAAATTAATGCCTGCCGTAGCCAACGAAAAAGACAGGTTCCGCACTGAAAGATCACCTGACCATCCTGCCTTAATGATTCACGTTTTAAGGAGAATAATTATAAAAAGTATTAAAAGTTAATTAAATAAATAAAAATCCCTATTATTTTTTTATTTAAATATTTGGAGAGGAATAGGAAATTATGCTTAAACAAATAAGAGAATACAATTTGTAAAGCGTGCAACTGTTCAAGCTTTTGCTGAAAAGGTGAAGGTACTTTCCCTAATGAGCCAATAACTGGAGAAAATTTATATTTCATATGGTGTTTCTAATGTAGAGAAGTTATGTAGAGAAGTTATAATTTTCATCTAATCATATTAGAAAATTATAAAGATCACAACCATTGTGTGAGAGGGCAATCCTTGCCGCTAAAACTGACACTGTCAATATAAACAACCACATTCAGGACATGATTACACGCTCTGTGATTGAATACAACTCTACTGAAACAGTAACATGTTGAAGAGAAATGTTGATGGGGCTTAAACGGGGTTCTTTAACTTTCTCAACCCATCTATGAATTATTTTTTAATATAGACAGAAATAATTCAATACTCATAGCCTTTCTTTGATATTCTGAAAAGTTGAGGATGCGATGTCGAATTGTTTCCCAATTGTAAACAAAATTCCTGTACGAGGAATTTATATTCCCAATATACTTATACACTATATGATCAAAAATATCCGGACACCCCTCACAGATCATCGATTGGCCCAATGTCACATGATAATGACTTGCACATCATTTAAATAGCTTCCCACACCTTCAGACACAACTCTGCTTGGACATTGGCAAGAATGGGTCGTTCGGCAGAGCTCAGTGAGTTCCAACGTGGAACCATCGTTGGATGTCACCTATGCGGCAAGTCCGTGCGTGACATTTCCAGCCTTCTTCAGATACCCAAATCAACAGTAGGCGATGCCATTATGAAATGGAAGACCCGGGGATCAACAACAGTTCAACAACGAACCGGTATACCCAAGAAACTAACGGACAGAGACCGTCGATTGCTTCGTCGTGTCACCCGCAGCAACCGGAAGTCCTCGGCGGAAAAAATTGCCACAGAGTTTCGAAACGCCTCTGCAAATGATGCCAGTGCCATGACAATTCGTCGGGAACTGCACACGATGGGATTCCATGGCCGTGCTGCTGCCCACAAGCCCCACATCAGCAGGGTCAACGCCAAGCGACGTCTGGAGTGGTGCAAAGCCCACAGAAACTGGACAATGGACCAATGGAAACGTGTAATGTGGACAGACGAATCTCGCTACACACTCTGGCAATCTGATGGACGAGTTTGGGTTTGGCGCATACCTGGAGAACGCTTCTTACCTGAGTGCACAGAGCCCACAGTCAAGTTCGGAGGAGGAGGAGTCATGGTGTGGGGCTCATTTTCATGGTACGGACTGGGCCAGCTCGTTCCTGTGCAAGGAATCATGAACTCCGACCGTTATCTGAATGTTTTGGACAACTGTGCACTTCCAACGTTGTGGCAATTTTTCGGAAACGGGCCATTTCTCTACCAACACGACAATGCTCCGTGCCACAAAGCGAGGCGTGTACAGCAGTGGTTTGCGGACTCAGGGGTCGAAGAAATGGGTTGGCCGGCACAAAGTCCCGACCTCAATCCTATAGAGAGTCTGTGGGATGAATTGGAAAGACGCTTGCGGGCCAGATCACATCGGCCAACTTCTGTACCTGAACTGATTCTCGCTCTTCGGGAGGAATGGAGGAACATTCCGGAAAGTACCTACCAACATTTGGTGGAAAGTCTTTCCCGAAGGGTGGAAGCTGTGATTCGGGCAAAGGGATGTGCAACGCCCTATTGATTTCCATGAAATCGTGGCTAGAGCGCAAACGTGCATGTGTCCGGATATTTGTGATCATATAGTGTATTCGGATATTGCAAAATCTCATCAAATAAATCATCATGACAGCTAGTTAAAGTCTAAAGTTGTAAAGATAATTTATGGACACCCTATATTATTTAATGAAAATTTTATCAAAAACCCTTGATATTCACGACGCTAAAACTATCTGTAAATCACTTTTGCGATCTGTTATTTGTTATGGTATTAAATATCTGGGAAAATACATATCATTATTTTCTAAAGCGAATTAAAGTTACTTATAATTTATTTTTGTGGGTCTATAGCAATAGTTTTTCGAATTTCGTTCTGTTAACAATGTAATATATTTTGATACCTTGATTACTTTGAAACGCTTAAATGAACTTGCTAACTTGTGTTACGAGACGATGCTAATTAGAAGTAGGTTTCCCTTAACAGTATTTTTTTGTTTTACGTACTATACTATTGACCTGCCAAAATAAAGTATGTAATACGTCATGCAAATAGTTTTATCATAAGTTAGTGCATTCTATGCTGTCAAATCAATTTAAATGGCGATTTTTTATGATATTTTTACGTCCTGTGTTTAGTTTTATGTAAATGTATTATCTGTATTCAATGCCTATTTGAGGCGATTTTAATAATAAATAAATAAATAAATAAATAAATAAATAAATAAATAAATATCTGCAGACGATAGCTTCTTCCTTCTTCCTCCAAGAAATGTGATTATTCTTTCATTTAAAAAAAATTCTAACTCCAAACAAAACAATTACAAGGTCGGGGAAAATGTTCGAGGACTTGTAAGCATGTTTTTCATTTTGACTCAATAATTTACTTCTGAATGGGTCATCTTGTTTGCAGCATAACAATGAAGTCATCATGGCAGTAGCTATTTTCGTGTCTACATTTTTCATGATACTCTAATTATTAATGTAGAGGTTCAAAGACTTAACTTGAATATGATTAGCACTTACCAGCTCCCAGTGGCTTGCTTATGTATCACTTGTTTATTACAATAACTTTATAATTTGATAAAGTTACTAATAAATTTATTAATATCACAACTTAATATTAGCATGTAAGAATCACCTTCAAAGTGCTACTGCTTCTGTTCTTATAACATTTTGAAATCTATTCAAAAGCAGTTTGGTAAGCAGATGCCGAACTCAAGGAGATATCCTGCGATATGACGGTTGACGGACGACAGAAAGTGCCAAAATATTCTAAATGATTATAGTGTTATGCGTGGCCTCGCATTGTCCACGTAACAAATAATTTATGCACGTTCTGTGAAAATCTTATCATATAATTGTTGATGTTCGTGCGTTTGTTCGTTCGTTCAGCCAAAATTTCATGGAAAATTTTTCAAATTTTGTTTTCGCTATTCGATAGAAACACCCTTCCTGAGCTCACCTGACTAAATTTCATTGACGTCAATTTAACAGTCAAGTGACTAGTGAGACTCCCATTAAATTTGTTTTGGCAATATGAGGCTTATAATATATCATTCGATCGGAAATCACGAGCACAAAACGAATATGATATTTTTTTCGAATTTAGAAATGCTACATCCGAGAAAATGGTCCCCAAAGAGTACTTTTATGACCCTTTATTAGGAGCTTCAGCTAAAGCTATATATAAGAATACCAAGCTTCTTAGGTACGTTTGTCTGTCCGTCGTTTGCACGACAACTTGAAAACGGATGAACTTAAATTAACTTCTGATGCACTTTCGTGGACCCTTTCAACACGTGCACTAATGTTAAAAATACCAACATAGGGCATGTAATATATCAATCGTTTCGCACTGACGAATCGTAAGTAAATGCAATGTTACTTTTGTTTATCGTTACTCCAACTTGGAAAATGTGCCCGTTACGAAGCTTTGTCGAGGCACGAGCTCGTTTCTTTTTAACAATTCGTTCAGGTTGGACGACAAAATTACCAGGAAATAAATAAATGAAATTTTGTAAACATTTTGATCGATTTAACGAAATCATCTGATAATTATGGTATGTATATTAAGCAGTGATGCGAAGTGGATCTCTGCATCCGTGTTTAAGTACTGTTGTCCGCATCTGTTGCTATAAAGCGATGCTAACAATACTAAACAGTGAGGCCTATTATTGTCAATAATTATTTAAAATTAGACCTAACTGATAGTCAGAAGCTAATTGATATTAGGCCTAATGTTAGTTGTAGAGACCGAATTGCTTCTTTGATTTAAAAAACGAATTTGTTCTTCGACTTATTCTATGCTAGCATATTACCGACAAATCTTAAGTTCACGAAACATGGGTTCAGAAAATATATTACTAGCCTCTGACAGCTGAGAATCTGAGAGTTCAGATAAATAAATAAGAAGTTAAAGTCTGCTTTAGAGTTTGAGCATAATAAACATGAAAATAAATTAGACGATAGATTTTAAGTAATACTATAATACTTTAATAGGTCTTGCTCGACATGTTTCGCATCATGGCATTATCAAAAAGATCTTTATCTATGTCTTAATGGGAACAAAATTTGGTATATGTGTATTTTAGTATACTAGGCTCATACTATGCCGTGTCCAACGAAAGTTGGAGTGGGCGTGTCCAGTTAAAATTCCTATTTCAATTGTTAGACATTGCTGATTCTACTATGGCAACAATGTCTAACAATTGAAATAGGAAGTTTAACTGGATACGCCCACTCCAACTTTCGTTGGATAGAGTATAATTCAGGATTCGTTATTATATACGTATAAAAATGTTTCTGATTTTGAAATTATACAATACGTATGATCTAACAATAGACTAGATGGTATAACAATGGCCTGTGATATAATTTAATTTAATTTAATTTTTATAGGTATGATGATTATTTTATTATTGACATGAATTGTTGAGAGGTAAGTGATGGGTCATCTTAATATACGAAGTGCTTTGTCAGTCTGTCATATCACACAAATTCAGACTTTTCATTGGCAAGTGAAACAATTGACGCAACAAAAGTAAATGACGCGACAAAAGTAAACAATTAAAAATCTCCTTTCTTTTTAACAATTAAAAATCTCCTTTATTGTTAAAAAGAAATTAATTAAAGTGCTTTTTCACGCAAATTCGCTAAAAATTTCAGATTTTCCAGGAATTTTGATTGGCCATTAAGACCAGTGACCAATAATAAGTAGTTATCTACTTATATTCTATGTGTAGGAGATTCGAAACATAGCTCAATAATTGTTTGATGCATGTAATAACTATTAGTAAACAGTGTGTAAACAATGTGATTAATGATTCCTAATGAATAGGGTAATAGCCCCGACGAAGTGAAAATTCGACAATCGCAGAGATCGAAGAAGCCTATGCAAATCCAACGGAGTATGAAAGTCGACGGGATCGTGGTTCAAAGTCATTTGAAGATCTTCGAAGAGTTACTGGTGTATTGCAAGATACTTTCCAGGAGGCTTCAAAAGCTCTAGGCGCTAGAGGACGATATGGCATCGTTGCATGCATGAAGCAATTAATTTTCAGATGCCTCGGCAACTCAGACAATTTTGGCGTACTGTAGTCCCCAGCAACCTAAGCGAATGTGGAATAGTTCTGCAGACGCATTGTCAGAAGACTATCAGCATCAATAAGGAGAAAGGTTCTACTTTGCAACCATATGAATTTATTATAGATGAATTTATTGTTGCAAAGTAGAACTTTTCTCCTTATTTATATTTGTGCAACATGGACCCAACTTACTCGTAAATGAATAAATAAAATAACACAATCAATATGAACACCTTAAAGACAGAGATGCTACAATGCAAATCATTACCATCGAAAAAAAACCTCCAGAGATTAGACATCATAGAAAATTTCAACATTTACAAAAAACAAAATTTTAAATGAATACCTTCTCATCAATAATCAAAAAGTTCTGGAAGCAACTCTTTATTTATGGAAATACAATTATAAAACCACCTTTTTTTTTCAAGCATGTATTTTCAATCATAATTCTTTACTAACCTTTAAAAATTAATTAAAGGTATTTGTTATGTTAGTTATCTTTACCTTTAAAACATAAATAAAGATCTCTTTGATAATGCCGTCAGGCGAAACATGTCGAATAAGGCTTATTAAAGTGTTATAGCATTACTTTATCTATCGTCTAATTTATTAAATTCAAGTAATATAAAACAATCCGTCCAAAAACGAAATATGAAAATACCGAAGCGACCTAGATCGAAAAGAGTATAATAGACAAGAAAGAAAAATGAAGAAAAATCAGTATAACATCACTACCGCCGTGTACCAACGTTCGTATTGGATAAGACATTTTAAAAATAACCTCGTGAGAATGAATGGGCTTAGAAAGTGCTACTTTTTCGTGAGATAGTTGAGAAAAAGCGTGATAACTTAACTTCATAAACAGATTAATTAAAAATGAAAATTGCCAGAGTATCAAGTGAAGTGGAAAAAAATATGAGGACTGTGTAGCAATGATTTTCAAAAAAGGGAAGTATAAAGATATGAATATTCCATTTAATACATTTCCAATTCATTTTTCAAAAATACATAAGATGGGAAAAAATTGTTTAAGGGCGCAGAGTAAAAAAAAATAAAAAAAATAAAAAAAATAACAACAACAAAAAAAAAACAACATGTACGCATTTCGATAATATGCTGCAAAACATAAGGAAAGAAAAATAAAGTTTATTTCTTTCTCTCCGATGATAATAAAAAACTTAAGAAATAAATAATAATGATATACGAAGTTGTTGTTTTTTTTTAGTGAAAAACGAAACAACACGTTATTTTCCAAGAATAAACAGCTTATATAATAGGTAATTATGAAATTGCCGTTTGAAATGGGAAATATCCCCTTTCGAATGAAGCAGTAGTCTATGCGTGGATGCGGGCCAACGACATTCTGCACATTTCAACTCAAAGTTCACCGAAAACACGCACTCAACGATCGGATGATCTTAAATAAAATAATAAATAATGGTTATTTAATAAAAAAAGCAAACTTTCCTTAAACAATGACTTTCACTTTTTTTCCCTTGAAATTAAAAGCTTTGCTGCACTTGGTAAAATAATGAACGAATACCCTATTATCATAACGAATTAAAAAGGAAAAACATCAAAAAACAATTTTTTAAAAGAAAATTCTATTTTTAATGAAGCTAAATCCATTTTACATGACCACTTCTCTCTGTTTTGCTACAAACATGCGCCGAAACGGATTTCCCCTTCTGATGTAACGGTGGAGGATCGATTTCATTTTTCCTTTGAAAAAACTGAACAAATCAATAAATAAAATATTATTTCCAATCTCTTTAAACTTAGAGAAAAAAAGATTGTTTTCAATGTCTTCACCGATAAGAATATTCGCGATCATTCGCGTCTAGTTCATTAAATATTCACCGTCAGATGAGAGCGTGGCTATTTCGCAGATCTTCTATTGGAACGGCAACTGCTCAGTATAAAACAATCAGATAGTTCTCGCCTCCTCTTTCTTTTCAATAACATATTAAGATCTTTGAAGGTAATCACATAAAAAGTCTTGTCCTCTTCAAATAACTCAATAATGAATATATGTATTTGAAATCTGTCAAATGCAGACTAATAAGAAACAGTCCGATAGCCTATCAGATAGGTCCTGAATATGCAAATTAGGCCAAATACAAATTGCATCTTTCAAATCGTAACAGATAGGACGAAATTCATAATTGGAAAGTTACAGAGCATGAAACTCTGAACATTAAAAAAAAAATCATGAAATTCGGATAAACAGTTCACTAGAAAATCTAAAAAGATCCACCAATCTCCTATCCTCATTAGGTATCGATCTCACGGTGAGACCCTGTTTTTCGTTCAGGTTACGGGAAACATGAGACGGTAGTCTGATGAGGACGTGAAGGCAAGCGTCGAAAACACATCCTTCGTAACTTACCGATCGAAATAGTTTTCTGACATCTATTTCCTAGAAAAGGTGGAAAAAAGTCTACTTGATTTGATGGAAAGAGCAAAAGATTGGAACTCTGCAAAAAAAAAAAAAACCCAAAAAATGGTCTTCACGGGCTCGTCTGGTTACATGTGATGAAATATAAACGTTCCTCACAACAGCTGGGGACAAATCATAAACTAAGTCAAGAACTCCAAAGTGAGTTATTACAGTGTCCTAGGAGTACGTATAACTATTAATGTAAAATATTACTCTCAACCACTCGGCATTACATAGAAATTATTCTTCTCCATGATATTGCCAGACTCATATTTCACGCGTCCAGAAATTGAAAAAGCTGAGGTTGAGGTTTTGTCTCACCGATCTTACTCACAAGACATGTCCCTCACTGACAACAACCTTTTCAAACATGTGGACACTTTCCTCAGTAAGGATGCTATCTTTTTCTAGACTCAACGTCTAAAAGGTTCTTTGAAACTGGCATACATATGTTCTGTAATCAATGGGAGAAGTGTAATTTTTGAGGCAGATGATGCATATTAGATTTTATATTGAATATCTGCTTCCATACGCTACTGTTAAGAAGAGGTCTTTTAGAAGTACGTAATTATGGAGTTTTTAAAAAGCTATTGCGTGAGTTTTTGAGTTATCGCAAAGAATAACTCCCAAACTACCAAACACTAACGCTGATTATCTTTGGTACTTCATCACATTTAAGACCTTTTGATAGTTGTTTGCCAAAATTTCTTATCTTTGTACAGTCAACCCTCCTATAACGCTACTCATTCGTACCGCGTTATAAGGAAATTCAGAATTAGAACATGCAAATCAGGTTAATTCGCACCGTCTTAAACAACTTCTGTATAAGTAAAGAAAAATCAAATTAATTCGTAACGTGTTATATGGAGACCCTTATCGTGTTATTTAGAAACCGTGTTATATAGACAGTTTTGCGACGGCATTGCCTAAACGAAGTCATGCGAACACGAAACTCTGTCATATTGAGCTGCTTGTGCCATCTGTTGGAGTGTTGCATGGTTTCTGAAGTTACAGGAGAACTTCTTGATAACTGAAATTGAAAATTGCTAAATAAAAGTGGAATAGAAAAATTCAAGCTACGTATAGATTACAATTAATCTTATTAAGCTGAATACTGTAATATAGAAACAAACCATGTTATAGGCGGGACTGTCACAAGTTTTGTTCCGCGTTATATAGAAACCGCGTTATAGGAGGATTGGTTGTATCACTTGTCATTCAATTATTTTGCTGGGCCTCTTCACTTAGCTAATTGATACAAAATGAAGTAAAGTGTTGAAGTAAACTTTCTTAAACTCTCTCACAATGTAACTGATATCTGAGATAAACAAAGCGGCTCCTTATGCCACGTCCATACGTATATCTCATTAACGAGCAATTCACGTTTCGTGCGTCATCTCTACGCGAATCAACACAAACAAAAACATTCAAGGTTCAACCTCCTTTTATAACGGTATTTGAATTCGAGTGAATAGAGCTGCAATTATCTTCCAATTCCTTTAGATAAACAAACAACAACATTTTTTCCACGACACCAGATTTTCAGATCAACCGGTTTTTGAAACCTGCAGAATTTTCAACGAACTTATCAACGAACTTAAAAACTTCATTACTGAATTCTATATTATACTTCAGTGAATGCGTCTTTCATCGCTGATTACGGATATCCCATCCAAATTTCTGTGGGACCAACAGTTCCCGAGATATCGGCCAAAAATCGAATTTCCAAATTATCTCTATCTCGAAAATAGTGAGTCATAGCAAAATGGAACCAAATCAGATTATCGGTAATAGTAAGCAAAAAATGAATAAAGTTTCGTGTTGACTAGTGATATTATAGTTATCCGAAGGATACTATCGAAAAATCATAGTTATCGATAATCGATATTCAATATCAGAAAATATAACAGAAGACTCAATAAAAATAAGCATAAATTTGAATATTTTTTCAAAATTGGACCAACAGGATGATATGAAAAGCGATAGATACTATGGCATTTAAACTTAACAATGTAAACCCTAGTGCAGTGAGGTACAATTTATCAACCCCACGATAGTATGAAATAGGACATATCTCATTTATAAATACTACTTGCTTGTGGTTTCGCTACTTAAAATAACGGACCCTTTATTTAAATTTATATAATCATACATACATATTCTGTTTTCATAATTTCACGCTTTATTCCCTCGCACCTACTTATGCAATATAATCTCACAATCTTTTTCACTTCACCCATTTACAACGTGCTTAGTCAACACATCCACTGACACATCTCATTCAAACATGCACATACAAAATCTAAATCACTAACCCAATCATGCTATCGAACAAATTCATATTTTCCTGTAAACTTTTAAATTTTAAAGTCCTCATAAACTTTTTGAAATCGTTTTGAACTAGTTTAGCTTTGCATTGACACACCACTATATGTCAATTCATTGAATATAACTGGATTCTATATAGTCACTCTAAAAAAAACAAAAAACGTGTAAGCTAGCTATCACAACTCATCTTAATTCTCTTAAACTTAACCATTATGGCATCGTTCGAATATACGAAGGCTTAATTACTTTAGAAATGGCGTTTTGCGTAATAGAAAACGATATTAGGAGATATTGTTTTAGGGACGCGACTAAGCGTTTTAACTTTCCTTAAGAGTTTTAACATAGATCCAAAAGAACTTTAAATGCTCTCTAAATGTGCTCGCTGATCCAGACTCAAATAAAATAAAATCCAAACGTTCCAAGAAGGAGCTTTAGCTGTGGCGCAGCAATAGCTGTAAATTTGCTAAATAACTTTTTGGGGCAGGATTTCAAGCTAATTTCAAGTTACCCTAAAGTGTCCTTTCTCTCGAATGCTTTTCGTGGAAATTCTAAAATACCTATACGGTCTGTCGCCTCTCATCATTACGCATTTGCACATGCAATGGCCTTAAGTTGCCCCAAAAAAATTCACATTTCATATCAGCTGTTCTTTAGGCCTTCTTGCATCTTCTTGAAATGTTTTGAACTTTTTATTGTGAGAAAATAAATTTTGAATTACTATTTGTTACGCATCCATTCCTCCTCGTTCTCTTTTTTACATGACAAATTGCTTAATATACATATCAATTAACGTATCATAAATTCGAGATAATAAGTTGATCAGGCTGTTTACAAAATTTTATTTTTAGTTTCATTTCATTTTCCTGGTAGTTTTGTCAGACCACCTGAATGAATTTATCTGCCGATTGTTAAAACGAAACGAGCGCCTGCTCAAGCCTCGTCAATTTGAAATTCTGCTCCAAAATGTTCATAAAATTATTTAAAAATTTACACCTACTACTGCGTCATAGCTAATGCTCTTTTTGGAATATTTACAAGATTTATTCATTCTTGACTCGTCAGTACGAATCGATTGTTATATCATGTCATTATCACGATAATAGAGAAATCTGCGGAAAATTGCAGCAAAAATAAACGCATTTTATGCAACGTGTTTATTAATAGGTTACACGGTGTTCCTTTCGAAAATGGTTAAAAGTAATAAGCCATAACTTTCGAACTGTTACAAGGAGGCATAAAAATGTTGGGTAAGCAGCAAATACAATAATTTTACCCTCATTAAATTAGCAAAGAAACCAGAAATGTGGACAAAGATCAACGAAACACAACGGATCCACACTAACCCACGATCTTTGTGGTTTCCGTTGTGTTTCGTTTCTCATAATTTTGTTACATCTCTACATGATCTTATATCTCGCACAAAAAGTTCATGCCGAGTTTCAGCCGTTAAAATTCGACTACGATCTTTTGATTCAAGTCTTGCCGTTCAGTTGCGTGCTGAGCAAATGTATGAATACATATACATTCTTGATGAACGCCACGCATGAAAATCATAGGTGATGAGATCTGGTTAATTTAGTGATCATTGAATGGGACCACCTTAGCTACACTAGTTTTCACTGAAGGTAGCATTCAGGAAGCCGTATGGCGTAAAGGTGGGGTTCCATTTTGCTGGTCGATGTCATTGTCTTCCAATTCCCGGATAAAGTTCTAGAACATGTCAGGGTAATTGAGACCAATGGATGGTCGGCTCTATGAAGAGCCGTAAGGTCCTTACCATGTTATGCATAAGGACACGTCAAAGTTTGAGATGTAGATTCGGCTTTTTCCAACTCATAAGAAGGGAGCTGGTAATATCATTTTAACGCATCACACCGCAATTGCTGGCCGATGCTTGGCAATGGTCATATAGAGCTATAACGAATTATGAAGACCAAATTCCTATGTTTTTTACATTTCTTGTCAATAAACTCTGATTAGTAGCTTGAAACCCCGTTTAAGTATGTAAGAAAAATCTTACTTGTAGCTCGCAGCCGAACTGAAAATAGTTCAGGTTGCGAGCATTTAATATTCAGCCCACCAACGCACTTATAATAATGTCCTAAGAACTCTTTTTACACTGTTTTTGGCCTGTTTTTCTTTGCGGAAAAAACTGTGGCAGGGTACACCTATATGGAGAGCTTGAAAATTGGCTCATATTAAAGCTGCAAACCATCAGTGCAGATTCCATCTTTCGACAAAGTCAACGACTCCTTAAACACCCGCCTGCCAATTTGCTAATCTGCTGGAATCATTTGTTAACATCCTGAATATTTACTTCTAGAACCGGATAAATACTAAACCATAACACAAAACTGCAATTTCTTTGCTTTTAATTAATAATCAGTGTACATTCCATCCAACGATAGAACATTTGGGCGTGTGCAATTCAATTTCCCATTTCAATTGCTTAGCAATAAGAGAAAAAGTTATCGCCGACATAACTGCAAAGTAAAATAGAACTAGAAAAGATAGAGTAAAATAAGTTGCTGAAGCAGGAACCTTGGACAACGCCAAGGTCTGATGGAAAACAAATGTTGTATTGACCACTTTTTACTGCATCTGTCTAATACTGAAGTAGGAAACACAGAGCACAAACGCTTCACCGTGTACACCACAGCGATATAGGTCATGCAACAATTGTTTTCGAGATACCAAGTCAAAGGCTTTGGAAACGTCAGTCTTGGCGACGATATAAACCTGATTTGTATCAAGGAGGAATATTAAATACATCGCACTGCTGTTACTTCTACATCCAAATTGTTAAGAATGTACGCTTGGTCTGTAAGTTTATCCGGCCGTTCGCCGTTTGCACGATAACTTGAAAGCGAAGTAACTTTTTCAAATTCTATTTTCGTCAATATCATCATCAAGGTCTGTATCAACTTTTGAGGATTTTTCGTGGACCCCTTCATGTAGATTGCATGTGCTAAATCAGTGACCGTTCGCACTAGTACATTGGATCTAGATCGGTAGCTTGAACTAGATTCGAATTTTGAAGTGCGAACGCTAGCAATCCGGATTCGAACTAAATCGACTGTCTCCAAACTCGATTCACTGAACCCGATGCTGCCAATCTAGATTCGTTCCTTCCCACAATACCTTGCCGTAACCATCGAGAGAGAAGGCCTCTGCGATGAAACGTAATACTTTGTTACATCATCATAAATAAGGCATTGTTATTCGTATTTGTACCAATAATAAGCCATAAATTTTCCCTAACTATGATGATGTAACAATGTATTACTTTTTATCGCAGAGGCCTTCTCTCTCGGTGGTTACGCCCTTGCATGATTAAGTTTTCACAAAATGGCGTCCAAACAATTGATCGACTCGTGGTCCGAATTAAAAAACAAAATTTTATTCGGCCTATGGCTTGAAAACTTGGATGGAGTGAGACGACAAAAAAGAAATTCGTCCATATACAATCCCTTGTACGTGTTGACTATAATGAACAACTGGAGTTGTAAAGTTGGGTGGAGATTAATGTATGAGTTCGCTAACTGGATAACAGCGCTGAAGTGCGAACACTCTGTGGATCTGAAATGAATCCAATTTCTTAATGAATCTAGTTTGTATCTGGATCGACTCGATCTAGTTCTGCAGTGCGAATGAGGTAAGAACAGCAAGATAATGGCATGTCATATAACAATCGATTCGTCAAAAATGAATACACTGTTACTTTCTGTTTATATTTTACACATTATTGACATGGGCACGCGCACGTGGTAATCGCTTTGTCGAGGCTCAATAACTCATTCACTCCATTATTGTATAAATAATTTGAGTGATTGAGTTATTGAACCTGCGCAGAGCAATAAAATAGACGTATATAAATTTGGAAAGAATTAAATGAATTTCCGCCGTTTATTAATAACACTGGCCAACAAAATTTAAGATTTTTCTTGTGACAAAATGAAAGTGGTTTTTGGTAATATTTTTTCTGCTGATTACGAATATAATTTTTAAATTTCTCTAGCACGCACAGCTTTCATGTTTTACAATGAAACATTTTTAAATCATTCAGTGTTTGGGGCCTGGTAAATTTCCTTGCGGCCCCAAAATATGGATACTTTAACAATGTAGCCGCTTCTCTTCACTCCCATTACTTTAACATAGAAGTCTCGATGTGCGTAACTTGGAAACTTGACGTGATAGAAAAAATCTAAAAGCAGATTCGGATTCTACCTACAAATTACTACTAAGAACACTTTGTGTGGTCTTAGTCACAAAATGTGGGTTGACTAGTGTAATTTTAGCTATACATGTACTTTAATATTACTTCTGCGTCACAGCTAAAGCTCCTTCTTGGAATGTTGCAAAATTTTACTTAATTTTTATTGCAAAAAACGTGTGAAATTCCCATTCTCGAGTTTTATTTTATTGAACAGGCTGTAACAATGGGTGACGTATCAAAATATTGGCTCGCCAATTACTCAGTAAAAATATTTCTAATAATAATATATATATTTTGACGTATTTCCGTATTGTTTACACTCCCACACCCACTCACACATGAAGAGATGGTTAATGGTCACCGTTAGAACACAAATGATTTGAAGTGGTCCACGAAAAAGCCTGAAAAGTTGATACTGCCGAGCTAAGACCTTGATGATCCTATTCCTGAAAACAGAATTTGAAAACGTGCAAACTGTGGACAGCCGGATAAACATACAGATCAAGCGTGCATTCTTATAAGCAACTTTTAGCTAAAGTTCCTAATAACGAAAACTAGAGGAAGTTAAAAAGTGAAATTAATTGGAAATAATAATAACTGATCACAAAGGAGGAAAACCTCTAATCCATAAAGAAGATAAAGCCGCATAAACCTCTAATAAATACCACTCGTGTAAGGATCACGCCCGTGTCGTTGTTAACCGCATTAGTTACCGATGTTATAACAAACCTCAAACACATTTCTCACCTGTTCAACTTGACGTGACGAAAGTCATAAACTTTTTTTTCATTCGTAATCCTTTAAAAGCCCCGAACGATAGCAGATTGGCAACCGCGTACGATGCGAGACATTACAGCTCGTTTCGTCTAACTGAAAAGTGAAGGTTTCATTTATTTTTTTTCAATAATCTTTTTATTTTTTCTATTCGACTTTCCTTCAAAACGAGTCGCAGCACAAAATCGTAAACAAAATGCAAACGAGGCTCGATCACGTGATGCGTTCCATATGACATGCGCCCTCAGGAAAGACGAAATGCGTTTTCCCAAACGGGCAGCAATAACAACAACAACAACAACTATTAATAATAATGATAGCAAACAACTTCGCCGGTCGTTGTTGTTGTTTATTGCGATAGCCGAACGATAGATAGGACCCAAAAGACGCACTCGATCTGTCTGCCATCGATTGGAAAACACTTGACTGTTCACCTGGCTATCCCCTCCCCAACTTGTTTTGTTCTCAGACCACCTTAATAACAGGCTTTACGTTTTATGGCGTCTGTAGAATATTATTAGTAAGAAAATGTTAAAGGGAGGAAAGTGAGGACGAATCGGGCGGCGCCACAGTCTCGTTGTCGTCGTCGTCTGTCTCCGAGGAACCGTCGGCGAGATGCGCTTAATTGGAAACAACTTTAATTTTATTACATAAGTATCTCGAGAAAAAAAAAAGAGATAAAAGTCAATATAGGATTATATCTTTCAATTCCGTTATCACTAATTTCTTCATAAACTAATTTTACATAAACAACTCCCTATTAAAAGAACATTCATTTCTCCTTAACCTAAACTGCTCTTGTTTTTCATGATTCTTATCTCCTTTAAAATACACGATCATTTGTATAATAACATCCACAAGGATATTGTCGTTTACACCATCCACCTAAAACTTCCGCGATTATCAAAGAACAAATTTCCTCGGGTTAAACGTGGGCTCACAATCAGGTTGCGGTATGCGGAAACAAACAATAAACAAAACCGTAAACAAACACTTCAAATCCATTGAGGGTGTAACACAAAAATAGTGGGCTGGCTATAGACGTTGTCGGTTTCCCTAAAAATAAGGAAAAAAGATTTATATGAAGGGGTCGGGACAGAATAGCGCTAACCCTCATTTCTTCAATTTTAAGCTAGAGAGAAAAGAAAATATTCAAAACCTAACCGCTTCGTCACACTTCGTTTTGTCATAATCACTTTTGGTCACATTCATGTCATCTCATCCAGATGGTCACATTCACTTTGCCCCAGAATCATTTTCACTCAGTCGACTCGACACATACAACTCATCACATTCAAGTCGTCATAAAATATAAATATTACTAGAAAAATGAAGCGCTCTTGAATTTGTTATTGAGGATACGAAAGTAACAGGTATTTCTATGTCTTATATAAATTTTTAACAAGCGTTTGAAGTAACAGATATTTTAAACAAAATATTAACAACCCCCCCCCCCCGAGGACGGTATAGAAAAGTAGCGGAAGCCCTGAATTTATCTATTTTTACTCCTTTATCTGCACTTTTTAAACTCTCCCCCACCCCCCTCCAAATTTTTTTAATCGACATATTGATTTTCTCGAACAGTATTAAGAAAATGAAAAGGAGCTCTATTTTCTTTCGTTTCTCATCAGTTCCGTTCGAATGATATATCACATGCCATACACTGAGTGGCCAGTTTATTAGGAATACCCATGACTATGCAAATCCGTTGGCATAACAATTACTATGTATCAGTTGGTCACGTGACAGTCGGTACCAATATAAAGCGAGAACACATCTGTCAATAGCAAGTGATTTGAACGTCACCATAGGTAAAAAATAAGGATCTGAGCGACTTCGAGCTCAGGATGATAGTTGGTGCCCGGCGAGGTGGACTGAGTATTTCCGAAACCGCACGTCTTCTAGACTTTTCCCAAACAACCAATTCAAGGATTTACCAAGACTGGTTAAACAACCAAAAAACAACAGCCAGAGACAAGCCTGTAATCGCAAGCGACTCGTCGATCCAAGGGGTGAGCTTAGGATGGGAATGCTTGTTCGTGCGAAAAGAAACGTCACGACTCGTCAACTAAACGTGGAATACAACGCTGGACCGCAGAATAACATCTCTGAACGCACTACACGCCGTACATTGGCAAGGATGGGCTACAACAGCCGACGGCCAGTACGGGTACCTTTGATCTCCACCCAAAACCGCAAAAAAAGTCTCCAATTTGTCCGTGTACACTAACACTGGACCGTCGACAACTGGAAGAAGGTGTGCTGGTCGGATGAATCCAGTTTCCTATTGCACCATCCAGATGGCCGACTCAGAATTTGGAGACAACAGCACGAAGGTTTGGACCCCTCCTGTCTGGTTTCCACTGTTTAGGCTGGTGGAGGCTCTGTAATGGTCTGGGGAATGTTTTCCTGGCATACTCTTGGTCCGCTGATACCTGTAGAACAACGTCTTAATGGTCAAGGTTACCTGAATATTGTTGCCGACCACGTTCATTCCTTCATGGCTACTGTACCCATCGGAAGGATACTTCCAGCAGGGCAATGCTTCGTGTCACAAGGCTCGTATCGTCATGGAATGGTTCCAGGAGCACGATAATGAATTCAGCTCCCTCTTCTGGCCACCACAGTCCCCGGATTTGAACCCAATCGAACATCTTTGGGATGAACTGGAACGGGTTATTCGAGGCATGGATCCACCACCATCCAATAAGCATTAACTGGGAGCAGCTGTTGCATCCGCATGGACAAACATCACGGAAAAATGCTTCCAGCGGCTAATTCAATCCATGTCACCGCGAATTCGTGCTGTTATAGCTGCTAGGGGTGGCGCAATGCAATATTAGGGGGGGGGGTGTTCCTAATAAACTTTCCATTCAGTGTATGTTTTCATAGTTCTAAAGACCAAGTGGCTGCCCCTTTACTTATCTTGGCTGCCACCCCCCACAACTCCGACCCTACTGGGACAATTTGGCCCAAACTTTATATTAATGTAGATCTTCCCTAGAGAAATCTGCATACCTAATCGTAGTATTAATTTCACTTCTTTACATACACAAATACATGTAGACGCTTTGGTCCCCTCTATCTCCCACCCCGGAAACTCCGACCCTAGTGGCCCAATCAAACCCAAACTAAATAGTAAAGGTACATATGACCTTAGTAAGATACATGCCGAATTTCAATCTTCTATCTCAAAAAAATGCAGAAATTATGACGGGGACGGACGGACATTGTAAAAACAATAAGTAGCTCCATTCTTCCGCTACTTAACAAGAAATTAATCCTCCCGAGGAAGGTATAGGAAAGTAGTGGAAGGGCTGAGGTCATGTATAGTTACCCCCCACCCCCATATCTGCAATTTGTAACCCCCTCCCATATTTTAATCGAAAACTTGATTTTCTCCAACGTAGTATTTAGAAAGTGCAAAAGAGCTCTATCTTCTTTCGTTTCTCATCATTTCCGATCGAATGATATATGACATGCCATATGTTGCAATAGTTCTAAAGAACTGCCACCCCCACAACTCCGATCCCA
Organism: Rhysida immarginata; assembly: GCA_023313115.1. Taxonomy (NCBI): domain Eukaryota; kingdom Metazoa; phylum Arthropoda; class Chilopoda; order Scolopendromorpha; family Scolopendridae; genus Rhysida; species Rhysida immarginata. The sequence continues at coordinate 7,637,828 of JAHWFO010002284.1, forward strand.
TTGGGACAATTTGGCCCAAACTTCATAGGAATGTTGAGCTTACCTAGAGGAATCTGCATACCGAATTTCACTCCTTCATATGCATAAATACCTCTAATTTCCGCCCCCGAAGCTGTGACCCCAGTGGGCCAATCAAAACGAAACGAAATAGTGAAGGTGCACTGCCCATAGTAAGCTACATTCCGAATTTCAACCTTCTACCTCAAAAATGCAGAAATTATGAAGGGGATGGACGAACAGACAGACGGACATTTGAAAACAATAAGTAGCTCCATTCTTCCGCTACTTAATAATGGATCTTTTTCAGACGAACGCTGTGTTTTGATTCGCAATCTAATTCTTCTGCAAAACAAATCAAAATTATTGTTTGATTTTTTGGGGGAGAGGAGGAGGAGGAAGGTTAATAGGGGATGGGGAAAGCCAGCCTTTCGTATCTTTCTGGTTAACGATCCTTCAATAAATGCGATACTTCCCCTTCACGGTCAGTTTACTAGTTACGACCCATTAAATATTAATGACTCCCTATTTAAACCTAGCCTCCCCCTTTCTTGCCACATCTGTTTTTTTACTCTCCCTTCCTTTATCAATTATTATATGCCATTGCTGTCTTTATTGCTACAAAGATTTGTATGCATTTAAATAGCTCCAATAGGGCTTTTTAAAAATTTCCAGGAATGGTTGTTCTGGTTTGATGAGAAATTAATCTTTAAAGTATACATCAGTAAGCTGACCGCTAGGGTGAATAGAAACATTTTTCTGATGTAAAATTCATCAAAATTCTTTGTCAAGACTGAAATGAAACCTGTTTTCCGGGGCAAAATTATTTCAATAATATCTTTTGGATTACCAATTAGGAGCAGTGTGCCAAATTGTACTTGAAACGTCTCAGATCTTCTTATAATAATTATTGTTTGAGAGCTTCCTTTAAATTGCAGGCACTTTCGCAAAATATACTTTTTTATAATGTTAATGTATTTTTATAAGTTTTTTATAATTTTGCTGTGTTAGTTTGTTTAGGTCAAATCTTGTAATCAATATTAAACCAACTTTCCGACAAGCTAGGGAGCTGCAATTTGACACACTTATGCAGAATCGATGACAATTTATGATAAAGAAAAAAAATTTCAAATCGGTTCATTGGTTCGTGTTCTAATGGTACTAACTCATTACTACGAATTGATTGTTGTAACAATTGGACATTTCGTTATGGCGAGAGGTAAATGTATCTATTGTTTATTGTTGCAAAATTAAGCTGTATTGTTGCCACTAAATAAAACATTATAAAAGCTTGGTTTGATAAAACCTTTTTCCTCTTAACTTGTTACTTTTGATTATTTGATTTGTTTTTTTTATCCTCTTCTTGAACTAAGCGATACCTCTAGATCTTCCTTTCACCCTGCTCACTTTGTTAATCGCAATAGTTTTGTGATGATGTCCATTATTGAAAAACTCGTATATTTACCTTCGAATTTCGTCGCTCTGTACGCTTTAGCTTGACTCGCTTTATATATAACATGTAGAACATGGAATTTGTTACCTTATGACATCCGTTCGAAAATCTACTCTTTTTCTAAATTTAGTGTAAATATCATTGTAACCATTTTAAAAATGTTTTAAAGAACTATACCTTAAATAACCAACTGGATTTAAAATTTTTATGATCTATTGTAACTTATATTTGTTTAATATTCTTTGTTCCTTTTTTAATTGTTTTGTACGTTTACCCTATGGGATGCACTAACTAACTAAATAAATAAATAAAAAGAATGAATAATAAATATTCTTTTCTATTCATTTTTAAAATATCATAATCGCTCACCTAAGTGTACATTTTATGCACGTCATCCCTCCAAAAAGGCTACTCTTATATATTTTCCTATTTTGATCAACATTTTCATAGTATGTAACTCGTTACTCCAATCCATTCCTCAAATACTCCTCTCCTAATGACCCTCAGACGCACCCTATCAACCTAATGAGTACATGTGACGACCTGAATGTGTCCATTTGACCGAGTGGCGAAACGTTTCTGGGACGAATTAAATGTGGCGTCTTGAATGTGACAAGCTGAATGTGTCGAGTCGACTGAGAGACAAAACGATTCTGGGACAAAGTGAATGTGACCATTTGAATGCGACCAAAAGCGGCTATGATAAAACGAAGTGTGACGAAACCACCTGCTACCGTTCGAATCCATAAATCTGGAATTAAATAATTCATAAATTTGAATACATTTATTTGGTTGCATATTGTTTTCTAAGATGAGTCAACATATTTTCTAATTATATTTTTTATTTTGAAATTATTTTTCAAATAATGTGTAGAAATGGTGGGTTTCACTATTTTGCTCCGATATACAGGGTGTCTCTAAATTATCTCCCGTATAATACATGTTTATTACTCAAACACTATTACAGATTTTAACGTGATTTTTTTTATTCACAAAGAAAAACTTGCGTGAATTGATAATGAAACACGCGGTTGGCGCGTGGTACCATTGTTGGCGCGTTGTTCTATTTTTCGCGAGACGCAGTAAATAATGTTGAGTGTTCAAGAAAAAGCTCAATGCGTGTTATGGCTTGCGGAATTTAAGTCAAAGATTACAGTTCCCAGAGAATGTACAAAAGAAAGTTTAAAAAGGATCATCCAAATCTTAAGTCAATTAAGCTATCGCATGAAAAATTTTTAAACACAGGCAGCCTGTCACACAAAAAGGATGCTAGTAGACTTTCAGCGACATCACAGAGAGTAGAAAAGGTCAGGGAGGCGTTCGATCATAGTCCCCGTAAATCACTTCGCCAAGCGGCTCGTCAACTGGATATGCCAATGACATCCGTACATAAAATAGTGAAGCACCGCCTTCGTCTTGCACCCTACAAAATCCAGATGATGCATGAACTGAAGCCAGATGACCGACCGATATGCTACAAATAATCGACAATGACATTTTGTTTTCTGATGAGGCAACATTCCGTATTTCCGGAGCAGTAAACCGACACGACTGCCACATTTGGGGCTCACAAAACCCCTACGTTCTAAGGGAGCATATACGCGACAGCCCAAAGGTTAATGTTTGGTACGGTTTAATGCATGATCGAGTAATCGGACCTTTCTTTTTCGCTGAAGACACCATTACCGCTGCAATCTACCTAAATATGCTGAAGAACTACCTGATTACACAGGTGGAAGAACTCAGCCCAACATACAGGGTGATTCAGTCAATTTCTGACCATTTCAGTACTATGATTTATTGACCCATTAATGTTTACAAACTTAGCATTTCAGTATGATATTTTAGGCAGTTCGGAGTTTTATTCCCGTGGAAAAGTCTTGATGAAATGCTCAATGTGGCTACCACGAACGTTTTGAACTACTCGCAGTTGAATGGTGAAGTTGTTCATAACTCTATCCAGGATTTCTGCATCCACAAGAGTGCACCAGTCGACGATGTTTTGTCGCCGCTGGTCTAGGGTTCTTGGTGCTGTAGTGAACACACTGTCTTTAAGGAACCCCCAGAGATAAAAATCACATGGGTTTAGGTCAGGACTCGTAGGGGGCCAAAGAAAGCAACCCCCGAATCGATCTGGAAACCTGTTTGAAATGACACGATTACCGAATTTCTGATTGAGAAAGTCTAGCACTTCATTAGTGGTGTGAGGCCTAGCCCCATCCTGTTGAAACCATTGACGTCGATGCGGTATACGCCTCCTTCGCAGCTCGGGGATGAAGAAGGTTTCCAACATGTTAAGGTAAGCCTGTGACGTTACGGTGCCCTCAAAAAAGAACGGACCAATGATGCCTCTTTAGGAAATAGCGCACCAAGCCATAACCTTTCGTGGCTGAAGAGGTGACTTATGGATCTCATGAGGGTGCTGGGAACCCCAAAAACGAACGTTGTGTTTATTAACGTCACCTGACAGATGGAAGAAGGCCTCATCTGACACCCACAGGTTGTCCACAATGTCCTGATTGGCTTCCATTTCTGCTCCAAACTCCATCGCAAATTGTTGTCGCTTCTGTCTTCCAGTGTCTGTTAACTCCTGATAAACATGGATCTTATACGGGAACAGGTGTAAATCCTTTCTCAAAATTCGCTACGTCATGGTATACGACAGCCCTTCTTCAATGGATAGGCGGCGAACAGATTTTTTGGTAGAGGAATCGACCAACCTTGTGCGAACATTTTCGACAACTTCGGCCGTTCGAACACGAGCTTCGCTCCCACCTTTTTTCTTGCCTTTAACACATCCAGTGGCACGAAATTGCTTGACAGAATCCATGATTGTTTGCCTACCTGGTGCGTCTCGACACTTATACTCCTTCAGGAACTTTCTTTGCATGGTTTCAGGTGATTTTGTCTCGAAATACCATTCGACAACTTTGCATTTCTGCTCTGTTGATAAAGCGGGCGCCATTTTTCAACAATACGATTTTCATGCAGCGCCGTTGCAACAATACAAACTCCAACGATTTAGAAATTCGATATGGCGCTCATATTCTTTCAATTGTTTATCCCTAATGCACGTCATTCGAGTGAAATGGTCAGAAATTGACTGAATCACCCTGTAGTATACCAACAAGATGAAGCGCCTCCTCACTGGGGCCTGCAAGTTAGGCAGTGCTTTGATACGAACTTTCCAGGACTATGCGGACCTTCTGGCCCTGTCGCTCACCCGATGCGAATCTTCTGGATTTTATTCTTCTGGGGATATGTGAAAGACAGCGTGTACAAGATCAACGTTGATGACGTTGAAACTCTCAATAACAAAATAATTGAAACGATCGCTGAAATCACCCCCGAAATGCTAGCCCGAACATGGGAGGAAATCGAGTTTCGCTTTGACGTCCTTCACGCCATAAATGAGGGGCCATTGAAATTTACTAAGGCATGCTAAGAAACGTTTTGAGTTTTTCTTTGTGAATAAAAAAATCACGTTAAAATCTGCAATAGTTTTTGAGTAATATACATGTATAATACGGGAGATAATTTAGAAACACCCTGTATATTAAACTGAAATACTGCATGCGAGTTTTCACGTCTTTCTTTTGAATCTCGAACATATTACATATTATATACGGTAACTTAATAAAGAGATTAAAGTAATAGCAACTTGAAGGAGTGTCATAGGATTTTTATAACATATTGAAACAAATAATTTTTATCACATGGCGCTTCAATGTAAAAGTGTAAACATTTTTTACAACCGTAACTCAATGTCACTTTGGTTCACGTCTGCTGTTTCACATCTACTTGCTTAAAAAAAATCACGAAGGTCCCAAAAAGTACTGAATATTTTCTTCTTTTTCACTTTTCAAGTTTTTCATAACATTTATGAGTACCAATCTGAAGAGGAAGGAATGTTACTCCTTTAACTGTGTTATACTCCCTTCCCTCATTTCTATGGATACATTTTTTCTATTAATTTTCCTTTTCTTGGAAGACGAGCTTTGAGGGCTACGGAGCTGTGATCTGCTGTTACTTGGAGTAGAAATATTACCTTGAGACGATGAACTCGCTGGAGCAGAAAAAGCAGCTTCGTATTTTTTTTCTGAATCTAATAAAGCATGTAGAATACATACGGTGGCCATCCATCCGTTATTTCGAAGTGCTGTCCTTGCAATTTTTTTATTTTTGAAAAAATCGATTTTTGTCCTTTATTTTTACGATCACCCATTTTACTTTTCAAATGGAGGGTGGATTTTGTGACATCAAACAGCACGAGAATTTACTCAGAAATCCATAGCACTTGTCAGTTTGACATATCTGTCATAGGTTGGAAGTGAGTTGATGATTCTTTTGTGCATAGTCAAGCTTCAACTCTTCATAGACATTTTCTTAAAAAAAGAGTCTCAGAATATTTCAATGTGCGAAACTTTCGTTAGTTTTAAAGAATTAAAATTTCAATTGTCTGAACATAAGGCGACCATTAATGTTATACAAACTATTTCACGATTGGAAAAAAGAACGCTATCAGGATAAAAAAATTGTTTGAAAAGAATGTTCTATCATTTTATCAAACGTGTTGATTATTCAAATCAGTAGGATAACGCTTTTCAACAATGATTGAAGTTGAATGGATTGAAGCCTCACCACTCCGTGTTTAATTTTATTATATTTACGGAATCCCGAAAAATAGAATTTAATGCCGATAAATGGAAACTTATACCCCATAACGATATATCAATATATCAGGTATCCGCGTTTGGCGTTCTTTATTTTCCCTAGCAAAACATGGTCGCTGTAAGAATACAGTACATGTAAGCAGAATAATAATAATAATAATAATAATAATAATAATAATAATAATAAGCAGAATATTACAAAATCAGGATCCTTAAGGAATCATTATCTGAAAAGTCCTCTGAATCACCATCTTCATGAAAAAGTTGCTTGCTGCAGCCTGAATCATTGTAATAGAACCTCCTTCCAATGTCACTGTGAAAGTTACGTTAGATGGGCGTAGCTATGAATTATGTTGGGGGGGGGGGGGAGCCAAATACATATGTGAGAAAATTATATGGAAAAGTGTACTATATACCATCTCCATCTTTGCAGAACAAAACCAATACCCCAGTAGTCTACACTTTCCCATTTACCTCTCTTTTCCACCAAAAATCAAAGATTTGATACAAGTTTACTTGGCTACGCCCATGGAAGGTTAGCACTATTTTGGCGCGGGGAAGTTTGGTGTATTACGAGGGTGAAGGCATTTTCCTATCATCCGTTAGCATTAAAGAAAACTCTTCAAGCGAGACCGAGAAATTGATAAAATTAAGGGTTACCATTATTTTGTCCCGACCCCTTCACATAAAGATATGTTTCTTTTGGGGATGCGCCAATTTTCTTAAGTGGGGATGGAAACGGTACAGTAATTTTTTAAAATTGCATATTTAATAATTTTTCTTTCTTTAATTCACCATGCCACGAGATACCATGTTGAATAATGAAGAGAGGGGAAAGATGATGGCATTTAAAGACGCAGGAATCAGTAACAACAAGAAGCTTTTCAAGGCATGTTGTGAAGAATTTTCTCGACAATCCGATATGCAACAATTAAGCGTAAGGGAGGGAAGAAGAAACTTACACAATGGAACCGAAGGCAGATTTTTAGAACAGCTTCCAACGTTACCAAAAGCGTAAAAGAAATAAGACATGAATATGAACTAGAGCAAAAGTCAATAAAACTGTTTGGAGAACCTTGAATGCAATCAACAAATTTCACGATCAAAAATGGCTCCTTGTCCAAGCTTGAAGCCAAGATAATCACCTTTGCTAAGGAACACATCAGATTAAACACTAATTGGCAACGAGTAATTTTCTCAAACGAAAAAAATTCAACATGGACGGACACGATGGTTATTTTTCAAAGCGTAATTTTGGAGGAGGCTTAGTAATCTGGGGTGGATTTAGTGCGTTTGGTAAGACGGTCCTAGCATTTATTACAACTAAGATTAATAGCCAAGGTATCAAAAAGTTGTTCAGGACTTTCCCAAGTGTACAGCATGTCTTTCAACAGACAACGTCTCGATCCATGTGAACCTCAATATAAACTCACAACTGCAAAAAAACATCACAGATTTCGGACAGATTGACGAAGTTTTGCTGACACAAGGTAACCATACTAAATATTAAAAGGCCGTTATTTGAAATTTCTTCAATATATTTGAAGATAAAATGTGATGTTCTATATCAATGAAAAGAGAAATTTTTCAGTTTTTTTTTTTTGTTAAATTTTCAAAAGAAGCAATTTGTTAATTTGTTGAATATATGTTTCTTAGGTTTAGAAATTCAATGCAAAACAAAATAAAATTAATTTCAAAGATAAAGTAATAAAATTATTTTAAAAAATGATATGTTCTATAAACATGCATTTCACTGCATTTTATTCTGAAAGGATGAGCTTTGTGAAAGCACTGCTTCTGCCCCACCTGAACAAATAAACACTTTACTGCTTGATTGTCGATTGTCGTTGATTGATAAGAATTACAATTTATTGCGTTAACAATCCTATTTACTGCACTTTTATTTCGCTGTAAACATTTTTATTTCGTTATCGACATGGCTACATCTCTAAAGAGGAAACGCAACCAATCGCGAATAATGTTGGCCCGATGATGGCGCATTGTCCTTCTGGAACATCCCATCGTTGTTCGGGTACACGAAGGCCATGAGGGCTGCAAATGGTCAACTAGCAGATGGAAATAATGATTCCCAATCAATGGTAGATCCAATTTGATCAAAGGACCGAAACCCTGCCATGTGAACACGCTCAACTCAATGATGGAGCCACCACCAACTTGCATAGAGAAATCAGAAGTCAACAATTCTTGATGCTGTAGAGAAATCACCACTGGTGAAAAAATGAGATTTGGCCATGGCGTTTCACATTCCACAGTCAAGCTTATCAACAATTATAAAAAATGCCGCACCATCTAACAAGCGTATGTTGTCAGTTTTAGAGGAGATTAAGTCGTACATCCTGTATGACAACGATGTTCCATCAGATCTTTTCAATTTATATAGTTCTGTGAACAGTACTATTACAAAAATTTATATTCGTTCATGTAAACAAATTTCAATAATCAATTGCATATAATTTTCTGAAAACTACGATTAACTAAAATTGTTAGACTTGATTCATACGAAAACCGGATATTACGAAAAAAAATTTGGATCCCCTGAATTTCATAATATCAAGTTTCGACTTCGAATATATCAAGTTTCGTTAATATATTAGGGCGTGCCCAAGACAAAATTCATATGAACCACAAAAGACAATCTTCTATATCAGCCTTAAAATATACACTAAGTGGCCAGTTTATTAGGAACACCCATGACTATGCAAATCCGTTGGCATAACAATTACTGCGTATCAATTGGTCATGTAACAGTCGATACCAATATAAAGTGAGAACACACCTGTCAACTGCAAGTGGTTTGGCCGTCACCATGGGCAAAAGAAAGGATCTGAGTGACTTCGAGCGCGGGATGATTGTTTGTGCCCGACGAGGTGATAAAATATTTCCGAAACCGCACGTCTTCTAAGCTTTTCCCGAACAACCAATTCAAGGGTTTACCAGGACTGGTTAAACAACCAAAAAACACCAGCCAGAGACAAGCCTGTGGACACAAGGGATGAGTCTCGTTCCAAGGGGTGAGCGCAGGATGGGAAAGCTTGTTCGTGAGAATAGAAACGTCACGACGACTCGTCAACTAAACGTGGAGTACAAAACTGGAACGCAGAATAAAATCTCTGAACGCACTATACGCCGTACATTGGCAAGGATGGGCTACAACAGCAAAAACCGCAAAAAACGGCTCCAATTTGCCTGTGATCACAAACACTGAACCACCGATGACTGGAAGAAGGTGTGCTGGTCGGATGAATCCCGTTTCCTATTGCACCATGCAGATGGTCGACGCAGAATTTGGAGATAACAGCACGAAGCGATGGACCCCTCCTGTCTGGTTTCCACTGTTCAGGTTGGTGGAGGCTCTGTAATGGTCTGGGGAATGTTTTTCTGGCATACTGTTGGTCCGCTGATACCTATAGAACAACGTGTTAATGGTCAAGGCTACCTGAATATTGTTACCGACCACGTTCATCCCTTCATGGCTACTGTGTTTTCCCCATCGGAAGGATACTTCCAGCAGGACAATGCTCCGTGTCACAAGGCTCGTATCGTCATGGAATGGTTCCAAGAACACGATAATGAATTCAACTCCCTCTTTTGGCCACCACAGACCCGGATTTGAACCCAATCGAACATCTTTCGGATGAGCTGGAACGGGTTATTCGAGGCATGGATCCACCACTATCCAATAAGCATCAACTGGGAGCAGATGTTGCATCCGCATGGACAAACATCACGGAACAATGCTTCCAGCGGCTAATTGAATCCATGCCACAGCGAATTCGTGCTGTTATAGCTGCTAGGGGTGGCGCAACACAGTATTGGGAGGGGGGGGGGCGGTCTCCTAATAAACTGGTCACTCAGTGTACAGCGTAAGTCAAACTGATGGACCCGATTTCAGAAGTTTTATTCTGTGAAATCTAATGAACATATGGTATTTTGAGACATGTGCTACGAAAGGTTAAAGTTCAAAGTTCCTCAAAAATGATTAATGTGGATTTGTGGTTTCTCGTCGTTAGTTTAATCACAGATTTGCTTACATGATAGTCAAGTACATAGAACGATCTCTGTTCTCCAGTCAACATCATTTTCCTTAATCGCTCGTTAACCTTTCGAAGCATATGTTTTCACTTTCTAGCAGCGAGGGATTAAGAAAAGTGTTGTTGACTGGAGAACAGAGATCGTTCTGTGGGGTTGACTACCATGTAAACAACTCTGTGATTAAACTAACAACGACAAACCACAAATCCACAATATTATTTTTTGAGGCACTTTGAACGTTTACCTTTCGTAATACATGTCTCACAATAACTTTCGTTTCATTAGATTTCACAGAATAAACTTCTGAAATCGAATCCATCATTTTGACTTACCCTGTATAATTTGCTCTCAAGAATACGGATGGATGGAATACGGATAATCGGCTTATTTCTCCTTAAAAGTTTAGTTCCGAGTGTATTAGAGAAATCGATATTTCATTATTATTTCTTAGTTCTTTTTATACGAGTCTCTGAAACATTCGAGCACTTTTTATTCTCTTGATAATACAAAGCAATGGGCTAAATTAAATTCAAAATTACAGACTGAAAGGTGACTTCCAAATGTTCCTCGTCTGCGACGAGCAAACCTAGCACTGGCCTCCCGTTATTCCATTTATTATAAACGCTCGTCGTTACGATTATTATTATTCAATTAGATGTATCGCCCAGTTGCCATCGTAATTCATTTCCGATGATCGCTGCCTTCATTAAGTCCTCGCCATTTATAAGCATTAAAGAGACGACCGTCGGCCAGGATTCTAATGCTCGCAGATTAAACTCTGACATCCTTTATGGGAATAAATGATAAACAATTTCCACGGAGCTAATCAAAACAGATGCCGGTTATGTAATGGGCGAGAAATGGCATTAAAACAAGAGGTGGTTTTTGGCGTCACGCTTTTATTAAAAAATTTTTCCGTGCTATTTTATTAAATCCCTTGAAATGGGGTTTCTATAACAGTGGTTCCTTAAACACCAAGACACATTATATAATGTATGTATAACACTCATTTATCCAATTTGTGGCTAGTTTTATGCGCGGCTTGTATGCTGTTAAATGCTGTATGTAAAGCACTGATAAGACAGAAGTTCAGACATAGATCCAGACATCGATAGACGGAGGCAAATCGATTTTGAAGGAGAACGAAAACAAGGCTCATACGGGCTATTTTAAAGTGATCCACCTAAATATCTACAAATCTGTTAAAATTGTTAGCAATCTGTTAATACAATGCTATAGGAAAGTAAGGATGCGCAATCTGATGCTCATGTCAAATTTGACATTTGACCTCTTTAAAGGGTCAAATCATAACGTAACTTTTTAACCGTGTAGGATACAACAAAAGTAGCAATGGAAAACTAGAAATGTAGAACACACCATGTTTACCCCTAAATCACCATTATTACATAACTTATTTCATTATTTCAATTACAGAAAATATGTTCAATTTGGTTACCATCTGAAGCAATACATAACTGAAATCGTAACTGGTTTTCATACACATTAGTAAATGTTGTTCGAGAAATGCTTGTACATGCGTATTGAATTCGAGTTTTCAACTCATCCAAGTCTCTGAAGCAGTTTGATATAAGTTACAGCACCCTTCACATAATCCCCTCCCCCCAAAAAAAAGAAATTCATGGGAGTCAAATCAAGCGACCTTGGGGACCACCGGACAAGACCCAACTGTCCTGTCCAATTTGTTCCAAAAGCACTTCTCAAGAGTTGTGACATTTCAGTAGTTCTATGGGGTGATGCCCCATCCTACTAGAACCATTCAACTCGAAGCTCAGCCAAAGACAAACTTTCTGCCCAATCACAAACCACAATTGCACCCTCGTATCGTGCACCAGTCATTGTATCCTCGTAAAAAAGTGGACCAATGACTGTCAAATCATACATCCCGCACCAGACTTTAGTCGACCTCTGTATTGATGGTTTGTTTCCCTGTTAAAGTGCGGATTGGTTTGTGACTAGAAGCGTAAATTGTGGTTATTTATAAAACCATCTTGAATGAGCGTAGACTCATCACTCCAGAGAATGCACGTATTAAAATGATTGTTAATGTCTAGCATAGCAAGCAGAAAGTTGCAAAAATCCATCCTCAACTGTTGATCCTGCTTTCTTTCAAGTACGTGAACAAGGCTTAGATGGTATGGATGGTATTTATGTTTGTGGAGTATTTTTCAAATACTTCGGCATGATAACCTACATTCGGAAAAAGCATTTTTAATACTTGCATGAGGGATTTACTTCAGAAAAGGCGATCACATCAATGTCAGTAATGTTTCTCTTAATTGCCTTCTGGGATGACGTTGATATACACACCCTGTTCTTCGTAATCTGTTTGTTACTCCTGAAATCTTACTCCTGAAATCGTGCAATGTGTGACATTGGACTGAGGAAATCTAGTGCAATTTTTGCATACAGCAGCACGATGGTTTCTGTTGCATTCACCATAAATTATAATCATTTCCAGCATTTCTGCATTACTAGGCATTTTTGATCATTTGTATCCGTCTAATATGTGTGTATTACTACATTTGATTATGAATTATTGTTTTACTTTTAAATGCTACTAAAAATAACAACGGCACTTGGGATTCTCCTCAACTGGGTAAGGGAAAAACTATCATATGTAGTTGAACGCTTCAATAAACTATCTTAATTTTTTTTAATTTTCTAGGAAATTAATATTTAAGTTATGTAAAAAATGGTGATTTAGGGGTAAAGGTGGTGTGTTCGACGAGTTTTCCATTGCCACTTTTGTTGCTTCTTACACGGTTAAAAAGTACTTATGATTTGATCCCTTAAAGAGGACCATCAGATTGTGCATCCTCAGTTTTCTATAACATTGTATTAACAGATTATTGACAATTTTAATAGATTTATGGGTGGATCACTTCAAAGTAAACTGGTGCCTCCGAAAGCCAGCTCGTGAATCTTGCTTACGATCAGTTTGCCATTTTCTTTGACCATGACTGACAATTTATGTGTTCCTCTGCAAATCAGTGATGTTCAACGTGGTATTATCCCCTGTTAAGGACAATGGTGCTGCATCGCAGTTTCCATCATAACAAACTTGCAAGAGGGAAGTTGTTCCACACATTCAAGCCAAATATGCAGCCGTCAAGGCTGCGATAGTGAACGTTGTCTAGGACGAAATGCTGAACCGCTACATTGGCCTTGCCTAAAGGCGCAAATTATGCATGTTGCATAACCATGGATCTGAAGCAGAAACAAAGAGCAGAGCTGGAGTTCTTGACCCCAGAGGATGTACTGCTAAGCCAATATCTACAAACTATTCATGGGAAGGCGATAATTGATGAGAGTAATATGCAAACACAAACCGCGTAATGGGGAACCTTCGAGTTAGCTGTTTCAAAATATTATTATTATTATTATAATTATTTCAATTAATTCTTAAAAATAAAGATAACTAGTTTTCAGCCAAGTTTGGCCTTGTTCCCTTTTCCAGTTTTGAAAAAACATGATCGGCTGGCTCTTCAGCCCAATCATGCTAATTTCTATAGTAATTTGTGATTGGCTGTTCCTACTGCTAAAATAGACTGTAACCTTGTATCATTGTATTCTTGCTGAACGAGGACCACTATGTGGTCGAAATGTACGTTGAAGTAGTACATAAATTCTTATGTGGACAAGAGGTTGTTTGTCTTCCTTCATTGTATTATAACCACAGTTTCCTGGTTGTAATTACAAATTTTGTGCTGAAAAGGGAAGGAAAAAATTCCCGACCTGGATTTGAACCAGGACATCAATGCTAAGATGTCCATAAAGAATGCCTTGAATGTCTATTGGGCTATCAAGTGACTTCACAGAAGTCCATAAAGACACTTCGTAAGAACGCTATTGCTATTCAGTGTCCGCATAATTGGTAGTTCAGTTGGTTAGAACAGCAACAGAAATGGCTGTAATCCCTGGTTCGAGTTCGGGTCGCGGAATTTTTCCTTCCTTCAGTTTATCAATTTATTTATGTTTTATTATTCCAAAGTAGATATGATACGTGCGTTCAAAGGTAGCGCAAATGCATCGACACTGATGATGATTATTTTGTGCATATAGAGTTACTGTACAGAGTGTCTTAAAAGTCTGAATCTTTAAAGAAAATTTTATAGATCATGTTCAAAATGACCACCGTTTTCCGCAAGACACAGATCCAGGCTGTCATTCGAACAGACCCGGCTACGGGTGGTAAAATCAATCTGCTGAGAAGCGTTTCTGATTTTGGAGGCCAAAGGATGCAGATTGCAAACGATCTTCTTCAGCCATCAACCAGGAGAATGACCTCGACGCGTTTCTTCTTCGTCAAAACCAGCTTCATCTGCTGGAAAGAAAAGAAAAATGGATGCAGAAGAATGGAGCTACTTAATTTGTACATGTCCATCTTGTCCGCCGTCTGACTCCTTTATACTTTTATACTTTTTATATGCTATAATTTTATACTTTTTTGACGTAGAAGGTTGAAATTCTGAATGTAGCTTACTATGGGCATGTGCTAAGTCACTATTTAGTTTAGTTTTGATTAGCCCACTGTGGTCGGAGTAACGGGGGTGGGAATTAGAGGGGACCATCTAGCCTTTATGGTATTTAGGTATGTACAGGAGTGAAATTCTGTATGCAGATTCCTTTAAGCAAGAACTATACTGTTAAGAAGTTTGGGCCAAATTGTCCCAGTGGATCGGAGTTTTGGGGGGGTAGCAGTCACGTGGTCTTTTTTTTTCAAACGGCAACAAATGGCATCTGATATGTCATTCGATCGGAAATGATGAGAAATGAAAGACGATAGAGTTCTTTTCAATTTTTTAAATACTGAGTTTGAGAAAATTAATTTTTGCTAAAAATTGGGGATTGAATGGTGCGGTTAAAAGGAATAGAAAGTAGATGAACTCAGGGGCTTCCGCTACTTTTCTATACCCTCCTCGGGGGAATGGAACTTAACTATTACAGTTTTACATATCCGTCTGCCCGCTTGTCTGTTCGTCTCATATTTCTACATTTTTTGACTAGAAGGTTGAAATTCGGAATGGAACTTACCATGAGCATGTGCTACATCGCTATTTACTACTTTGTCCTTTAACAGGAGGACTTTCCTCTACAACACTATGGAAAGTTGAAAAACAACCCGTTTGAGATTAGAGAAATGGCAATGAAATGCATTTCACGTTTATGTTTCAAGCATGACTTGCATGTAAATAGGATTTTACTGAATTACATCTTGCTAAAGCTTATTTTTTATGCGTTTGATTCTGACACTTTGTCTCAGCGAGATGGATCAATAATAATTTAGTTTGGTTTCGATTGGCCTGCCTGTGGTGGAGTTACGGGGGGGAAGTTAAAGGAATGAAATTCGGTATGCAGATTCCTCTAGACAAGATCTACATTACTATGAAGTTTAGGCCAAATTCTCCCAGTGGGATCGGTGTTTTGTGGGTTAGCAGTCACGTGGTCTTTTTTTTTTCAAACGACAACATATGGCATCTGATATGTCATTCGATCAGAAATGATGATCCCAGGGATTCCACTATTTTCCTATAAATTGAGAATATGCCGCTGGTACAAATCTCTATGAACGTCAATCAAAAGTTGAAATCGTCTGGGGTCGTGGTATGTAAATTCTTTACTAATATGAACCATTCTTGGAATGGTTTCAGTGCTGCGATTTCCTTCAAGGCCAAGCACAGGTATTAGCACGATAGCTACCTTTCCCGATGCCCTTTGCAGCAATCCATAGCCCGGACAAAAAACTAGCAATTTTTTTTTTTTTATAGCTAGCTCTATTTAAAGGAAAACTACCCTTACGAAAGTATCAAAACATGTTCTGGTCAATGAAAACACAGTAAATATATTGTAGGAATGTATATTTACCCACAGATTTTGTTATTTTCTGTATTTTAAGTTCAGGTCTTAATTTCTTAAAATACTTTTTCAAACGTGTATCATGAAATTTCACATCAAAATTTAATCTCAGTTTTTTAATAAATTTCTAGTCGACCTAAAAACCGACCGCTTTCGGCTTGCCCAGTCAACAAACCAGTTTTCAAGAAGATAAATGGTAATTTTCACCTTCGAGTATGTTAATCAAGTGCAGACATTAATTTCTACTGTCCAGCGGATTGAGATTACAGAATTGATTGTGGAAATTGAGCGTCGCCAATTTATTACAGATAAGGTGCGCTAAACGCAGGGACGCGCCAACCGAGAGTGCAAAGAGTGCATCGCACCCAGACGCTAAAGGTCATTAAATTATGTAATTCTTATACAAAAAAAAACTCACAAAAAATTAAACATGAGAGAGAGAGAGAGAGAGCGAGAGAGAGAGAGAGAGAGAGAGAAATTTTTTTTAAAGTAATAATAAGTGGGTTGTATAGGCTACTGAACTACCCAGACTAAACGTCACCCTGTTGGAATGTTCCCTTGAAATTCAGAATGAACCTTCAGGGTATAGTGGATCATATCTAAAATTTCGTTTTATCATTGTTTTTTTGTGCTTTAGTACTCTTTTTATAAAGTATTCCACAAATTTCGTGGATCAGTTCATCTCTGCAACGCTAGCTCGTCCGCCCATTCCTCTGCCCTGGGAAACAAAACGGAAAATTATCGGAAATGGAAAGTTGTTCGTAGAATATTAATATCGTGATGTTTGACGGCCTCTTTTTTAAGCAGGGAAAATCAAGTGGAAACGCATAAAAATGAAAAAAGTTTCCTGTTTTCGTGTTGTTGTGTGTTTGTGAAATGTTTTCATGTCCAGTCGGTTTGTTTTTTTGAAAAATTTTCGCCTTAAGAGATGTTGTTTTAAAGCAATCTAGAGTACATGTATAGAATAACATCATAAAAGACTGTTGTTTACATTTTATTTTTTTAACTTGTTTTACACCCAACAAATGAAACTCTAAAGAGTAGATCAATACGTATTTAAAATATTCAAGTAATCTGTTATACTTAATTCAGAATACGATTTTTTTAATGTAATTTCGGTCTAATAGACGTCTAAACAACTCATGGAAATGGGCGTTGTTTTGAACTAGGAGTACTGAAGTAAGGAGAGGGCAAAGAAAACACTACGCTTTGAAGATAATATCTTAATCCTTCGTTGTTTACTACGTTCAATGATAATAAAATTCTGAACCGAAACTAATATAGATAACACCTATATCCAATAATATATCGATTAAAAATTATTAGGTGTCATAGTACATATTTATTGATTTCATAGGCGCAAACTACAAATACGTACACACGAGGATAAAATTACTCAGCCAGCAATACGAGTCAAGAACTCAGCCAGCAATACTCGACGACTTGAAATAATGCACCAACGAAAGCAAACAAGCACCCATAAATCCACAATGTACAGGAAGTGAAAAACGAATTAACAAATAAAATTTCTTTCTAGACCAATTAATAATGATAAAAAAATAATGATTTAATGATAACAAAATTACATATTGTGATTTGATAAAATTACAAAAATATGAATTTTAAGTTAACAAGCCAATTAGAATTTTGCATTGAAAATTAATAATAATTAACTAAATAAATAAATGAATGTGCATAAAGAATTAAGCCTGTTTTTCGCAGTAGAGCAACTTTATATCATATTCAATTATTATCTCAATGTATGTCATAGCAAATAAGTGAAAAAAACAATAAAAAAGCAACTTGACCTTACACTTAATCGAACTTTTTGCTTGGGCAAAAGTTTTCAGTCGCTCAATAGATGACAAAACGTTGAAAAGAAAAGTACAGCAACTACTGTAGCCACTGATGACTGCATTTCAAATTATGCTTACAAAGCGTCTGACTGAATATTTTTGTCTTTAGTACTAACAGACACCCCCTCTCTTGTTTTGTAGCTTTTACCGTTCCTTTTTAGAGCTGAAACTAATCAATTATGCAACAACGTTTATTGGATGCTTGACTATAAATTATTCATTTTTAAAGGCCAAAAGGTTCTCGATGCAAAATACCGCAATTATAAATGTTGTATTTACACGTGCTTCACCCAGTGACTTGAGTAATTTTGACCTAGCGTGTTTGTGTCATTTTTTTGATAAAAATTCTAAAAAATGCGTTATTAAAGAAACATTTTTTATTAAACAAGCTAGCTCAAATGTCATATGATCTGAGCAACAATTAGTTTATTTTATTAAAAAAAAGTTTGTTCTTTTAATTTCATTATTTATATTTTCATTAATATATCATTTTAAAAAAAAATTCCTGGATCAGTTGTAACTGAAAACGTTTATCTTCTACTGTTTTTTCCATCTTGATGAATTTTTATAACGAAATTCGGCATTTCTCTGCATGAGAACGTTATCATTTTAGACCATTTTACTTAAATGTGTTTGACTTAAATAGGAAAGAACCGAAATACTCCAATATTGTTGTTTACTGGACTGTATGGTCTTCAGGATGAGAAATAGCATCAAAAATTTAATACAAAGTTGAATGAAGAAAAACAAAATACTGTCCAAGAACAGGAAACTTCATTTATATTTTGAATTAGATTACTGTGATAAGAATGTAAAATTAATTTTAAGTTTTCTGACTATAATTAAAATGCTATAGTCTATGTCACTAAAAATTATAAATTCCACCTCAACGTTTCAATTTGGTTAATGCATATATATTTGTATATTTAATGTGCCTATGAAATCATTGAATATGAACAGCGGCACGTAATATTTTATAATCGATATATAATTAGACCTATATTAATTTCGGTTCAGAATTTTATTATCACAACGTGAGCTTTCCGAATTAGTGTGAAAAATAAACTGTAAGAGAAAACATATTATAAACGGAATAAGTTAAGAAGAGAGAAAGAAAGAGATCCATCTGCGAGTCTGGAGAGGATCCTGCGCTGACCAACAGCAGAGCTCTCATTCATTCATTGATTCCTGCTGAACATACATTTCCTGTGTTCCAATTTTAACCCAATCTAATCATTCCTTCAACGCGTTAAAGAAATGCTATATATAAAACTTCATGACGATCTGATGATCGAGCTTCAAACGAATGCACTACACGCATACACGCAGAATCTAAACGCTCATCCTACGGCTGAAGCAATTGATGTTTTGAAGCCAAGTATGCACAGGATAATAAAACAAGAAAATTAAAGCAATAAATTATCATCCCCCTGAGGGGATCCATATATTTCTTATCTCCTCCCTAAGAGGATTGAAAAAGAAATCAATTAGGTAACTTCCCTCGTTTCCTTGTTTTTGCTTGTCTGTATTGCTTAAAAAACTCAATGGCACATTGCCAAAGACGGTCCACGTGTAGAAATATAGTTTCCCATGAGACAAAAAGTTGCAATCATTCTGCTAAGACACTCCGAAAAAAAAAACTGCTATGTTATTTAATTCATTCAGTTAAGCAACAACAACAAAGAAACAAGTTCAGAGGAAAAAGGTTTTATCAAACCAAGCTTTTATAATGTTTTATTTAGTGGCAACAATACAGCTTAATTTTGCAACAATAAACAATAGATACATTTACCTCTCGCCATAACGAAATGTCCAATTGTTACAACAATCAATTCGTAGTAATGAGTTAGTACCATTAGAACACGAACCAATGAACCGATTTGAAAATTTTTTTCTTTATCATAAATTGTCATCGATTCTGCATAAGTGTGTCAAATTGCAGCTCCCTAGCTTGTCGGAAAGTTGGTTTAATATTGATTACAAGATTTGACCTAAACAAACTAACACAGCAAAGTTATAAAAAGCTTATAATAATAACAGTTTTGTCTTTGGGTCAGGGATAGAGAAGTGCTGGAATTCTTTCTCGCTCTTGCTTTATATTCATCAAATACAAGAAAGCAACCCTCCCATACGCAGTATTCTCACAACGTGGTTTTCACATATTGCGGTACAAATATTGTCACAGTCCTATAACGATACGTTTATCTCATGGTTTTTATATTAGATTAATTATAAGGAGTGTCTCTATAGCATGAATTTTTCTAATTCATTTGTATGCCTAAATAACGGAGAATTCCTGTTTTTTTCATACATGGTACATCGCAATTTTTCAGTTTCAGTTATCAAGGAAGTTTGTAAATTCAGAAACCATATAACATTACAACAGATGGGCGGTCGCGTGTCGCATGACATTTTGTTTATCCAATTGCGTAGCCAAACTGCCTATATAACGCGGTTTCCATATACATGGTTCCATATAATAAAGTTTCTATATATTGCATTACGAATTAATTTGTTTTCTTTTTTTTATTATTTGAAATTTCTATAAGATGGTATGAATGAGTCGCGTTACCTATAAAAGATGGTACAGACGAGGGTACTGTACAACAGATGGAATACAGACGACATTATTCAGATTGAAAAATGAAAATAACACAAATTTTCAACAGATGGAAAACTATGTTATATGGAAACCATGTATATGGAACCTTAATTAAAAATAATAATTTTTTTCTTATTTTCCACACCATTAATCATACATAAAACATATCATTCACATCCAAAAAAAGATGAAGGCTATATCATATGTTTATTGATGAAAACACTCCATGCCATAAATATACCCTAACACTTCACAGAGAACACAGCAGATAAATTATATTTTGACTAAACCAGACATCATACTGACCTACTGTATATATACTACTCTATCGAAAGTCATGGGACAGCTCTGATTTGAATGAAAATGAGACATTCCATTGCAACTTCACTGTTGGCATTTTTCCCAACACTACGTAACCGAGAGTATGCTATTATGAGATGATGCTTGCGTGAATGCTGTAAGAATGTCTCAAAGAAAAGAGCTTTCAGACTTCCAAAGAGGCACAATTGTTGGGTGCCATCTCGCAGGCAAAACTGTTAGAGAGACGTCAACCAACATCCCGAAATCGACCGTTCACGTCATCCGAGCATGGAAAGAGAAAGGCACCACAAGTGTTCCGCCTAGGACTGGAAGACCCAAGATCATGTCGGCCAGAGACCAAAGGGCTCTTCGTAAAGTGGTCACTGCAAACCGTCACACTTCGCTTGACGGACTGACAAGATCGTTCATAGAGTCGACGGGAACAACTGTTCGCACCCTGACTGTTCGCAGGGAACTGCATGCAATGGGTTTTTATGGCAGAGCGGCAGCCCACAAACGCAGCGAGGAGATTGCAATGGTGCAAAGAGCGACGACATTGGACTCTGGATCAATGGCGAATGGTTGAATGGAGTGATGAGTGCCGCTACACCATCTGGCAATCGGATGGACGGGTTTGGGTATGACGAACGTCTGGCGAACATTATCTGCCAAGCTGTGCTTGCCCACGGTGAAGTTCGGCGGAGGATCGGTGATGGTGTGGGGGTGCTTTTCATGGTATGGGTTGGGTACAATCGTTTCTGTGGACGGACATCTAAACGCAGAGCGTTACCAAGGCATTCTGGACAACGCAGCACTCCCACCACTTTGGCAATGGCCCTTTTCTGTTTCAGCACCTTAACTTGAAGAACCTTGCCATAAAGCAAGGGTTGTAGGCACATGGTTTCATGAAAAGGGCGTTCGAGAACTTGACTGGCCTGCTCAGAGCCCGATCTGAACCCCATCGAACATCTGTGCGCATGTGCGGAACGCCCGAAATCCGTGACCGAACTGTCCAAGACACTTATGGCAGAATGGCAAAAATTACCTGTCGAAACGTATCAAAAACTGGTGGACAGTATGCCCCAGAGAGTAGAAGCTGTGACAGCAGCAAAAGGTGGACCAACACGATATTAAAATATGTATATTTTTGAGTGTTTCTATTAAAGTGATGGTGTTCCATGACTTTTCCATATTTCCATCGCCAATACGCATAACTGGCTCCTTGTTCACCCACTGATTAACAATTTGCAGTGTACAGTAAGTGTCTCACAAAAGACACACACACACACACACACACACACACACACACACACACACACACAGACAGACAGACAAAATCACTAAGTATACGGATCTTGCATATGAAATAAAAAGTCTTTAGGGAGCCAACAAAGTACACATTGTTCCTATTGTTCTTTCTGCCACTGGGCTTATTCCACACTCATCATTCAAAAGCTTGACAATATTGAATATAAACACAGACGTATACAAAATCTTACAGAATGCAACATTCTTAAACCCTTGCCACATAGCAAGGAAATTTCTACGCCCAGACTTAATTAATACTTTTTTCTTTGCTTGCATTTGAGCCCCTTGAGCTTGGCCTTCCGGAACTTGGCTTCTGGACTTGATCCAAGTTTGGTTTTCCAAAACAACAATAATTATAACACTATATTCTACAAATATATGCCAGACACAACACAAAATATAATTTGAAAGAGCTATAGTAGCTGACTAAATTATCCCTCCTGACACTCTTATAGTGCCCGGCACGAAAGAAAAAGGAAACTGGCGTTTGCGTAAATGAAAAAAAAACCTCGTTCAGCCGATCAAATGAAAAAAAACAACCTCGTAAATGATGTCAGGAATAGGTAATACACTGTTTCTTGTTCGTTTCTGATTGGTTGAACGAGGTTTTTTCATTTACGCATGCGCCAGTTTCTTTTTTCTTTCGTGCCGGGCACTATAGATAAGCAAAACAAAGTGACATACATAATTGATATCTCCATTCCCAATACACATAATTTACAAAATACATATACTGACAAAATCTTGCACACGAAATAAAGCGTCTTTGGGAAGTTACCAGAGTACACATTATTCTTATCGTTCTTTCTGCCACTAGGATTATTCCACACTCGCTACTCAAAGGCCGACAACCTCGAATATAAACCCACATGTATTCAAAAACTTACAAAATCTTAATCATTTGTCACATTAGTACTTCCACCAACATTAGACCCGGACATTAGTACTTCCACCAACATATAATTTTTCTCTTCCCCGCATTTGAGTCCTTGGGCTTGGCCCTCTCTGCATTTGGATCCGCCTCTGGAACGTGGCTTCAGGACTTGATCAGAGTTTGGTTTTCCAAATCAACAATAATAACAACAACACTACATTCTATAAACATATTTCAGATACAACACATAAATTATATTTTGAAAAAAACTATAATAAGTTTATTTTTATTACATTTAAAAAAATCGTTGAGGAAAACATGATCTATAGAAATATTATTCATAATGAGTCATCAACAACAAAATATAAATTTGTGGTATATAGTAGTTTATTCAGATATTTTTGTTTAAGTTAGTTATTTTTGTATGTGTTGTTGTTGAGGAGTCATTACGAATAATATTTCTATATAACTATAATAAGTAACTAAACCATCACAACAACTTAGATGTATCAGATCAGACATCAACTCGTAGATAAATAAAACGAAGTGACCTACATCGTCGGCATTTCCATCCCCTATACGCAAAATTTTCAAAAGAGATAAACAGTATAGAGATAAACAGACAAAATCACCAAGTTTACAGATCTTGCACACCGAAATAAAATGATTTTGGGGAGCCATCAGAATACACATTGTTTCTATCGTTCTTTCTTTCCCACTGGGGTTATTCCCCAATAACTATACAAAAGCCCTCATGTTTACAAAACTTTACAGAAAGCAACAACCCTAGACATTTCTCACATAGTCAGGAAGTTCCTAACCCAGACATAATATAATAAATATGTATATATATAGGGTGATTCAAAATTCAATGTACAAACTTTAGGGGAGGTAGTACGGGTGATTCTAAGCAAAAAAGTTCATATGAACATGGGTCCTCATTTGAACGATAACTGAGATATGAACAGAAATAAAAATGCGACCCCCAAGATCAACATGTTAATAACTGAGCTTCTGAACATCTAGGAAGATGGAATTTGGGGGAATATAAAACTAATGTACATCTAGGGTACATAAAACTATGTATACCGTTAAACTTTGATCGAATTCGAATGAGTAATTTCCGAGTTACGCATTCAACATCATAACAGTGCTCACTTGTGAATACTAACCACCACGTGTTGCAATGTTGAGTGCGTAACTCGGAAACTACTCGCTGGAATTCGATGTACATGAATGTTGCCTACGTTTACACACACACACACATACACACACACACACACACACACACACACCCCCCCCCCCCCTCTAACTAATACCTCAGTGGACCAATCATGACCAAACTAAATAGTGAAGTAGGACATGCCCTTGACAGCTACAATCTGAATTTCAACCTTCTATGTCAAAAAATGTAGAAAATATGGAGGAGATGGAGAGACGGACATTGTAAAACCAATAAGTAGCTCCATTCTTCCGCTACTTAAAATCTACCGGATGTTGTAGCCATTGTAACTCTGTAGTCGTTCATAGTTCCTGATGATGAGATGATCTCGAAACGCGTTGAACAATAAAGACGCTACCAATATTGCTATTCCTGGACCCCTGGACCCCTGGACCCATTGGCGGATTTAAAGTAAAATGAATGAGGGGGCTAAGCCATGGTGGCGTCATCTCAATGTGGACAGTAATTAAGGAGTAATCAACTCGCCAGGGGGGGCTAAGTCCCTATAGCCCCCCCCCCCCCTAAATCCGCCAATGTTTGGACCTTTACTTTTATTTAATAATCAAGTCAGCAATATAGATCAGAATGCAACCTTTCTACTTAAAATGTAACAATCCAAAACACTTGAGCTTATGACCATGAAGGTAAAACGTGGGCCGCCCCATATAGAAGTTAAGCATTTTTGTAAGAAAATTTGGAATTAAAATTATTATTAAGACTGGAACTACAAAAAGAATTTTGCGTGCATCTCGTACTTAAAAGAATTCTATATTTTGAACGTATTTATATTACTACGTTTGAAATCCGTCAATTAACAACAAATTAACGGCCCCCCCCCCCCCGGGGAGGGGATGGGAAAGTGGCGGAAGCGCTGAATTCATCCATGTTTATCCCTTTATTTGCACTTTTTAACCCCTAAAAATTTATTTACTTTTATCAAGAAATTGATTTTCTCGAACGTAGTATTTAGAAAATATAAAAGAGCTCTATCTTCTTTTCTTTCTCCTCATTTCCGATCGAATGATATATCACTTGCCATATATTGCCATCGGCCTCGGTGGCTCAATGGTTGCGTGATTGCCTCTGATGCCCGTTGACGCGGGTTCGACCCCGGCCGAGGACGACGAGATTTTTTCAGGGGAAAAATCCTGAGATCACGCACTTTCTTCGGAAGGGAAGTAAAGCCGTTGGTCCCGTGTACTCGTTTGCCGGCTGCACGTTAAAGAACCCTTGCGAGGCAAAATTTGCGGCCCCTATAACGTCCTGTAATGACCATAGCAGTTGAAAAGGACGTTAACACCAAACAAACCAAACCATATATTGCCAAAGATCTAAAGACCAAGTGATTGCTAACCCCGCAGGGACAATTTGGCCCAAACATCATATAATGTAGATCTTACCTAGAGGAATCTGCACATCGAATTTCACTCCTTTACATACCTAAAACCACGTAGATCACTTGGTCCCCTCTAATAACTATCCCCTGTAACTCCGACCCCAGTGAGCCAATCAAAACCAAAATAATTAGTGAAGGAGGATATGCCTATGGTAAGCTATGTTCCGAGTTTCAGTCGTCTTCGTCCAAAATGTGGAAAATATGAAGGGGACAGACAGACGGAAAGACGGACATTGTGAAACCAATAAGTGCTCCCTTCTTCCGCTATTTAACAAGAAGGTGTAGGAAAGTAGCGGAAGCCTGAGGTCATCTATTTTACCCTTTTATCTCAATTTTTTAACCCCCCCCCCCCCCCCGGTCTAGTGGAGGGAAGGGTTGATTTGCTCGAGCGGAGTATTTAGAAACTGCAAAAGAGCTCTATCTTCTTTCGTTTCTCATAATTTTCGATCGAATGATATATGACATGCCATATGTTGCCGTAGTTCTAAAGATCAAGTAACTGCCACCCCCACAATTCTGACCCCATTGGTACAATTTGGCCCAAACTTCATAGTATTAGGCGCATTCGGCGGCGCTCAGATCTGACTCAGATCTGAGAGAGCAGCGTTCGGCGAGCACTTTGGTACTTCCGCCTGAGAAGAAAACGTGTTCGGCACGGCACGCAATGAATCTGTCAGATAGAATATGGCGGCGCTCATTGCGATGCGAAGCTATCAAAAAAGCTACGAGAGCCAAATCATGGCGATGCCCAGTGTACCCTTTCCTCCCTGGCCTTATGGTATACTCTTCTCGCGATCGATAATTAATCATGCTGAGTTGTTCATTTGTTGCAGATTTTTATTTCATGTACACTAAAATTAGTAAAACCGCCGTTTCTTCTCAATATTTGTAAAGTCAGTAAAGCCATTTCTTTCTGAGATAAAAGCGCGTTCGGCAACAGTCACTCAGACGCTCAGAAAAGCAGTCAGATACCACGTGACAGTTCTCTCAGATCTGCCGCCGAATGCGCCTATTGTTGACCTTACCTAGGGGAATCTGCATACCGAATTTCACTCCTCCATATCCATAAATACGCGTAGACCTTTTGGTCCCCTCTAATTTCCGCCCCCGAAACTCCGACCCCAGTGGGCCAATCAAAACCAAACTAAATAGTGAAGGTGCACAGGCCCATAGTACATTCCGAATTTCAACGTTCTACCTCAAAAAATGCGGAAATTATGAAGGGGACGGACGGACGGACAGACAGATGGACATTGTGAAAACAATAAGTAGCTCCATTCTTCCGCTACTTAATAACTTTGTCAAAAGCCAATCTCCCTGAATATCATGAAAAATTAAAAATAATAAAAATATACTGAGATAAAAAAGACCCATTGCTCATATACGTGCGTGTACACGATCTCACTGTCAGCTATACATTACACCCACTCTAAAATTATACTTCAAAATGAGTAAAATGATCCACTTTCCCTACTCTGATTCGCAATCTCGTTCACTCTCAAAATATCTCTTGCGCACGAAACTGAAGATAAAAAGTAACTTCGGTGTATTGCATAAAAAGGAATTCTTTCACTTTTGAGTGATACAGGAGGTTATCTTCGAATTTATCTCTTTGAAATCAGACGATCGGCAACTTCATACCATTTTCCTTTCCTAAATTATCGGGTCGATTACATTTGAACTTTTCGTTTTATATAAACCGACCTTCTCTTAAGAACTCTATAGATAGAAATACCTACAAGTTAAAACGGTTTCACAAAAAAATAGGAAATGTTAAAGCCCAAGTGAAAAAATAAAGAACCTGATATGTATGTAGAGTAATTATTGGCGCCATTTCTAATTACATGGAAAGCTGTTGTTCCCACACGTCAATTATTTGGCGTTTCTGTTGTCTACAAGTTGACTGGCCAATGGCGTTGATTTGCAAATTCCCTTTGTAGTTTGTTCTTTATGAATTAAGGTTTGTGAACCCTAATGAGTATTAATTATCTTAGCTTAATTATCGTGGTCCGCTATTTTCACAAGCATGAATGAAAACCGCGATTAGATAGTAAATAATTATTATTAAGAGTAAGGTGACGTCAAAGATATGAGTCAGCGTCAGCAATTTAAAATTTTCTTAATGAGAATGTCTTATTTTTGACCTGATTTTATTTATTTGTATTTTATTTCCGTAGGAAGTGAAAAAAAAAGTTGGTATGGTATCTTTAAAGATGAAGACATTTTACGGAACTTCCATCCAATTCGTACTAGGACGTATTGCACAAGGACTTTGCCGGGTTATATTATAGGAAAACAGGAATTTCGTCGTAGATATTTGAAGATAATGGTGGCAATTTAATAGCTGTAGTGTTTGTATATTCACAGTCTAAAGAAACTATGCTCTCTTTAATATTTAAACTATTTAACTCCCCCCCCCCCCAAAAAAAAAGCTAAAAGAGGATAACTGTGAAACAAAGCGGAACCAGATTTTTATATTTAACTTTGTATAAAAGAGTACAGATGTATATTCTCTTTTACTTTACGACCAAAAACATCGATGATATTACGCATATGTCGCCTAAAATAACGTATTGAGGAGGGGGGGGGGGGCGACGATAAAGCCCGTAGCGCCATCCTTCAGCCGCAAAAGAAACTCGTTTCTGCCCGATTCAACGCATTGGCGCTGCGCTGCACAACGCGCTTTGAATTAGAATGAAATGAAATGAGCGTCCATTGACACAAAGAATCCCTCCAATGAGAGCCATTTTACATTTAAAAAATGTTTTACGTTAAAAAAAAAAAACAAACTCACAAGCTCGATATTATCCACATAAAATTATATAGGCCGAACGTTTCCCCCCTCCAATTTGCACGGTTATTAAATTATCCCTAAAAAATTTTAAAAATTGCAGGACCTTGAACGCTGTTGCATAACTTTGACGACAAGGAACTAAGACACCCAATCATTACTTTTCATTGATCGCTTATTTTTGTCAGCTTCTGGTCAATAACGATTTGAATCTTTACATCATTTTTTTTTTGAAAGAAACTTAAATAGAAATAAATTTGACGAACAAATTAACAGGAAAAAGCTTCATACGAATTAAGAAAGCTAATCCAATCGAACCTCATTCGCAAAGACAATGGTTGGCAATTAAGTTGGCGTTTCCACGAAGGAAGCTAATATGAAATACATAATCCGAAATAAGAAAGAAAGAAAAAAAAATAAGTGAAATTTCCACCTGACTGGGTTTAAAAGAAAAAAAAAAAAGTACCTCCTCCCCTTTCATAAATCTGTCTATAGTATAGCCCCAAAGAAATAAAGAAAAATTCTCTCTAAAGTTTTCCGTCAAAACATTAAAGAAATAAATTTGTCAAGTTTTT
The DNA here is from genome assembly GCA_023313115.1 of Rhysida immarginata. Lineage (NCBI taxonomy): Eukaryota > Metazoa > Arthropoda > Chilopoda > Scolopendromorpha > Scolopendridae > Rhysida > Rhysida immarginata. The sequence goes on from JAHWFO010002284.1 coordinate 7,666,805, forward strand.
TCTTAACAGTTCTCCCTTTACTCCTAATTTATGGCCATCATTTCCAATACGTCCTTAATGGATTAATTGGCCCTATTATCGCAATGGTGCTAACAACAAAAAGAAACAAACGATTCATAAAATTGCTGGATTCATTTAATTTTCAGAAACTCCTAGTAATTTAGAACTTTTTTCCTCATTTAAATTCGTTTCCTCCTTACCCTACCAATAAAAGAAATTAAGTTCTTATTACGTAAGAGATCTGGATCTATAATTGCGTTTGTTCTAGTTACAAATTCTAATTATGTAAATTTTAAAAGCTCATTAAAAAAAACACAAATGCGATTATTTTGTATAAACTATTTTATAGTAATTTAAATAACAAATTATAGAAATAAATGGCATCTTGCTAACAGAATTTACTTTCAGATTAACGTTGGCTAATTTGCATTCAAAGGAGATTCATTGAAGAAATTCTCTGAAGAAAACCCACTCCCTGTTGTTGATGTTTTTTTTTAATATACACTATCTACCCATAAGCATCCGAACATTTTCGATTTTAGACGCCGTGTCGTATATTTAGAAATAGCATATAATTACGAGGCTTCTTTTACTCATCTGTGTTTATTAGGAGCTTTAGCATAAAAGCTACTTATAAGAATGCGCCCTTGGTCTGTACGTTTATCCGGCCGTCCGCCGTTTGCACGATAACTTGAAAACGAATTAACTTTTTCAAATTCTGTTTTCAGAAATATGACCATCAAAGTCTTAGCTCGGCCGTATCAACTTTTCAGAATTTTTCGTGGACCCCTTCAAGTCGAATTCACGTGCTAAAACAGTGAGTGTAAAGAATACAAAGATAATGGCATGTCACATATCAATCGATTTATCAAGAAGGAATACATTGTTATTTTCTGTTCATTTTTTAAGCAGAGGTAAAAAGTGCAGATAAAGGGGTAAAATAGATGACCGCAGGATCTGCCACTTGCCTTCCCCTACTCGGGGGGGGGGGGGGGTTAATTTCTTTTTAATAAATGTATAAATGTATTTCTGCTTCACTGCTAAAGCTCCTCCTTGGAATGTTTACAAGATTTTATTTCTATGAAAATAGTACGTATATTCATAGAGAAGTAAGGGTTCTTTAAAAAAATAGAAATGTTTTCGTAAGTTTTTTGTTTATAAAATGCGGGACTCTCAACTCAATGCAATGCAATTTTCAGGAAACTTGACAAACTACAGTAGAGACAACATGCTGCAGTCATCATATAAAAATATTAAATATTTGATGAAATATGAGCATTTTTACTAAATAATGTTTAACTGCGCATGCGCAAGCGTTACCAAATTGTCTTTTGCATAATTTATTAGCCAAAAGTATAGAGCTACTCTTAGAAAAAAGTCCAAGCAAATTTCGTGAAAATTCAGAAAGATATCGTCGATAGAATGAGCTGAATTTCAGTTGTTCTCAAAAATAAACAAAACGATAAGGGGTTTTCTCCAAATTTTTATTTTTGAACCGAAGTCAATATGAGGTATCAACTTCTTCTGCTTACGCTGATATGAAGTCAATAAGAGGTAATTATACCTTCAAATCAGCGTAAGGAGAAGAAATTGAAACTGGTGTCCGGTCCAAAAATAAAAATACCTCTATACATTTGACTAATAAATTATGCAAAACACATTTTGGTAATGCTTGCGTATGCGCAGTTAAACATTATTGAGTAAAAATGCTCATATTTCATCAAATATTTAATATTTTTATAATCTGATTGCAGGGTGTCATCTCTACTGTAGTTGGTCAAGTTTTCTGAAAATAGCATTGCATTGAGTTGAAAACTCAGCATGTTTTAAACAAAGAAACTTACGAAAAAAAATTCTATTTTTTTTAAAGAACCTTTATATCTCCATGCTCCACCTTAATAAGCACCTTGTCGAGATCAGAGACACCTTCTCTGACGGTGGTGGAGCTTGAGGGAGCTGCAGAGATGGAGGAGCCCAACTCTCATCAAGGAAGCAACTCAGGACAAAGACTCATGAAAGAGCTCCACTCCAGATCACTTGGGCCAGGTGAGGAGTGGAGACGAACAGGACTGCATCCCCTTGGGGAACAACCAATCCAAAACGATGCTAGGCGGCCGTAGGGCAATCACCCGCACCACCGAAATTTGTAGATTACAGAAAACAACAAGCGAATGATCTACCGGACGGATTATACGAACTCGACCTTCGCATTGAAAAAAACAACATAGAGATCATTCGTGGAGGCCTATGCTCCACCTAGGAGCTAATGGAATTAGTAGTAGTAGTATATCTCCATGAATATACGTGCTATTTTCATTCAAATGAACACAGATAAGTAAAAAGAAAGCCTCATAATCACATGATACAGCTACAACGCATTTCAAGCATAAATTTTAACAGAGTGATCCCAAACATTATTTTTTGGTTCAATTTGTTGCTGGTCTCCTATTTGCCTTCGGGACAAAACCTTCGCTGAAATATACAGGGTGTTCTCGAATAATTTGTACAAACTTGGGGGGGATGATAGAGGGATCAAATCTTTCCCTCTTTCACTTTTTTCTCTGGGACATTGTTTTGGAGATAAAAAATGTTGAAATCCTACATGCAGAACAGTTGTTTGGATAGATACTGTTCGGGTTTCCAGATCTAACGTGCGTGGATTCCTTTCTGTGGGAACACTTAAAGACATTGGAATACGAGACACCAGTGGAATCCGATGAAGAGCTGGCAGCCAGAATTGCCGTAGCTGCGGACCAGATTCGCGAAGAACCAGGAACTTTTGAACGTGTACGTCAGTCCATGCGAAGACGTTGTGAAGCATGCATTCACGCCAGAGGGAGTCAATTTGAACACTTATTGTAAAACATTTGTATGTTTCATAAAAAACAAGTCACATTATTGTACTGTATGCAGTGTGTTTTTAACCGACTTCAAAAAAAGGAGGTTATCAATTCGATGCGTATGTTTGTAATATTGTTGGAATTGCACAATATTCATATATGTTAGTCTATGTGGGCTTCTAAACAAGTATGCCAAATTTTGTAAGTGTGTGTATATAAGTATGTTTGTCCACGTATTTCTCAGAAACTAGAAATCGAATTGCAATAATTCTTTTTTTATTGGATTAAGCATCTTTCAACTTAGGGATAAATCCAAGTTTCATCAAAATCGGTTCCGTAGTTTTCAAGATATGGACTGATATAGCTAGGCGATAGTGAAAGTTTCATTAAAGTCGTTTTTTTAAAACTCTGTTTAATCTAGTTGCTCTTTTTTATTACATGATTGACCATGATTTTGACGTGTCCCAGAACCACCGGTTGAGTGGCATATTACGCGACGTCCAACATTTTTTATCTCAAAAATAATGCCCCAGAGAAAAAAATGAAAGAGGGAAAGATTTGATCCAGCTATTACCCCCCCCCCCATGTTTGTATTCGTTATTCGAGAACCCCCTGTATAAGGTCTAACATAATTCGTCAATATTTTTATAGATATTTGATAAAACGTCTAAAATCGAAAGTGTCTGAATATTTTTGGGTAGATAGTGCATAGTTCCATAGTCTGTATACAATAGCGCTTAGAAAATAAGGCACAATTTGGTTTTCGGCCTAAATTTTAAATAGAATAATCAGACTTGCGCGTTCTAGATTACATGGAAACGTATCTCTCTCTATAAATGTTGTTGTTGATCTTCAGCTTTTCCCATTTTCATATGGGGTCGCTGTGTTAATTATGTGATTTGGCAATGATTTTTTACGGCCGGATGCCCTTCCTGACGCCAACCTCACGAGATGAAATGTTAGAGAAAAAACAAACACAAACATCCATGCCCTCGGCGGGGTTCGAACCCGCAACTCGCTGGATCCGAGAGCGATAAGACCTGCGCCTTAACCCTCTCGGTCACCGTATCTCTATAAATAAAAATTAATAATATATTTTTTAATTTGGTTTGGTTTGGTTTGGTTGGTATTAACGTCTTTTTCAACTGCCATGGTCATTTTAGGACGGCGTTATAGGGGCCGCAAATTTGGCCTCGCAAGGGGTCTTTAACGTGCAACCGGCAAACGACTACACGGGACCAACGGCTTTACTTCCCTTCCGAAGGAAGTGCGTGATCTCAGGATTTCCCCCCTGAAAAAATCCACGTCGTCCTCGGCCGGGATTTTCTAACTTCTTCCTGTAAAAAATAAAAAGGTGTTTTGTGTGTGTTCAAAAAATAAGGCACAGTTTAAATTTTAATACTTCTTTAATATCAAGCATGTCGAAAATTTTACAGAATATCAGAAATCATTTGGTGGGATAACCATTACTCTTGATATAAAATCGACATCTGCTGGATATAGAATCGACTTTGTCAAACTTTCTGACGGATTCTTAACCCATTCTTCCAGAAGCATCTGAAATTTTTCATTCATTTTTGAAGCCTTTTTTTCTTTGCAGCAACGAAGAAGTACCTCCCAAAGATGTTCGATGGGGATTGAGATGGCCAATCAGAACCTTTCTTGAAGCCAAATATTGCTAAACAAGGTTGGACGTGTGCTTCGTATTCTTGTCTTGTTAGAAAATCCAACCTCTCAGCAAGCAATTTCTTCCATGGGGATACATGTTATTCTGTAGAATTTCTCTATACACAGGGTGTCCCACAAAGGCCTCCCCGATTTTAAGAGTAAATATCCCGGAAACAGAGATCGATAGGAGAAAGAAATAAGTGGTACGTTTATTTTGAAATTCGTAAAAATCTGATACGGAATGGCAGTTTGCTGTAGTCCGAGAAATAGGTTATAAACTGTCCTTTGCAAGCAGCCATTGCAATTACATCACAATCGATTCAAAATGTGCACCTTTCGCAGCACAGAGATGGCACCAGTCGGCATAAAACCATCCACCTCCTTCCATACGCTACATACAGCGCCACCTGTCATCAACATTGGTAGCTAATTTTGAAACTTCCGTATCAGATTTTTGCGGTTTTCGAAATAAATACCACTTGTTTCATTCTTTTATCGATCTCCGTTTCCGAGATACGAGGATGAATCAAAAAGTAAGTTACGCTCTGAAACAGTAAAAACAGATGTAAATTAAGATCCAATTCACACATTCTGAGGAAACGTGCACCCTTTATTTCACTTTTCTACATAGTCACCCAACAATTGTAAACATTTGTCTGAACGTGAAATTAACTTTTCCACGCCGCTGCGGTAAAAATCCGCTCCAATGTTTCTCAACCATGTCAGCACTGCGTCTTTGATGTCGTCATCAGTGCGGATTTGTTTTCCCTTCCAGGTCACGTTTCATTTGTCCAGAATCATCTCTTTAACGCAGGCAATGTGCTCGGGAGTGTTGGACATGAATGGTTTTCCTGCGCGGTATTCGTAAGTCAAATCTGAGCGCCCATTTTCGAACTGCTGGCACCACTTCATAAATGCAGAACGAGAAATCAATTATCCTCGTAGACACTGCAAATTTTCGCTAATTTCCAACTTGGAGTGTACAACCAGTTGCTGCGGCATGACAACAATACTCTTGCCTACGTAGTAAACGCGTGAACACGTGGGGATCATGCCACGTTGCAATTATAAACATACAGGCAACATCCTTAAAAACGGCGAATGATGTCCTTTGTGGGATACCCTGTATATCTAGTCCATAGTACCAAATACACGCACGAGTGGAGCAAACCCGATCCTACTGAAGCAAGAAGCAACCCCACATCATTCAAGATCCTTCTCCATGCTTCACCGGTGATACTTGATAATTTAACTCGAAATACTCGTTCTTGGGACGTTTAATATATTGCATGCCGTTGCTTCCAAACAACAGAATCTTGGATTCATCACTCCATAGGATTTCAGCCCAGTCCTTGGTGGTCCAGTGCCTGCACTTTTTTGCAAAGGCAAATCGGGTTATACGGAATTTTTTTTGTGTGACATAGGGTTTCTTTGTTGGAGGGCTACCATTTTATTTTGCTTCAGCTTATTTTTATTTTGCCGCCGTTATTTTTTGTGTGTGGAAATACTAATTTTAACCCTATAATCATCTTGCATTTCACGGTTCAAATCCACTGCTGTCATCCAAGGCTGTGATTTTTGATAACCGAAAAAGCAGCCTATCTTCCTTTTCTGTAGTAATAAGTACGTGGTCTTTCTGCTCAAGATTTTCGTTGGAGGTATCCCCGTACTCTCTTTCGTTGAAGAATATTTCTAATTATACTGTTTGGAACACCGAAATCACATACAATTCGGTTATTAGAATTTCCTTCTTCAGCAGCTTTTTGCTTCAAATCAAGATGCACCCTTTAACATTTTACTAAATAAACAGATAGTTAAGCATATTATAGATAATTTAATGTATTTTCTGGTAACGAAAAAACTTATAAAGCAAAACACAACCGAAACAACCGTATACCGTATTTTTTGAACACAACCGAAACAATAAAATGTCTACTTCAATTATTTTCAGGTAAGTATCTCGTTATTTTTTAGATATTATAATGTGTTTCAGTTCCCACCATCTACCTACAAAATAATATATCAGTCCGATTAACTTTGTGCATACTGCCACAAAATTCTAATTGTGCCTTATTTTCTGAGCGCTATTATACAACCTCTGACAATTAAGTTCGGTGAATGACGTCACACCCTAATCTGTGAGAGCTTTACACGAGTAACAATGCATGTGAATACAAGCCCAGTCATTGTTTAAGCAAGTTCAGACAGGTCACGTTTGTGCGTGCAATGGTTTAGCAGATGCTCGTTTCTTCAGTTGAAGGAGTAGCGTGCGCACGTAACTGTGGATAATGGATCAAAGAGGAACACTGCCGTAATCGTGCAACGTTTCTGGCCAACAAAGGGGTCGTATCCATAGCTCATCCACCTTATTCACCAGACTTGGCACCGGCAGACTTTTTCTTGTTCCCACGCCTGAAACGGGCCTTAAAGGGACACAGATTTGCGAACATTCCAGACATTCAAGCAAATGTGACACGTGAACTTAAAGCCATCCCTAAGGAGCTTCCAGGACTTATACACTCGATCCCAAAAGTGTATTGCCTTCCAGGGTGATTATTTCGAGGAAAATAAAGTAAATGTGGCTCTATCAGTTTTGCATTTTGTTGTGTGAACTCATTCACCGAACTTAATTGTCAGAGGTTGTACATAGTCTTCAATATCTTCAAAATTGGAATTAAAATTTTTTTGTACTGGATTGTCACGGTGAATGAATCAATCTGTCAAATTTGGAGTCGTTTGAATAATTGGAAGCAGTTAAAAAAATCGATTGAAAGATTTAACCCAAAGAAAGAAAGAAACAAATCGAAATGTCAAGCTGATAAAAAGTAAACGTTTAAAAGAACTTTAATTGATAATTATAGTTAATTAGTAGTTATACAGATGAACTCGAATAACTCGACTTGTATAACTCGAACTGCCGATTAAATCGAATTAGTCGAATGCTTGGTCCCATCCCCTTGAAGCATTAATTAGTGAAAAATTCACCGGTTAACTCGAACATAAATTTTATTAAAACCGCTTAAGTCGAACCAAATTAAATTAAAATGAAAAAAGATTGATGAAAATTCCACAGCCTGGGTTCGAGCCAGGAACTTTCTCCTCACCGTGCAGACGCGCCAACCAATTGCGCCACTGTGGACATGGAAGCATTAACGCTATCTACATGTCCTTAGGGCTGGTGGAGCATTACCCATTTCGTACGCTGGGACTTTCTTAATGAAGTTTATGGAGGCCTTACAGTACATAGCGGAAGAAAACACAAAATTTCCCGACCGGTTCCGCCGTTTAATCTAGGCTTTATCAAGGGTACATATGAAAGGCTTGCTAGCCCCTTTATCAATAACAATGATTACATAAACAGAGAGAAACTTCGTGTTAATCTTTAACGATTATACGCCAGTAGGAAAGATAGTCCCCAGCCTATGAACTGGGTACTGCTCCAACTAGCCCTAAGGACATGTAGATAGCGTTAATGCTTCCATGTCCACAGTGGTGCAATCGGTTGGCACGTCTGCACGGTGAGCAGAAGGTTCCTGGTTCAAGCCCAGGATGTGGAATTTTCTTTCCTATTTTCATCAATAATTTCAACATCTGAAGTTTGGCGTGAAAAAAATTCTCACAAGACCTTTCATTTATTAATCTGATAAAAAGATACCGCCAATTGGGGTACCGTTCATTATATAACCTATGAGCAAATGTGGCATTCCCATCGGCTATTCCATATACAAGATTTATATCTGCTAATTTTTCATTGGTGTATGCTGCCATCAAATACAAGGGCTTCCAGGAATAAAACAACTACTCCAAAGGTTCAAGGAGTCAACGGTTAATTAAAAACACACCGAAAATATTAAGGTCTAATTTGCATGCTGCTTCCATGCATAATTCAATTAGTAATGGGTTGAGTATTTCCAACAATTTTATGGTAAGCTTTGGAACATCCATTCTTTAGTAAAAAAAAATGTTCAGTATGTTATCACGTATTAGCCTGTGAAGTTTGTGCACCGAGTTCAAAAACAAGCAACATATAAATAAACGTTAAACATCTTGAACTTACTGGTTCACTATCAGTTTAATGTCAGTACTTTGTTGCTCCACCCTTGGCGTCAATCACGGCCTGTGTTCTTCGCGGCATGGATCGCACCAGCTTGGAACAATTATCTTGTGTTATTTCAGAGCAAATTTCAGATATTTTGGATTTGAGCTGTTGAATTGTATTTGCGTTTTCGTTCCGAAAAAACGTTAACAATCTTCCATAAATTTTCGATCGGATCTGCATCCGATGAATATGACAGAATTGGAATATGACGAGAATTTAACCAATCTATGTTGTTTTGACAGCGTGCGTACTTACATAAATAAAGTTTTCAGCATCATACTTTTCCAAAGAGGAAATTAGTTCAAAATTCCTAATAAGCAGCTGCATTTGCAGTCTCGTTTACAAAAGCTAATAAGTTCGTTCCCTGTGCGCACATATATCCCCATATCATTCCACTTCCTGGAAACTTGACGCTCTTCTTCATAGGTACAGTAGGTGAACAAGAGGGAATTTTCACATAATTTGATTTCCTGAGTTTGACAGGCCTAAATTATGGTCACTACTCAGCTGTTTACTGTATTGTAATACAAATATTTACTAAAATAATTACTCCAAGTTTCAATAAAAATACCGAAAATTCCCTCTTGTTCACATTAATTTGCACGCTACTGTAAGCTTCATATGCGGCAACTATGGTCCCCATAAGACACGCATAATTTTACTTTCATCAATGAAAAACAAATACTTCTTTTGGGTTGTTTCAATGTCAAAAGAGGCTTTATTTCGGAACACAGTTTTTAAATTTTATATCGTATACATGCCTCACGGTTGTTCGGTGAGAAACATCCACTTCAGCTTTTTTCCATTGGCAATGATGTGATTTTGAATATCTGAATGGCTGTGATTCTACGATCTTCTGAAATTTCCTCTCCTCACTAGGCGTTATTTTACGTCGACGTCCACAGTTTCATCGATTCAATGTTTCGTTTCCATCGCTTTGTCTCTGAAGGGTTTTGGACACTGTAGATTGAACGAATTTCAGTTGGGATGCAATTTGTTTCTGGGTTTGACCAGCATCTTTAGTACAATGATAATCTTTATTTTCGATGGAGACAAAACACCTTTTCCGCTCAAGTGTGTTGTTGAGAAATCCATCTTACATATCCAACGTTAAAAGGATTATTCCAAACATGGGGAAGGAGGTATTCCATTTTTTTGTCATGTTTTAAATTATAGGTAAACATTTAATGTTTAATTTTTTTTAACTGTTGCACAATTTTGTAAATATTATTTATAATGTACTTTCAAGTGATGAAAAGCGATTCGACTACTTTCCTTGTTTATAGGCAGGGAAAAAATATGAACTCTTTTAAATGATATTTGGCAGAAGTATTCCATTTTTCTGGCATGCACTTAGTTGTATGGCCTCACTGCCGTCGTGCACAAACTTGCGAAACGGATATATTTTGTCATGTATTTCGAATCTCTTTTTTTTTTTGACAGGATTAAATACTGATTGCAAGACCATAAAGCATAAAATGAAATAGAAAGGTAAACAATTTTCTATTTTTAGTACATTTTCTTTTTTAAATTTAAAAGAAAAAAAGTTGTTTTTAAATTTTTTACGTATTTTAATTAACTCTCCTCTCTTGTAGAGGTATGTAATAAAATATTTTTAAAATGATAGATTCTCCTAAGGCTTTTGAATTTAAAATCTTTGGAATATAAAAATCAAGTAATTTATTTTTGGTTGAATAAAATCTTAAAGCTTCCCAATGAACTGTTAACTTATTACATTTCTGAAATATTTAATTGCTCTGATTTTAGATACTTACTAACAAACTTCTCATTGTAATGGAGGTGAAATTTTTAAGAACTATGGCTGAATAAAGCAGATGGGACAGTGTTCTGAATGGTGATTTAAAAGGTCAATAGAGGTGTAATCGGAATGTCGGCTTTAAGGTAGTTAGAACATATAAACAAATATGCGACTGACTAATTGGCACTTTTGTTTAAAATTGAGCGAACACTTATTCAAGGGCTCAGTGGATTTTGCTTATTTTAGCAACAACACGATGCTGGTTTCATCGATTTAATTGGTGACGCAAATTACAATGTTCTGCAGCAGAATCCTCTCGTCTGAAAAGCGTATGGTTTTCTAAATTATGAAACCACATCTTGATTTGTGAAAGCAATGGTCATGGAAAGAGAATGTTTTGCGTAACTAAAGTAAATTTTAATATTTCTATCAGAACTTGGAATTGATTGAATTTTTCTGGCTTCCGTTTCGGAAAGAGCAAAAATCATAAATAGCAGGTAATATTTCTCAATAGAGCATAAAAAAATATATAGAAAAGCGTTATCGTCGAAGCGTTATCGTGATGGTCTCTTCTATTTACTATGCTTATGAGCGAACTTGTAATTTCCTGTCCCGCACAATAATTTCGTGCACGCTCAGCTTAAACAAGATTAGCAATATTTTTTCAAGTGCACCCACTCTGGACGTCTGAATGAGACATGTGGGACAGTAAACATGCATGAGGAATACTTAACGATTTAGAGCTTATGGTTTTGAAAGTTTCCCTTTACGAAAGAATGACAATGGATGAAGCAAGGATTATGCGTAGAGAACGGGATGTTTGGCTTCGTTTGATTAGGGCAATTTGGCGCTAATCTAAATTCAAGTTTAATATAAAGGTCTAAATTCTCATTAAAATGCTGCCTACTCTCTCAGAAGGATTATGTCGGTTTTGTCTTTCATTAAATCTACTTTCAAACACACTGAACAACCTCCACTTACGCCTCCACTCAAACATAATTGCACCAGTTACTTGACATTACACACACTTTTTCAAAAGTAATACACACGGGATTTGTATTGAACAAATGCAAAACCATCCACACTGAGTACCATCCACATTGAAATTGGAGTATACAGGGATGGGGCATTAACAGTGGAAAAAAACAGGTCGCATTGATGCTATGGAAAAGAGTGAATTTTACAATACATGTGTCTAGGATTTAAACAAGCCAAGCTTCTGGAGCACAAGGACGTAAAGAGCGCATTCACTAAACAATATCTTCATAGGCTGGAGGCAATACTTAAAACACTTAAATTCCAATATACTATTCTATTCCTTTGGAGTCATATAATGGACTCCCACGGATCTTGAGGGACTTGAAAGGAAACAACGTAAGCTACTTACAAAGCACAGAAACATCATCCACACACAGCTATCGAAAGACTCACCCTGCCTCGTTTAGAGGGAGGCAAAGGTCTTGTTGATATAACAGATCTACACCAGAAACAGATTCAGTCACTTATAGAATTTTTTTACTCTGAACAACACACATCACCATTGCACAAAGCAATCTGCATGGCTGATACAAAACACACCCCTTTGAATCTGAGCGTGCAGCACACCCATAACATTCCTACAACATGCACTAAACTTCAATCATGGCTCCGAAAACAGCTCCACGGCAGACAAAAAAGCGTCGAACTTTTGGTTGAGAGAAGGGAGTCTTTATGGAGAAACTGAAGGAACCATGATTGGCATAAAGACCAGATTATTAACGCTAAAAGATACAGAAAACATATAATCAAAGATTCCACTTGCAGGAAACGCCAAATCGCAGAGGAAACCATCCAACATGTCATATCCAGTTGCAAAATACTCACGCAGACAGATTATTTAGACAGACATAACCAGGTAGCCAACATTATACATCAACATCAAACACAAGCTTACGGACATCCACACTCCATACTATAAACACAGGATGTCCCGTAAGTCGTAGTCGTAAATTTAATGATATGCATATTCAATAGCAAGGAACAAAAAACTCCCTATGAACATCGGGAACGGTCGAACAACGCACCGTTTCCGAGAAATGATGATAACATTATAATTAAAAAACATGCATAATGCCTATTTTAATGATAGCTCTGGCAACAGAAAACAGCAGAAATGTCTTCTGAAATCGATATGAAAAATAACTATGTTCCACCTGGGTGGGGGGGGGGGGGGTTATGGCAAAAGTCACATAGGCTTCATGATGATGATGATACGTAAAGAAACTAAACCTCTTTCCCTTTACATGTAAATGTATGGAAGTAGACCTGGCTGATTCGTTGCCTGGACTGTGTTTAAGTGAGACTACATGGCTGCAGCAGGTTACAGCAATGCCGAGTTGGCGGATATGCATTTCACGTACGGTCAGGCAAATGGGAATGCAGTAGACGCGGCGCGTTTTACAGGAACACGTACTCAAACCGACGGCGCCCTGATCGTCGCATGTTCATTCACCAACGTTTACTTGACACTAGTACATTTAACATCACCCCCCGCGAAGGACGTCCGCGAACCGTTGGGGCTGCTGCACGGGAACAGGCCATACCGCAGCGTGTGGAAGAGGATCCAACCACCAGCATAAGACGGATCGCCATCGCAGAGGGTGCAAGTCGGAACACTGCTTGGAGAATTTTGCACGAAAATGGTCTCTACCCATACCATATCCAGAGGGTGCATACGTGCACAAAATTATCCTCCACGACGACGATTCTGCAGGTGGTTGCTGCGACAGTGCATTAGGTGTTCTCTGTTTCTGACGTTCATTCTGTTCACTGACGAAGCCTGCTTCACTCGCGATGGGATCTTTAATTTCCACAACTATCATGAGTGGTCTTAAACTAATCCTAAGCCACCAGAGAAGCAATCATCAGGACCGATTTTCCATCAATGTGTGGGCAGGTATAATAGGGGATTGTATCAGTGGATCGTTCATCCTTCCGCAGAGGCTCATAGGAGCTGCCTATCTCCAATTTCTGCAACAGGATTTCCCTGAGTTATTAGAAAATGTGCCTCTTGCGATTCGCCAACAAATGTGGTTCATGCATGATGGTGCACCCGCTCATTTTCAACTGTCTGTGCGGAATTACCTGATTGTCACCTTTGACCACCGGTGGATTGGTCGGGGTGGACCACGTGCATGGCCTCCTCGATCTCCGGACTTGGACCCATTGGACTTTTGCATCTGGGGCTATCTAAAAGAGCACGTGTATGCGCAACGAGTGGATACTGTGGACGCCCTGCGCCATCGCGTGGAGAACGCCTTTGAGAACATCCGAGAGAATGCTGGTCTCTGCGAACGTTTGCGTGCCTCTTTGAGGAGGAAAGCATGAAGCATGCTGCCGCGTTCATGGTGGACATTTTGAGCATTTGTTACGAGTTCAAGGTACCCGAGACACTACCGAACGAACACCTGTTGCTCCATTTATCACTAAAGTCATTCTTTCCCGGAAACGGTGCGCTATGTTCATAGGGAATTTTTTGTTCCTTGCTATTGAATATGCATACCATTAAATTTACGACCACGACTTACGGGACACCCTGTATATCCCAGACGCTGTCTAGAGAACAGCACACAAAATATATTCTGACAGTCATAATCACTGACAAAACTATCCCTCATAACAGACCAGACATTACACTAGTAGATAAGCAAAACAAAGTGACTTACATAATTGATATCTCCATCCCCAACATACATCATTTACAAAAGACAGACACTGACAAAATCACTAAATATACGGATCTTACACACGAAATAAAACGCCTTTGGAAAGTACCAGAGGACACATTGTCCCTATCGTTCTTTCTGCCACTGGAGTTATTCCACACTCATTACACAAAGGCCTATCAACACTGAATTTAAATCCACACTTATACAAAACCTTACAGAAAGCCACAATCCTAAACACTTGTCACATACAGTGACTTCCAAAGCTGTCCCAATGTTAGTGAGCGCAATGTTCATCCATCCATTATTGATATTGTATACATACAATAGAGTCACCAGTGCTTTCATTTAAGAACTCAATATCTGAGCATGAAATAAGTGCAATACAAAATTTTTTCAAAGATTATTTTTTATGTAATTAAAGAAAAACTGACAGTTTGTCATTGGGACAGTTTTGATGCCGTGTTATGAATTGAACTCATTTGTATGAACAATATTTATTTAATATTGTATGTAGCCTCCTTTGGCTTTCAACAATGCAGCAATACGTCTAGGCATGCTGTCAATTAAATTAATACCTGTTTGGGCAGAAATATTTACCCATTCCATCTTTGTTCTTTCCCACAATTCTTGCATTCCTTTTGGTTCAGTCGGATATTTGACCATTTGCTTATTAAGGTGTTCCCACAAATGTTCTACTGGATTGAAATCTGGAGATTGTGCAAGCCACTCCAGAACTTCAATTTCGTCATCTTGGAACCACTGTGTGGCAAGGCATGCTCGATGTTTGGGATCGTTGCCTTGCTGGAATATAATCTCTTGTTTGTCTTGTCCATGAAAATCCAGAGTAGGGATGAAATAGTTATCCAGGATGTCGCAGTACGGTCATCCTGCCATCAATTCGACACGTCAAATCAGTTCCTGTAAATGTCATGCAACCCCAAATCATCAGGTTGCCACCACCAAATTTAACAGTTCCGTTCACTTCCCGTTCTGTTAACCCTGATCCTGGACGTTTCCACACCCACGATCGACCATCAGATCCTAATTGGTTTATTTTTGTTTCGTAGGACCATATAAATCTTTTCCAGTCATCCTTGGTCCAATGTTGATGCCATATCGCGAACTAGAGACGACTTTCTTTGTGTTTCTTTGTCAGTTTATGCTTTTTCTTTTTCACTGCAAATTTTAATCCTGATGCTTTGAAATGTCGACGAACAGTAGAGCAACTGACACTTGTTCCAGATTCAGCAATAAATCGCTGGGTCACTTTGACAGCATCTGCAGCATCCGTACTTGTTATCATCCGAATCGGTTTTCTTTTATCATTTGTAGTTAATTTTTGTGGACGACCTCTTTTCATCTTCTGTGCATTTGGTCTGTAAGATGCACGAACTCTGCTTACAGTTGTGCGTTCAATTCCTAATCGTGACTGAATATCTCTTGTAGAAAGCCCTTCATCAATAAGGGCAACAATGTTATTGCGTGCGTCTTTGGAAATAGGCTTCATTGTTGGCAGTTATGCAGAACTTAGCATATTAAACTGATGGATTAAGAAATTGTAAAAATACGTGGTTCCTGATGTTTATATGGAACAATCCAGGCTGATTACATTCACTCGAAGTGGGGGTGCAAAACTGTCCCAATAACAAATTGTCGGTTTTTCTTTAATTACATAAAAAATAATCTTTGAAAAAATTTTATGTAAATGAAAGCAATGGTGACTCTATTGAATGTATGCAATATCAATAATGGATGGATGAACAGCGTGCTCTCTAACATTGGGACAGTTTTGGAAGTCACTGTAATAAGGAAATTTCTATACCCAAATTTTAATACTCCCACGAGCACGTAATTATTCCCTTCCTTACATTTGAGCCTCTTGGGGTTGGCCTCCGGACTTGATCCGAGTTTGGTTTTCCATAATAATAATAAATAATTTATTCATAAATAAATACATTTATAGGAGTTACAAAAGTAAAAGATAATCATATAAAAATCTAGATTTGATTAATGGATTTTAATTTTATAGAAGTTAAAATATTTAATTTATTCAGTATTTATTTAAGTTAGTATCCTGTAAAAATAAATTAAAACCAAAAGCACACAACTGAAGATCAAACTCGTCATAGTGGGGCAGAAACTCGTTTTACCCTTTAATCAGACAAGTGAACACAAAAAAAGATTTTTACAAACTCGCATAATAAAAATATTTTAAAACACAAATGATAAAAGATTGCAAGGGTCACACACCGAATTAAGCCAGTTTTTCAGAAACCTTTTTTGTAGAATCTTATTTTGGGATTCTTTTTTACTTATTATTTTATTTTCCTTCACTAGGAGTGGGCATTGGCATACTTTTTAGAAACGGGTGAATGAACATTTGAAGCAGATAGATTTAGAGAACATATATAACGTTTGGGAAATGGAGAACATATATAACTTACATGTAAAGAATGAATTTTTACTTTTAAGAAAATTAAGAGATGTATTATGAACTTTAATTATTGCAGCTTATATATTGCAGCTTATTACGTCTTATATGGTGCAATCCAAACAGTTATACAATGCAGAATAAGTGATTGAAATAAAGAAAAATAAATACAGCCGAACCCACATATAACGAACTCGATTATCATGAAAAAGCAATTACAGGCGAGTTAATTGAAATCCCCTACAGCAGGTGCATTGAAACTATAAATTTTCTCCGAATATAACGAATTCTGACATAACGAAAACATGTATATAAAGAATCGTTTTAAGGGCTGTTACACAAGTTTTGTTTGGATATAATGAAATTTGGGAAAATAAACATTTTTTCCATGTCTAAATTCGCCATTGGGTTAGTTCACTTGGTAGGAGCAAAGAGTGAGGAATACAGTAATAGAAACAGAAGAGAGTTATTGCGGGAATGCTGCTATTGCCTAGCAACGCCCGAATTCACGTATACACGAATCTTCAACACGTGTCTGCGTTTTTTAAGTGTCAGAATTTTTTGAAATGATGGCAAAAAGAAAATATTTAGATCTCGACACCAAAATTAAGATCATAAAGGATACAGAAGCTGGGAAGGGTAGAAAAAGGGAAATATTGTTTTTGGTTTTTAAAGAAAATTGAAAAGCACACAATTGAATGTTTTTCTTTGTAGGATATAAAGAAATCCACTATAAATAAAAATATATTTGCTATATCCATTGTACGTTTATAAAGAAATAACGAACAAATTTATGGACATTTAAAAATTCGTTATAAGTGAGTTCGACTGTAATTACTAAAACTGTAGGAGGAACATACAGTAACAGCTAATTTTATAAAGCATATAAGATATTATATTGAAATTTTTATTAAAAAATTTTTTTAGAGTATGTGCGTATATATGTATATATGTGACCAATTTTGTGCAGCTACTCCTCCGAAACGGCGAATGGCAGAAGCAAATGGAATTAAAACGTACTTAGATGGTATCTTAAATGTGCCTTTTCAGAGATATTTTTTTTCTAAAAATGTAAAAATGATTGTAGCATTCACACCAGTGAACCAAAGTCAATAAATTCGACATGTACAGGCTCCTCACATTAAGACGAATAATTTTTGCACATAATTTATTATGTGCCGAGCCATTTTGAAGTTATAAAGGTTTCTAAGTACCCCCCATCCATCGAAAGAGAAAATTTTTTTTTCTTTTTTTTTTTTCATGGCAAAGTGGGAATCCTTTGTCAAATGTACCAATCATTCCACTATCGCAATTTATTCTTCCTTGAGTATGTTTGGTCATTCGTCTACCAGTGGGAAGCACTTCTCAAGAAGCGGCCAACGTTTTGCGGGAAAGCCGACCATTCTCTCCTCCTCATCCACTTCGCTGAAGAAATTCCAAATGAAATCACAAAGGAATTTCCAAATGGGCACAGGAAGGTCATTTTTTATATAATAACCAATCTCAGTGCAAAAACTTACATTCACTTTAAAAAAAAAAAAAAACTAATTCAAATACACGAGCAAATCTTCCAATTCTTGGCAAATGGTGTCGCTCCACGTCAATAACAGAAAAAAATCTTAGTAACAAGTGTGAACATTTAAATGAGAGGAAAATTTTATTTTTCACTACTTCTAAATTGAAGGAGATGGGTCTCATCAATGAATCGTTATTCAGTGGAAAGTCCATCCAACCCTTTGACCACTCGACCTCAACATCAGTGCAACGGATTAAATCGTCCCCTTCCCATAATTATATACTTCTCTCGACATGGTAGTATTCTCTTTCTCTCGAGCCTGAGGCAATTGGAGTCCATCAGTGCCATGAGTCAGTCACTTGTTCACTCGGAAAGGCCCCCTATCCTCCTCCTCCATCTCCTCCTCTTTTTCTTTCTCTTTTATTATGCAAAAATTATTTTACTACAATCCCCTTGCATCTAAAAGCAATTACATTCTAACATCTGCATACCTATTAATAACATCCATATTATTATTCATAGCAATTATGCGACTGTTATATGTAAATCTAAACCAGATTAACAATTTTTTTCTTCTTCTTTTCAAAAGTGTTCTTCTTTTGTCCAGTGTCAGTGAACTTTTCTAATGCACATCGACACACATTTTCCGTCGACCTCAAAAATCTTCAAATTCACTTTGAATTTCTCTGCCTCTTCCCCCAAATTCTCAAATTCTTAAAGCTAGGTAAAATCTAGATCAATTTGAAAAACCAACTTATCATTGTTTGCCATTACTCCCACCCTCTCTCTCTCTCTCTCTTTGAATAGGTGTTATCTGCTTCATGGACACCCTCTTCAAGAAAACAACGATAAAACGCGTTTTACAACTTTCCTTCTCCTCGGACGATGTGTGTGTTGAAACGTTGAGTTCGTTGAAAAGCGCTCAGCTGAAAATGTCGAAGGTAGAAGCCATGAGTTCAGGAAAAGGTTGATGAAACGTTTTATTTTTATTTTTATTTTTTTAATACAGAAAGAGCTCTATTTGGTTTTTAGAGTTATCTTTTTTATTTTCTCCCTCCCAAAACTCCATCAGATAATGAAGATCCAAAGAACGGTGGGACATTCTTATCACGGTGGATCCACACTTGAAACGTGACATTCAAACAGAATGGAATGACGCAATTTCGTCAACTATCCTTCTTAAAGTCGAAATTAAATTGTTCTACACAGATGCGTTTACGAAAAACAAAAAAAAAAAATATTTGATTCGCTGGTTTTTCACTTTTTTCTTTCCCTACTCTAATTACAATTCTTAGGCGCAACCGTTCTGCTTCCTTTGGATAATTCAAAACAACAAGGCCAAATTAAATTCTTATTTACACAGTAATATTATTTACAATTTTTTTTTCATTTCTAGTATATTTAATTTCCTCGTCGTTCACCTTTCTGCCGTTAAGGCGGAGACTGGCACAACGATCGATAAGAGTGAGCCAAAGTCGATTTCAAGTCGATTTAACTCTTTTATTATTAGAATCTAAAATGGACGGATATATATTAAGAGAAAGACGAGACACAAGAACCCTGGAATACAATAAATAATAAATATTAATTAAAAATACAAATTAGATAAAAAAAAAATAAGGTATAATAAACAAAAATAATTAATCTAAATCAAAATAAAAAGCTGACGTTTCGGATAGAGCCTATCCTGTATCAAAGCAAAAAAGGATAATTCTCTAAAAGCAAATAGAATATTAGAGAATTATCCTGAAGTTATGAAAGTTGTACTAACGGACGGGTTTATATATAGTTTGCATGGGGAATAGTAAGACGGTATTGGCTGAAAAAAAAGAACAAATGAGATTAATTAGACGAACTGTTGGGATAGGACAGGACGGAGGACAAATAGGAAATAATAAGGGGGCGGCGAGAAAAATGTAATAGGATGAAACATATGAAAGTGAAATTATAAAAACGTTTAGGAATGATAGGGTGCCTAGCAAAAAGATCTTTCGGATAGGGTCAAACTTTCGATTGGGGATACTAAAAATTTTTGGCCGCCATCTTGAACACAACTCCAAATTTTCAAATAGGAAGATGGTCATGTGATTTATGAAATGCATGTGGAATTTTCTAACAAAAACAATGGTGTTGTTATTTTTTACGTATATTTAGTTAATGAAGTTTTTTAATCATACATAATATCCATCTTCATCACAAACGCTACAACTGCTGGTTTCCAAAATGTCACAAATGCCATGCCCCGCAGGATGTGTTCAATGCGTTGCCCGCCTTTTCTGATTATCAAAACCAAACTGAAGCCCCATTCACGTAGAATGTACAAGAGCAAATTGGAGTTAAGTTCGAGGATTTAGGGGGTCACTCCACATTGAAGGTGTTCCTGATGTGCTCCTGTCCTGATCATTCAACGTGAATGGGGCTTTAGGTTGAAATTGACAGTCAGAAACGGCGGACAACAAATTGAACACGTCCTGTAGGAAATGACATTTGTGGCGTATTGTTAATTTGGAAACGAGTAGTTGTGTCCCTTTTTGAATGTGGATGTCATGTCTGACCAAAAAACTGCATTAATTCAAGAATAAGTATAGATACTGTAACACCACTAAGTGTCAGCTGTCTCTTCCTTCGATTACACTTTCTTTCCCATCGCCATTGGAAAGGAAGAAACAAAAATTATCGATTAATTAATCGACAGAAGAGTCGCGGAATCTAGAGAATGCCGATGACGTGTCGACTGTGAAGAAAAGAAAGCCGAAGTTTAGAAGATACGACATGGTCTCGAAGAGTTGGATACCCTTCCATAGGATGAAATGGCAGATTGAGCTAAAGAAAAATCCCTACGATTTGGTATTATGCTATGTTATTGGGCCATGACTTGGTTGGAAACGTTTATCTAATTTTATAATATTTATTTACAGAAATCAAACTGTTCATATGGATAAAATAATAAAACAAAAACAAAACTGAATTACGCAATGAGACGAGAAAAGTTACCCGAAAATCAAGCGTCCGGAGAAATAGAATCTGACACAAGACGATTTTGAAATTAAGTATATGGAACTTCCTGAGGAACTACCAAGATAGCCCGGCGAATATTTTTTTGTGCAGTAAGTCTCTACTAACCTCATACCCTCCTGTGGGATACCTTTTCTTTTAGTATTATTAGTGTATTTCTATTTATCTTCTCCCCCCCCCCTTTTTCTTTTCTCTTACGCACTAAAGGAAAAAGGAACGAGAACAGCTATAAAAAAAAAAAACTGTCTCTGTGCTTCCTCTTATGCACTCTTAATTAGTTAAATGGATAAGCATGTTCCTCAAAAGAAGTGAAAACTATGACTTAGTATAAGGAGATGTAAATTAGATGCAACTCCGTCAGTGATGTCCAGAACCAAGTGAGTTCTAACTGGAGTATAATTCTTCACGTAACAAAGGACATCGAATGTGTAGACAGAGATTCATTTGAGATGATGGAACTATAATTAAGCTTTATGTTCCTGCATTGTTTGTGTTTTTTTTATTTACTAGACGTTAATTTTGTCGAAATGCTATTTCTATTAAATTTTGAATTTTAATTTTTTTTCTGAATGCCCGAGGCGACAAAACAATCTTCGATATCGAAAGATGTGATATCAATAGTGAAGAATGGACTTTTGATGACTGTTTCGAAGAAGGGAAGAAATGAAAACGAAAGCTCCGGGTCAATTGTCGAGGGAAGCACTGAATCTTGATCTTGTAAAGAAACCTATAGAAAAGAACGGAAGTTGTAGAAAGTAAGAATATTTAATAAGAAATATATTACTCCAAAGAGGTTTGGATAAAATATGTGCTTACCTGAGAAGAAAAAAAAAGAAAGACTTCTTGACATATAGACTAGGCAAATTAAGTCCAACAATATGAGTTGGATTTCTAAATAAAAAAAAGGCTTTACTTTTGAGAATTTTCGTAGTTAACGTAGCTGAATTCGTGTAAACGAAAATTTCATGTATGTTTGTCTGTTTCCTTTCTTTCGAAATAAAGCCCCGGCTATTTTTGCATCAGATTTTTAGGCTGTGTTAGTGAGTTCAATTACCTACCGACCCCTGGGTCTTCGATTGAAATTGGCACCATAATTAATGAAACCTATGACAAGAGGTATCTTGCAGAAGAATGTGAAGAAACAAAACCTTGATACAAGATAAGTAACTTTGTCAATTGAAATGAAGATTTTTCATATGATTGTTGTTAACTATTGCTAATGGCTACCCGTCGTTCTTTTCTCATCTACAGGTTCTTATGTTAGGAGATCTCTGTGCAGGAAGTATCTCTTAATTAGCTATAATTAAAGAAAAACCGTTACAATACGTAAAAAATAACAATCCCGTTGTATTTGTCGGGAAATTTAATATATCACATTAACCTCTTCTAATCTGAAAATTTTGAAGCATATTCCAAGATTTCCCACCCTTAATAATATCCCCAATCGAAATTATTAGCTCCACCCATATCGTTTATTTAGGTGGGTCCAGACTTTTGGGTCACCCTGTATAATATTCAAGACTGTTTTTATAAGAGCTTTCAAACCATTCTATATATTCAATGAGCGCCCCAACGTTTTTATTTTTATCCACAAAAAATATTAAGCAAAGAATTATTTTTTTTTTTTACTTTTGAGTGGATTTTTATTTTAAAATATAAAAACGTTGTATTTTTAAAATATTTTTTACTCCATTTTTTATGCTCTTGCAAAATCTATTTACTCTTGTAGTCAATTATTCATCCAGCCAAGAAAAATAGATTCGGTCTTACAAGACCATGGTGAAAAGTCCTTTTTTTCCACCATGTACTAGACCAAAGGGCCTACCCGTGGGGAAAGAGGGCTGCTGCTTCCCCCCCCCCCCGAAATTGGCCACCACGCCAACTAAATCTGTTACCTGAGAGACCTCCCCCATCACAAGCAGGATTGAGAGACCCCCCTCCCCCACCAGTCAGCCTTCCCCTCTCCGAAAAAAAAATTTGGGTCCGGCACTGGACCAAAACAAAGTTCTGAAGAGGTGTCCCTTTCCCCTTAATTAAATGAAGAAAACCTCCCAGGAATGTAAATAAAATGAAAAAGAAGTTTTAACTCTTCTTTTTAAGGACTGGAATTTTGAAAATTTTTATACTGGATTAAAGGCAAATGAACCGGTGTGCCTAATTTGGCGTCTTTTAAACAAAGATGAAAAACTGATTGAAAGATTTGACCCAAACAGAAGAGTCAAGTTTAATAAAAACGTTGTAAAAACTCTACACAACAAGTATTTCATCTACAGACGGACGTTGTCAATTTGAAAATGCATATATTCATATTTCATATACCGTGTGATATACAAAAGTCGTCGAACATAAGCCGAGTTCATAAACATACACAATAGAAAACGTCATCAACTCAACTCTCGGATACACTTATGAACACATCCTGGCATTCATTCGTCAATGTTATAATTTTTCCCGACACGTATATTAATTGTATGTTTAAAACGCCGATTAATCTGAGAAGATTCGTAAAATGACCAAAATAATTGGGCTGATGACGTTTATAATTGTCGACACGTCCATCAAGCATTTTAACAATTAGTTTCAATATTGACATTACATAACAATCTGCCAGTTGATACCACGGTCTATGGATATTCATGGTCATCGAGCTCCATTGTTAAAATGAAGCTAAAGTTTCTAGCTTTTCTTTCATTTTCAGTTTCAATGAAAAACCTCTATCACAGGTCACGGTCGGCCCTGGTGCGATCTATGCGGCACTTGGCGCGATCTGTTTTCCTTAGCTTCTCGAAACAATGGAAAATGGCCGAAGCTCGATGACCATGAATATCTGTAGACCTTGATTGATACCAAGTGTATAAGCACAGCTTATGTTCAGCGGCTTTTTACCAAATGTCATATTGTTATAATGCCCGCCATGATGTTAACTTTTCCATTTAAGTGCAAGCTGAATTTCCATGACGCCTCCTAAAATGGTCGGTGGAGATGAAAATTAAATATTAAAAAAAAAAAAACACATACACACACACACGCAATCAAAATCCATTCATTAAATCACGTGATAAGCCTAATGAAAAGATGTTTACGACTTTCAAAGAATGCCCGACAGCAAAATAAAAAAAAACAAAAAACGGAGAAACTTGTACATTAAGGCGAAGCATTAATTATTTGTTGTCGTGTATCTTATCATTATTTCAAAAGAGCGGCAATCGAATTGGTAAACAGATGAAGAGTGAAAATAAAAATTTTAGGAAAATAAAGAAAAGAGAAAAGTAACAAATATCCCAACCACTAAGCACTTGGTATGAAAAGTGCTCATTTGGCTGACGATATTGGATAACGCTATCGGATTGCCGCTGAATATACTGTTATTTTTAGTTCGGGGAGAAATAATAAGGACATTGCGTTGGAGTATCGACTAATTCTGACACCACCAGTATCACATTTAGACAGACTTCTGCTATTTCATCAAGCACCTAAGTGGGGCGTCGTCCTCGAACAACGTCATCACTGAGTAAAAAATACCCTGCAGCCCACATCTCTCGAGTAGAGATAAAATGGAATTTAAAAAAGAAAAATAAATTAAATATGGATGAAAGGAGAACTAGCGAGAAAGTGTGTTGTTGAATGATGAGAAATAGATTTCCGAGCCAGGTCGGAAACAAGGTGGCCTCGATGGGTGGCAACTTTTTCTTCGCACGATAAGAGCGAGTCCAAAGTTGATAAATAAACAAAAATACATTAATTTGTTTTCTTTGTTATTAGAATCAACTTTTCCCATTGTTTTCTAGGTTTAAAAACAAACAACTAAAAACATAAAATTATTAATCAATAGTTACAATGTTATTTTCCAGTCGCTCTAGAAAAGCGTGTAAATAATCATAAAATGAAAACAAGTTAAACCTATTAGCTTAAAATGGATTGAGTTTCCCGTTTACATTGTTTCAATTTTATACGCTTACTGTCAATTGCAGGATGTTTATCTTTACTTCAAGAATAAATTTCGTCCCCCCCCCCTCCCCACCATCTTAAACGATGATTAGTATTATTTCAATCAGGGCTTAAGAACTTCTAAGTCAATTGGTTCCGAACCACGCCTTTTAACGCAGCCATCGATTTCTGTTTTCTGTTCCTGATTCCTCCTAATTGAAATATAACAAGAGATAAAAATTGAACTTCTATGGTGGAATTGTTATTGTCATTCGCACAGGCCTCCCGCTTTATCAAAAAATGAAAAGGTGAAAAAAAAAACAACTTTATAACTCAAAAATGGCTCATTAGATCCAAACAATTTGTTTACACGAACTATTCGTCTCTATAAGTCTGTACATGTCGATTTTATTGATTCTAGCCCTTTCTTCATTTTTGGAAAAAAAATAAATTAATAGCTCTAAAAAGACAATTGTCATAAAAATGCGTCAAGGGAAAGTTTAAGGTAACCCCTAAGTACGGTATGTATTAATTTCTTTTGCTTTTCTATTTGCCGTTAGCTGCACAAAATGGGTCCATATGTACTGTAACGTTTGCGAAATGCTCAGATGCGTTAAAACTAAGTAAACTACCCACCCCCACCTTCACACAGAAACCACTTACAAATGTCTCAATTAACTAGTCATAAAAGTCACCTGAACGGAGGAACGAGTGGGACCGAACAAAAATAAAACAGTTGGATGTGAACAAGTCCGTGTAAAAGTAATTAGCATAAACGGTGTCCAAGTAGTATAAGTTTCTTTATTAATGAACTTGGCGTCAAAGTAATAAAACGGATTCAAAAAAGAAAACTTTTTTTTCTCTTTGGGGAGGGGGTTGGGGGTCCATAAAATCTTAATTACTCCAATATGGCTCTTCGCAGCTAAACGGTTTCTTTTTCTAAAAAGTTCGTCTCAATGAGAAGAGGCGTTCATGTCGTTTTTATTGTGTTTGAGTCGATGAAATGAATGCTTCTGCCGTTTCTTCATTTTTAGAATAAAAATTAATTTCTCTAAAACGGCTTACCCCATTTCCATTGAAAATGGTCTAAGAACGAATTAAAAAAACAATTAATAATAATAATAATAAACTATGGGGGAGGGGTTGTGAGGAGGGGGGTTCGTTAATAACTCCAAAACGGCTCATCAGAATCAAGCAAGTCATTACAAAAAAAAAATTCGCCTTAATGAGAGAAGTCCGTACATGCCGAGTTTATTGAATTTGGTTCGCTGGTTTGAATGCTACCGCCATTTTTTTTAATTTTTACCCAAAGGCTAAAAAACTACGCCAAGGCACAATTTAAGCAATTTAAGATGCCCTCTAAGTATGTGTGTTTTTTATTCGGTTCTGCTATTTGCCGTTTCGGGGAGTTAGCTGCACAAATCTGGTCACTTACATACAGGCGGAAAGTTTTTTATACAAAATTTCAACAAATCTTTTCGAATCATGAGTTTTAAGTCGATTTCAGAAAAAAAAAATTTGAGTTTCAGAAACGAACACATAGGCCTTCACTCGGATAATTCAACTGGACCGATAGCGGGCATCCTGATTACCGACAAAGCTCATGATCGAAACATTACTTCGAAGCAACGAGCAGACTCCTTGGAAATAAAAGGGCAAGAGTCTCGAAAAGAGTTGGCGGATTGTCTCTACCCCTGCAAAAGAAACAGAAAATCAAAATAGACAAAGGATAAAAACTGAAAATCTCAGAAAAGGCTCGCACAAACCCCACTTTAGCTAACATCTAAATCTAAGAAAACGCTTAGTTTAATAGCGATTAAAAAAAATTCCGTATTCCTAAACAATTAACGATTAAAAAGAACTAATAAAACAATGTTTTGTTAAATTGACAAATTCATAACAACTCGAAAGTCCTAGTTCTAGATGGCGCCCGTCGATGAGAATGGCCTCTCCTGAAGCTGATGAAGGAAAACGTTGTTCAACTCGAATATTCGAAGCACGTAAAAGTTATCAGGAGGAAGGGAACTTGCCAAAAGTAGATCAGTGCATAAAACAACGGGAAGGCTCGAGAAGCCTCTCGTTGGGACGGCTCACAAGCAACTCGTACCGAGGAGACTGGAGGGGGCTAAGACGGATAAGGAGGACGCTAATGCACAGAAAAGGAAGGAAGACAAAAATATTGGGAAAAGACTAGTTAGTGAGGTTAGCTAAGGTGTCGGTTGACCACGGTCGAAGTTCCAAACCGGATTTGGTGTGCGTGCGGATTCTCGTGGGGATTAGCCCGTCGAATGTTGCATGATTAGCCCGGGTGATTCATCTCGATGACGGAAAGTTCCTTGACTGCTCGATGACAGTATTGGCAAGGCACAAACTTCCTAAAAACCTTCCATCGAATAGCGCAATAAAAGTCCTCAGCATGACTAGGCAGGAAACAAGGCAGGACAACGAATCTAACTTAACGGAGAAATTATTGATGAAAAATAGGAAAGAAAATTCCACAACCTGGGTTCGAACCAGGAACCTTCTGCTCACCGTGCAGACGCGCCAACCAATTGCGTCATTGTGGACATGGAAGCATTAACGCTATCTACATGTCCTTAGGGCTGGTTGGAGCAGTACCCAGTTCGCGTGAAAAAATTCTCTTAAGACTTTTCATTTATTAATCTTTAACGAGTATACGCCAGTAGGAAAGATACAAGGTAAATAAAGAGAGGTAGGCCAAATGGAGAGCTCGTGTTGAAACGTCACCAAGGAGGGATATGCACCAATGTCTTGCCTTGCGAATGATGAAATTCTATTAACAAATCTTTTTTTAATTTAAAAATTGGAAAGTTAACAACAAATAAAAACCTGAAGTACAAACAGATATAGATAAAATCAAGAGTTTTAGCAAAAAGAAAAGTATACTGAGAAAAAATAAAATCCAACGTTGTTCAAAAAAAATATAAAATAAAGTAAAAAAATATATACCTAAAATAAAATAACGTAAAATAATAAAACAAAGTAAAATAATAAATAATCAAAAAAATGTTTACGTTCTAAAAATGCACTCAAAAGTAGAAAACAAATTCTATGCTTAATAATTTTTGTGAAAAAAAATACAAATCTTAGATGGTGATTCTTGGGAAAATAGTAATATTTTACATCAGATCCACATGGTTTGGTTTTTTTTATTGTAATTATTGCACACAGATACGGAACAATTAGGCGTTTTAACGAGGAATATTAATGAATGCGAGCAAACTTTCTCCTGTGTGACGTCGCACGACCACGCCCACTAACTTCCGGTTCTCATGTTAATGAGGCCATCTGGCCTACCTTTCTTTACATACCTTGGGAAAGACAGTCCCAGCCTGCGAAATGGGTACTGCTCCAACCAGCCCTAAGGACACGTAGATAGCGTTAATTCTTCCATGTCCACAGTGGCGCAATTGGTTGGCGCGTCTGCACGGTGAGCAGAAGGTTCCTGGTTCGAACCTAGGCTGTGAAATTTTCTTTCCTATTTTTCATCAATAATTTCAACATCTGAGGATTGGCGTGAAAAAAATCCTCTTAACGGAGAAGGTTGAGTCAACGCATTAACTGAGCTTAACGTCATAAATTTAAAAAAAAATGCTATTTATCTGTAATGGACTTTTCGCAATGAAAGGCTATTACATACAGACAAAGAAAGACTCATGTAACGTGCTACAGATCTTGTGTCGCAATCTACAAAAATGTTTCAACTGAATCGACATTTTCATTAGCGGTACGGACTGGTGCAAAAGGTGGATTAACCTTTTGGTAATAGACCCAAAAAATCTCAAAAAAATATAACGCTTTGGCTCATGTGGGTATTGCGAAATCTTTCTTTATTCATTGCATTAAATGATCATAGCAACTTTCAGCGTAAAAACCTCGTAGTAAATCATCCCAACTCATCAACACTGTCCTTAGACCTGCCTTATGCTCGAACAAGAACTAAATTTCATCTGGCGACACCTGCTATTTTTTTTCTTTTGCCCCTGCCTTTTGTGCTTTTTCTTTTTCAAAATAAAACTTTTCAACAATAGTAAAACGGCCGCAGGCCGCGCTGAAAAGACGATAGCTTAACAATCGCGAACGCTCGGTTAATTCCACGCTCAAATAAAAAAAAAAGCATTGTTACGGAGGATAACAACCAGGTATTACAAGAATAAAATAATTAACCAGAAATTAATAATAATTGTCTTTTTTTTTTCCTTCTGTGTCATTTGGACGAGAGACCCTTCTTCGATCACACGTTCCATTATCAGACCAAAACTCGATCATTAGATCTCTTGTTTGGCTGTCTACCTTTAAGATAAACGACAACCGATTTTAAGCATAAAACCCCTTAAGCCCTTCCGACGTACTAGTTTTCTTTGTTCTACTGAAAGAAGAGGATTGTTTAGAACTCTCACGACAAATTTAACGGTAGAGTGAATCTTAATGAGCATAGCAAGCGTCGTCCATCGCGACACAATGAAAATGGGACCAGCGTCTCACTAAAGAGATGCCTTTTATTTTTAGCATCCTAGAACTCGGAACCCTACAAAATCAGTCGAGCAAAACGGTTCAGAATTAGAAAGTAAGAAAAAAATTTTCTCACATGTGCCCGTTGTGGCCAATTTCAAATTTTGAGTAAGTTACACTAAATATGTACGGATAGAAAATTTTTTTTCAAACTTTTAACATAAGTCCTACCAGTGAATCATCGCGATACCATAGAAACCAGCTAGGTTGATTAAATGAATTACTGTTTAATTGATTGGCTAAGAGTGAGGTTCTGTTTTTTTCAAGACAGCCTGCTTAGTGCGCTCTCCATGTTAGGGGACCCATTGAGACAGGTGGTGAAGTTCAAGTATCTCGCGACTGCATTCACGGGCAGCAGGATAGAGAATTGGATGCAGCCAGTTGTGCCAGGCACGAACTATGGCGATCCGTGGTAACGAAATGTGAACTGGGAAACAAAGCATCTCCATTGGATGCAGCCAGTTGTGCATCTCCATTGGGTAATGGAGGATCGCGAGTGCAAGAGACCGATATGAGATTCCTGAGAGGTATGGCAGGTATTACCCTACTAGATAAGAGTAAAACGGCACAATAAGGGACTCTTTGAGGTGTTGAGCCGCTACTTCTCCGCATTGAAAGATCTCAGTTGGGTTAGTAGAGCCACGTGATACGGATGCCGCAAACTATACTCTGTTCAACGAAAGAAAAACTGGGCGTGTCTTATTAAATTTCCTATTTCAATTGTTAGACATTGTTGCTAAGTAAAATTAACAATCGCTAACAATTGCTCTTTCGTTGGACAGAGTATAGTCTTCCTATGTAGCTGCTACTTTCCAAGCCGGTGGGTAAGCGACCAAGGGGTCGGCCTAGAACCAGGTGGCTAGACTACATGGAGAATTTGAGTTGAGATGGTGGAAGTTCGCGAGCATTAGAGATCCTCCTTAGGGCTGCTGCCCCCACGACCCTAACGGATAAGCGGGTTTGAAAACTAAGTAAATAAGTAAACGAACACATAGGCTACCTTTCAAATTGGCCAATAAACTACTAGACCAATCGTCCTGCAAACGAATTAATCTCAGAAAATAAACAAGCACATACAGAGGTCTCACCCAAAGTGAACCAATAGCCAACTTCTAAAATACAAATCTGACAGAGTATTTTCAATGGAAGAATTATCGTACAGGGTGTTGCAGATAACTACAGGACAGTATAACGGGAAGCCTACCCGCTCGATTGCAGGGGCCGGCTCGGTCGATTGGCAGAATGTAGGGAGATGAAGGTGGTCTGCAGCAGCCAGCAGTTTCCACAGTCGGGGAGGGGGGGGGGGGGTGAACGTCAAAATTATCAAAGTGTGATGTGTTTGAATTTAAAGAAAAGGCAAAAAACAGAAATTGTTCTTAAACACAATGGATTATAAACTCATTCTATACCCTCACGTAATTATTATTATTGACCTTTCCTTCTGGAAGACCCTGTATTAACAAACAAGCATCGACTGTGTTAACGGTCATATTTCGAGTTATACAAAGGTTGTTTAACCAAAGACAAGATACTGGAATACAGATTGGTTAGCCAAGTACATGTACTCTCCCCCATTATTCAAAATATATCCTAGATGCAATACTGTTCAGAAGCCATTTCCTTGCGACGCGTATCGTGTCAGATGCCCATGCAAAGTTTTGTCTGCTCGTCGTTGAGAGTATGTGATATCCAGTGTACACATACACTTTCTTGAAGTTCAGGCGTGATACCCACACTCAATTCTATTTAAGGTGCCATTTGGTGGATTACGCCTCGTTGCCCTATTGCGGACGATTCTATTGTCAATCACGTGTACGCAAACAACTGAGAGTGGCTACAAATGTTTGCCTTATATAGAAAGGAACCTTGCCTGCTTTGCATATTCATCATAGAAATATCCTTTCCAGCGCCGTGCCGCTTGGCTAGCTACTCGAACGGGCCGTACACTAGCGAGTATAAATTTATAATGTTTTAAGTAATTTATGACCCTTGTCACATTATCTCAGTAAAATATTTCAAACAAGTGTGGTTGTATATTATGAAAAGTCAACAATTAGAAAAGCATTCGTGATGTCGTTTTTGGTTACACTGAACTCGGTTCAATGTTGTTGTTTTTTTTTTTTGTTTTTTTTTTACGTTATTTTTTTATTTCTAATGAAAACATAAATAAAAATTGTTCGATATAAATCGCACGAATAAACACCATTTGCTTTAATTTCGCTTAAAGCGAATGTCAGTAGCACAAAAGCTGGCACTTGGCTCGAACTTCATTGCTCTTCGAATGGTGCGAGCGCACCTACGCACGAATTGGATCGCCTCCAGAAATTTCATCTTCTCTGCAAATTTTCATTCATCAAAAAGAGTTTAAAAAATCCCAAATGAATATGTATACATTTTTAAGATCCGCCAAATTGATTCGGAAGGCGCGAAATTAGTCGGCGAACCTCGCTATTTGGCGCCAAAGGTCAGATTTCCTTCCATGAATATTCATTAAGAAATAAACCGGACACCTTCATATTAGGTTTAAATAAAATACGAGACGTTCTCTAAAGAATAAAGAGGAACTCAACCTGCGTCAAACGCTAAATAATAAAGATAAATTTTAACAGATGACATTTTATTACATTAGCAACATTTCCAATAAGATGAAATTACTATTATTATTATTCCCATATAATTCCAAGCCATTCTTTTTCTTTGCCGACGAGAACCTCATGTGGTTAATATCACGTTTACTACATATGACACAATCATCATTCTTAATTACATAAGAGTAATTAAAAAAAATTTAAAAATTCAAGGCAAACCAAGGCTTCTCTTTTTTAAGTATTTTTCCACTAACCCCACCAAAAAGTCAAGGCTATAATAAATCTCAAATCTGCTTTCAATATGAAATTTGATAATCTTGGAGTAAATATCTTGTATTCAACTAGAAGTTGTCAGTTTCCCAATTATAAACTGCACAAAAAGAACAAAAAATGAATTAATGCATTAAAGGAGACTTCCGTCATTGCTTTTATAAATAAATTTAAAAAAAAAAATTCCAGAACAATTTGAAGCACGTTTTCGATACAGAATTAAAAATCAACATTGAAGACATACGTAACCTTGTGTCTATATTAACCGAACCTGTCTCGAAAAGATTCCAGGTGCAATTAATAAATATTGAAAAGAGACGAAGAAAATGAAAAACAAGCTGAAAGAGTATAAAGATGACATTTTATCTAGGTCGACTTCACATTTTCATTTTAAAAACTACTTTTATAATCGCTGTCCAGGTTTCACAGCAATTAATACATTACACTGACATAATTACATGTTGCTATATTTTCCCCATGTATAAAAGACCACTGACGTAATAATTTATTCTTGTTACACAATCCCAAGCCGATGATAAAAATTAAATTAGAAAAGATAAATTACGCGAAATATTTTCTAATTGATCAATACCGTTCCTAATACGGAAGTATTTGCTCACCATCACTAATCTGAAATTGATATTTATACGATATCTTTATCTAAATATAAATTTTATTTTGAACGTTTGCAAACAATCAAATTAAAATTAAATTATCTTTTAACGTAATCTATTACTAAGCATAGATAATATCTCAAGAGATTTCCTCTCCCGATTCAACTTGTAACGCTAAATTTGAGCAGTTTGCCTTATCAGTAGAAAGGGATAAGCAGTCTGAATATTTTTTATATCTCAATCAGACTACGAAAATGTGCGCGACGGACGAAGAGATGGAAGTATGTGAACTCAATCTTTTCGAAAACAGCGTTTGGATACCGAAGCCCCCTTTCATATTGGTTTCCATGGAAAAATTTTTGGGGACCCTAAACGGGGTAAAAATGGGGGAAGGGGTACAACAAAAAGGGGAAACATACCTCACTAATGAAGTCCTTTGGTGTGTCTTGGGGAGCTGTGGAAGAAAAGGAAGGAATATTTCCAGTTAATGAGCATGCCGCTCAGTTCTTGATAATCTTACTGATTAATAACGCCTCAATATAAATTAACACTAGTTACTTATTTCATTTATTCGTTTTATTAAACAGATTTTTTTTTTAATTGCAGTTCGGATACTGGGACACGAAGGCGTTCGAGACAAAGTTCGGATACCAAATTGTTCGGATACTGGGGTACCAGTGTAGTCGCATTCTTTAAAATTTGGGCCCAAACTTCTGTTTTCTATCCAGATCTGCTCATGCCGATCGTTCAAAAATGGCCCGAGCTATACAAGAATGCGTCGTATCAATATCAACACCTGTTTGTCCGCAGCACTAAACTATTACCCAGTCTATAGTCCACCCAGCCTTAGTTTGCGCGAAATGTGATGGACATGTTAATTATTATATATTTAATTTTTGTTGTAACAATGTCCAACAATTGAAACGGCCATCACATTTCGCGCAAACTAAGGCTGGATGGACTATAACAATGACTCCACATAATCGGACTCTCCGATCTTGATTTAAAAAAAAAAAAAAAAAATTTCTACTTTCACCAAATTAAAACACGCAAAGCCATTCGACGCACTTGTCAAAATTTCATGAAAATAAATTCATATAGTTTGTTATAATTGCCTACACTTTATAATGCCCGAATTGCAATAAAGATTTTTATCGAGTTCAGGTTGTCTAAAGCAGGGCTGTCCAAGATTTCTGTCCGCGGATAATTTTCCTTTCCCCCCTATTGCACATTACGTTGATCAGTTCCTTAAAGTCGAGTTGCTAATTATCAATTCGCACTAAAAAAAAAAAAAAAAAAAAAAAAAAAA
>JAHWFO010002284.1:7701180-7742933 GCA_023313115.1 Rhysida immarginata
CCCCCCCCCCCCCCCCCCCCCCCCCCCCCCCCCCCCCCCCCTCCGAGAGAGAAGGCCTCCGCAATGAAACTGAATACATTGATACATCATAGTGCAAATTCAGGGCTTAATATTGGTAGAAATACGAATAACAATGCACTATCTATGTGATGCAACAATGTATTCACTTTCAACGCGGAGGCCTCTCTCGGTGGTCACGCTGCAGCCCCCTCAGCCCCTAAATTTATTTCCGGTTTTCCAAATTGCTACCATCTTTTTTTTAATAAAATTTATATAAGAATATAATTAAACAATCTAAAATTTCCGATTTGCTAAGGTTATTTTCACAAACTGAACGGATGTTATAAGTTACATTTCCCTTTAAAAAAATCACAAAAGTTCTAATTCACGCATAGGTAATGACAGGTAATAGTTAACTTCTGCTCCTAGAAATAGGGAATTGTAATTTGTTGGCTAATGTACTAGTTAAAAACGTTAATGAAGAATGATTGATAAACTATAGATTCCCAAAATGATACATTATATTTAATAGTACGTACTATTAATTATTTAATCTTTGCGGGTTAAATGTCATCCCAAAAGTTGCAAAATTTATAAAAATTAAATGTGCATAAATAAATTTTTAAATGCTCATATCACTGCGGACATTAATCAAGAGTCCGAGTACGCGAGTCTCCTTGTAAGTATGCACCATTGAATGAGTTCCTGATTGGCCTTATCACGTGACATCAAGTGGCCAATGAACCAAGATTTCACTTGACAGTTACTCTCTGGACGAATTTTTTTTTTTCAAAATAAAATCCTGACATTGAAGAAGCTGCAACAAACGCCGATTGAAGACAGTTTTCCCGAATTTTCGCCATATTAATGCCAATATTTTTAGAAAAAGAAATAATGCAAGCAATATAAAGTACGTACTTAAAAATATAAAGTACTTAAAAACAAAGCGCATTATATATATTTACGATTCATTGAAAAAATAAACTTAAAATTTTCTCACGTTGGTCCATCGGGTAATACCAACACTACCTCTACAAAGTAGATTCATTGAGTATAGGTAATGTTGGTAATATTCCAGTTTTTTGGTTGCCATACTGGCAGAGACCTTTCAGGGGCAGCTACTGAACGAATGAATACACTCCATGAATTCATGCAGTGCAGCTTTTTTTGGTTTCGTGCAACTCATTCTATGCTGCATACTTAGACTGGGAAATGGTATAGTTGAATGCCAACAGAAAATCGGTTCATGTTGTCTGTAAATCCCAATACTAAGAAATTTAACAAATTAAAAAATTTAAAAAAATACTGATAACAGTCATTTATTTCTTATTTCTTATATTAGAAATAGTTACAGAGGAAGAATACAAAGTTTTGAAAAGATCATACATGAAGATTAGGGCTCTTTAAAGCCCACCAGCAGAAATTAAAATGTCTAGAAGTGATTAAATATGCAAGCTCTTGGAGTTCCCGTTAAGGGAAAAAATAAAGAGCCAGTGACGAAGTTACTTTCAGTGCCAACATTAGGCTTTACTAATAAATTCTTTAACTGAAATGATGCCTTCAAACTGCCGACAATTATAGAAAAAAAGAATCCGAATCTAAATCTTCGCAGATAAAATCTGCTCTTATACAAGAACGGTTAACACCCGACTGACTATATACAGTTTAAACTACATATATAGAGTCCCAAGTCCTTTAATTACATACTGTCTATGAAATAATAAAGTACATGTCAATATATTACGGCGGATGCATATCATGATGCAGTCCTTAATAAACTGAGGTTGAAAGCTCCGGCGCATCCTATTCAGTTGGAACACGAAGAAGAACTATTACTTTAGGTTGGCACATCCTCCATAAGAGTTTTTTCCTATACACAAGGTAGTGCTAAAACAAGCAAATTGTTACAGAGATGCTCGAACGGTTACCACGTTCTGCTTATGCTGAAATCATCGTGTTACATATTATCGAGGGGATGTGAAGCCTCTTAGTGAGGACAGTTTTACTAAGAACGAGATGTTCCGAAAAAGGAAGAGGATTTCCATAGGCTAAAGACAAACCTGAAATCCATTTTAAGATGAAGGAACATGAGGAACTTCTGAAGAAATTGGAGAGAATTTTAGTAAACAGTACCAGAGAGCGAAAAGGAGCACAAACTGCTCTTCGGTAGTGCACAGCACCCCAGTGATACTTCGCTATAAGTTTTCTCGTTTACACTTAATCACATGTATATCAACTTAAGATATACTCTTGCTCACTCGACAGATAACTTAATGTCAATAATGGACTAAAATCTTTTGGTTTCCCGTTTACTCTGGGCTCTGCGTCATAAGAAAATTCATAATTACCAAGTTCAGCTTCATTTCTCAAGTTTGTAGTCCAAAAAATTACAGTTGAATGATGTACATTCACGTAGTAAAATTCAGTTGCAAACCAAGTGACTTCGTGGCTAGACGAAATCGATGAAAGAAGATTTTTTGGTGCGTAGACTTTCTCAGACTTGGCCCTTCGAAGCGCTGCGTTGTAAAGATTTCAGGGTTCTTCTGAATTTCGTTAACACGCAGGCGTTATCGAGGCGAAGAACATCAACAGCATCTTCGGTAAACCATGGGCCTGGCTGTCCTCTGCCCTGTTGGGGCTTCCGTGGACCTCCTTTCCATCGATGTGGCTAGTTGTCCGCTCCTCCTGAAGAATCTTCTTCACTGAAGCCTGATGAAAGTGTATTCCAAACAAATTATAATTTTTATTCACGCGCTGACGCATAACACGCCAGCTTTGTTAGAAAAGAAAGTGAGTCAACAATACGTCTCTGAATAACAATTAAAAAGCTAAGTTCGATGTTTTTTAGACATATAAAGCACAAAGTATATAATTATATCTCTATGTTTTAAAATGCAACTTGGAAGTAAGTTAAAAAGTTGAAATTTAACACACAGCTGTGTAATGCTACCACAATGATGGAAAAATATCCAAAACTGGAGATAAGTCTCTCAAAAACCTAGAAATTAATAATCTATATATCTATATAAATAAAATAGGCTTCGGTTATATCTCTGTTTGTTTGTATGTGCCAACAATCGGCTGGTCGTGTTTGTATGTAGCGTCAACAATAGTTGATGACATTAATTTCATGATAGCCATTTATCCAGTATCACGTGAAGATATAAATAAAAGCAGACGATGATCATGGTGAATTATTTATTAAGCCTTACGCGTTTCGATATTGTACCATCATCAAAGGCAAAAACAGCTACAAATTAATGCTTCAAGTTTTAAGAAGATAATAATAAATAAATAAAAATCATTATTATTTATTTTTTATTAAAATATTTGAGAAATGTACAAAATTATTTTAAAACAAATATAAAAGTACAACTTCTAAGGAGTGCAGGTGCTCAAGTTTTTGCTGAAATAAGCCACAACTGGAGAAAAGTTATTTTCCACATGGTTTTGTAAATACATTACATTATAAGCACATTATAGATAATGTTTATTCAAACATATTAGAAAATTATAAAGACCAGAAATGGTTCTGTGAGAGGGCCATCCTTGCTGTTAAAACTGATAGTTTCATTATCAACGACCACTTTTAGGATATGATTCCACGCTCTGTGATTGAATACAACTCTGTTAAAACAGTTAGGGATGTTGATGAGACTGTTAACAGAGTACCTCAACTCTTTCAATCCATCTAATACTCATAATCCATAGTTTGTCTCAGCTTTAATTGAGAGTGACATCAGTTCGTCCGCATGAAGAAATAGTTTGAATAACTTTCTGAATAAAAAATTCAAAATTTCTGTCTGCAATTATATTTCATAGTTTTCTTCTCAATATAACAAAAATCGTCGGATAGAAAAGCCATTTGACGAAATTAAAAAAAAAAAATTAATGGCGGGAGGATACGATATTGTGTACTATGTCCGATAAGCGACGTTTTTTCATGAAGCTGAGATAGAGTATAGTTTAGATATTCTAAAAACTTAAGGATGCAATGTCGAGTTTTCCTGAGCAAACCCAATGTGGACACAGATTTCCCAAAATGAATATTTACTGTATTAATTCTAAGCCTTTTTCATGCGTTCATATTTGTATTCAAAATTCAGAAATTACAAAATTTTATCAAACAAAGAGCCGCGTAACGCCGGGCGTATCAGCTAGGTTTTTTCATGTTTATTGATCTTCATATTTCCTAAATGTTCCGTAATGAGATATATGCAATAGGCACCATTTATAATGAAATGTACTTTATATGCATTTTGTCTTATAATCTTTTCATTACCGTCATCCATTATTCACTGAATACAGTAAACTCCCGATTATCCGCGCAATTGGGTGGCGCGGCTACCGCGGATAACGAAAATCGCGGATAATCCGCAAAAATGTTGAAAATGGAAGAGAATAAAAGAGAAAACAATTATAACATGAAAAATCAGTTTATTTAATACAGTATTACCATACAGTAAGACGTAAAATAATCTTACCTCTTAAAAAAGTCAGTCACTTGTTTTTGTTTCTTGCTTTGGAAACATTTTTTCGTGATCCGCGATTGAATTTTGCGTAGCATAAGTTTTTCAGCCAACTGCGCGTCTTCGTCTTGTTCCTCTAAATAATGGAGCAGTCCGTCGACGTGTTGTAAAGCCTCTTCGTGTGTCATCCGCGCCTGTGCATTAGCATCTTCTTCTTCGCTCTCGCTTTGCCGCTCTTCTTCACTCTGAACCTCACCCATTGCTTTTTGAACGATTTCCTCATCCGACAACCTTTCAAAGCCGGGATCGTTGGCGTCACACTCCAACCACTCTTTAATGTTCTCATCGTAGACGTTCTCACCACCAGGAACAGTTTTTACTAACTCGGCCAGCGTTGCAGTAGGCATGTCCACATCCTCCTCACCCTTGTCATTGTTGTATTCATTTAGTTGGACTTTTTCTTCAATTTTGGGGAAGATTTTCCTCCATGACTTAATGAGGGTTGGTTGTTTTACTACGCGCGGATAATCCGCACCGCGGATCATCCGCTCGCGGATAATCGGGAGTTTACTGTATTTTCAAACGACGTATCAAGCCACTGTGTTTTTCTGTGATAACGATTTTAGGACATTTCCCTTGAAGTTTACCAATGCTATCAGGTCATTGCATATCAAATGTCGGATTTCGAGGTGGGTTCCGCGCTTCAGCACGGTTTCTACGTTTAGTAGAAAGTACCCATAACAAAGTGGTACATTCCCAGAGATAAACCTATCAGCGACCAGCTGCCTGAAATTTTCATGTCTGCGATGATATTTAATAGCGTTTGAACGCAAGTGAAGCGAATTACGTGTGATAATGCATTAAGAGTTCAGGTTGAATCACACGCATCTCGAAATATCAATAAGGTATTCGGTGTAGGCACCATAAACGAACGTACTGTCCAACGTTGGTTCCGAAAATTCCGAGCGGGAGTGACGGACCTGGCAAATGAGCCACGCGGCAGACCGTTCAACGTGTTGAATGACGCTGATCTGAAGCGATCTGTGTAAGAGGACTCGTCAAAAACTGTTCGGGACCTTGCAGGGGATCATCCGGTATCAGCGTCGACTGTCAGTAAACACCTTAGGACCATCGGTAAAGTGAAAAAGCAGGACAAAATGGCCCTACATGAACTTATGGAAAACCAAAAAGAGCGTCGGTTGGAGGTGTGTACGGAATTGCTTTTGCGCCATGAAGAAGCGGGGATTCTCGATTGCATTGTCACCTGCGACGAGAAGTGTCTCCTATACGACAATAGGAAACGGTCAGAATAGTGGCTGGATGCTTCGCAAAGGCGTCCTTCTGCTGCATGACAACGCGCGTCCGCACGTTGCACGAACGACCGTACAGGCTCTGGGCTACGAGGCGCTTCCACACACCCCGTAATTTCCGGACCTCTCCCCTACCAACTACCATCTTTTCCAGAACCTGGACAATTTTCTCCGAAGGAAAACATTCCTAATCCAAGCAGACGTCGAAAACGCATTCCGGGAGTTTATTGAGTGCCGTGACCATGGATTCTATAGGAGTGGGCTCGAGAAGCTGCCAAATCGTTGGCAACAATGTTTGGTTTGCTATGGGGGTTATTTCTAATAGCACGTGTGAAGGTGACCTTTCTACAGGGCCATTAAAGATGACCTGATATACTCTGGCCATTAAAATTGTAACATGTAAATCAAGCATATCAGTAGGCTTTCTGGAACCCTTTTTAATCAGGAACTTCCGTAGGCTTTCTGGAACAACTAGAATCTTATTATTCGCCCCGTTAGCTTCAGAACACACGTTGAGACGATTGCGGATTATCCTTCTGAGAACTGGTACTCGTTTTGAATAAAATGCGTACGCCGTAATGCGAATAAGCAATCGCTGGGTTGAAAGGCCGATGAAGTGACCAACGTGAAGGATCTTAATGACCCGTCACACCACCGAAAGAACCGACATCTTGTGTGCATGGCTATTACGGTTCATACAACTAAATGACGAATGCTATGATAGCTCAAGAATTAGAATATGTCTACAGCATCAAGAAATTTTTAAAAGGTATTTGACTGACTGTGTGGAACGTCGCGCAAAGAGTTCTGATAGGCATGCCATCGTCTTCTCAAACGAATCCAAGTTTCTGTCTGCAACAGATTCTTGGAACCTAGGGTTATTGTACGGAGTGCCACCTCATTCCATTTCCACCATGTTCCATTTCTTCCTTGGCCCGAATGTTCACCTGGTCCATGATCGCACAAGAAATCAGTACCGCGGTTACAACAGATGAACTTTCGCAAAGTGTGGCAATAAATGACTGACATACCTCAAAC
Source organism: Rhysida immarginata (assembly GCA_023313115.1). Taxonomy (NCBI): domain Eukaryota; kingdom Metazoa; phylum Arthropoda; class Chilopoda; order Scolopendromorpha; family Scolopendridae; genus Rhysida; species Rhysida immarginata. Next base: position 7,707,998 of record JAHWFO010002284.1, read on the forward strand.
ACACATTCAAAGTTCTTCTTCTCTATGCCTGTCCGAATGGCAGCACTAATTGGCGCCACGATTTCTGATTCTGAACTGTTTAACGGCATCTATGTAAATAAATCGGATGGCTTTGGTAACTCTTTGCCTTTCCTGGTATCGCAATTTTAATGACCAGCTGTGTACATTTTTTTCTTTATAAACCCGGAATTAACAAATATTGACAAAAAAGATAAAATTTAAAAAGTAATAAATAACTTTGATATTTAAAAAAAAAAATCATTCCGTTACATAAAGGCCCTAGAAGGCTACCCGAAGAGCTCATTCCGTTTTTGTCTGGTGAAGAAAAAATCTGCGGAAAATTTATAGCTTTCCCAACAAATTTAAAAAGTCCTGAACGAGTCAACAGATAACAATATCGGTTTTATGTAATGATAAGTGACGGAAAAGGGTCAAATTTTACTGAAGGGAAAAAAAATTTCGTTATCATCTGTGACTTGATACAATGTTTATAGAAGTTGTCTCAATACCGTTATCAATGTAGGAAGGGGAGGTCAATGAATAAAAGCTCCTCCCGAGATGATACCCCTCTACGTCATGTGGGTGCCATCATAAAGTAGGTTTATAGCAAAAAGAAAATCAGACGTCACCAGTCAATATGATGTACCTCTTTAACCTGTTTACGGCATTTCTCTATGCATTCTAATAAAAAAAAGAAAGGAAGTTCATTAAGAAATATTAGTTTTAAAAGCAACGCAGAAAAATTAATTAATTGCAATTAAGTCGATGTCATTTAAAAAAAATGAGAAAAATTTCTCATTTTCCTTTGTTCCAAATCCCATTTTGCTTATCTCTCGAGAGTATTCTATAGCGAGCGATTTTGTCAGAAGAAGCAATTTTATCTGACGAGTCCAAAGATTGCAATTGATCAAATTTTTTTTTTTACAGATCAAAAAGTAGCTAAAGAGTGATTATAATGAAAATCCACTCACGATTTAAAGACCTTCCCCTCTTCCATTTAAAGGCGAATCCGTTTGTTGTTTTTTTCCCCTTTCCTTTTCCTTGACTTTAAAGGACAACTTGTTAAGAAAAATAAAAAAAATTAAATTAAAAACTATGACAATCTGCTGTCTAATTTTCATGCACGAAACTAAGGTTATAATTTAATTTTCTTTCTCAGATTATTGGCACCACCTCTCTTCATCCTACCATGACAACCAGATTTCTTTGTCATTTTTTTATGACGGCTGTAAATTAATACTTGTGGAAAAAAAACAAAAAAAACAACGGCAATGAAAAGAAGAGTTAAACCTTGACTCAAATTTCTTTAAGATAAAAAATCCATGATAAAGCTAATTCTTCGATATTTAAGTTAAGAGAAATTAAATTCTCATACAAATGATGCTTAAGAAGATAAAATGGTTCGATTTACTCCCCTCACGCCTATCGTCTTTAATCAAACATAATTTGAGAATGCGTGGTTCTGCAGTGCCAGAACGATGTAAATAAAAGCATCGTTACTGTATTCGCGAAGTCGGTGGTTCCGTCGCCAATTTTTTCGATTCTTTTTTTGATTTTAACTTCAGGTTTGAACAGAGAATCAGAAGTTTATATACCTTATAATAGGCACATATGCCCTATCTCTTCAAGAACATGGCCAAAATGCCGGTCATATTAATGATTAGGGCATGTCGGTCAAAATTTAGGACATGTGTGCCTATTAGAGGAGAAGGTGCTATCAGGGTTCTTCCTCTTCCCTGGTGCTATCATGGCCCTTTGTGATAAATTGGACCCTCAGCCCAATAAATCAACTATTAACGCTATCTAGAAAGTGGGTAGAATATCCAAAAAAGCAATAACTAGTTACATACAATATCTATACAAAATTTAAGATATAGATATCGCTTCCTGTTAACTCACCTGTCTACCGAAGCAGTATTATTAATTCATGCAAATGACGAAAGTTTTTATTGTCGAATGATTTTTTGTTCTAATTATTGTAAAAGAGACTGTGGTTGCAATACACAGGATAATTCTGAAAAAGTGTGTATAACTGTAAGCAATGACAGAGGTGACCAGAATGAACATTTTCTTTTAATACAATGTGGGTCCGAATTTGAACGCTGAGATATGAACAGTAATAAAAATGCCGCCACCAAGATCAACAAGTTAATAACTCAGGTTCTTCAATGCCTAGAATAATGAATTTTTGAGGAATATTGGGGTACATAAAACTCTCTGTATACCGTTAAAGTTTGATCGAATTCCAACGAGTAGTTTCCGAGTTAAGCACTCAAAATCATAACGCGTGCTGGTTAATACTGGCATGTGAGCACTGTTACGATTTTGAATGCGTAACTCGGAAACTACTCGTTGGAAAACGATCAAATTATAACGGTATACACCGTTTTATGTACCCTATTATTCCTCCAAAATTCATTATTCTAGGTGTTGCAGAATCTGAGTTATTAACTTGTTGATCTTGGTGGCGGCATTTTTATTTCTGTTCATATCTCAGTTAGCGTTCAAATTCGGACCCACATTGTGTTAAAAGAAAATGTTCATTCTGATCATCTCTGTCATTGCTTATAGTTATACACACTTTTTCAGAATCACCCTGTATAACTGATAATGTTCCGTCTTTGACATATTGAAGGAAAACTCAAGTTATTTTTTTTTTCCTTAGACCCTATTATTGTTGAGTGATTTACTTTTAATTCAGTCCCCTGTTGTTGTTCTTAACATGGCCATATATCAACCTTTTGGTTTAATCATTTTATTTCCTGGTGAATGTGATCGTATCCGTAACCAAGGCTGTGGAGTCCATAGTAGAGGCAGTGTACGAGTGAGAAGCAGTCGTACCAGAGAGCAGTTAAACCTATGAGGAGCAGTAACGAAGGAGGGAATTATAGACAATGATTCCGAATCGGTAGATGCCCCTTAACCTGAACAGGGTACCTGAAAACACGGACGCCAATGCATCTTCTGCGATGTTAGCAGAAGAAAACGATAGCCAGAGTGAGGAATAAGTACAATGCCAAAGTTGGCAAATGTGGGCTTATAGTGATTATGCCAAACCTGAAGGATATTATGATTTCTGACATTAAATGTTCAGTAGTGTCCTTCTGCAATAATTAAATTTTAATTATTTTGATTTGTTGATTTTTTGTTTTTATAGCAGAAATAACATTATGTTTATTTTAGTTCAGAAAAAACTCGTCTAAGTTTCATTGTCCTGTTATCTTGCATAGAGTTGTAGTGATTAAAGTCTAAAGTTGTAAAGATAAATTATGGACACCCTGTATTACGTGACTAAAAATCTTCTGATTTGTTATTGTTAACGAATCTTTGTTCTTTATAGTGTTAACAGGGTACTATTGGGAATATTCCATTTACGAGCAATATCTTGTTTCTTCATCCCCGAATGTCTAACGTCATTTAAAATTGCTATTTTTGTATCCAACGATAATATTTATCGTTTACTTTCCAATAGTATTATAACTCACTAATCACTTTCGCTAGACCATTAACTAAACCAAAACCCCTATTAACAAATATCTATTTGTTCAATACAAAATTGAAAATTTCGTTATAAGCGATAAAAAAACTAAAAATTTTGCAAAATGAGTTTGGTATAAGCGATTTTTCATTATATGTATAATACAGGATGTTTCTAAATTATCTCCCGTATTCTACATGTTTATTACTCAAAAACTATTACAGATTTTAACGTGATTTTTTTTATTCACAAAGAAAAATTCAAAAAGTTTCTTAGCCTCGCATGAGTTGATGATGAAACACGCGGTTGGCGCGTGGTACCATTGTTGGCGCGTTGTTCCATTTTTTGCGAGACGCAGCAAACAATGGCGAGTGTTCAAGAAAAAGCTCAATGCGTGTTATGGCTTGCGGAATTTAAGTCAATGATTACAGTTCAGACAATGTTCAAAAACAAAGTTTAAAAAGGGTCCTCCAATCATAAGTCAATTAAGCTATGGCATGAAAAATATTTAAACACAGGCAGCCTGTTACACAAAAAGGGTGCTGGTAGTCATTCAGCGACACCACAGAGAGCTATCACTTCGATCGTAGTCCCCGTAAATCACTTCGCCAAGCGGATCGTCAACTGGATATGGCAATGACAGCCATACATAAAATAGTGAAGCACCGCCTTCGTCTTACACCTTACAAAATCCAGATGATGCATGAACTGAAGCCAGATGACCGACCGAAGCGCAAGAAGTTTGCTGAGGATATGCTCCAAAAAAAATCGGCAATGATCCCACCTTCCTTGAGGAGATTTTTTTTTCTGACGAGGCAACATTCCATACTTCCGGATCAGTAAACCGACACAATTGTCGCATTTGGAGCTCACAAAACCCCCATGTTCTAAGAGAGCATATACGCGACAGCCCGAAGGTTAATGTTTGGTGCGGTTTATTATTATTATTAATCTTGAGCACTCCTAATAAAGTAAATGGTAACAGGACAGAAATACAATCACGGTTGAGAAAATCTGTGTGTTTAAACATAAAAAGTCAAAAGAAAAAACAGGGTTAGAAATTCAAACTTAAAACAAAATAAAAGACAGTTATAAATCATTAAAATAGTGGTTCACGCGCCGCTTAAAATGGGCGCACGTTGTCTAACATTTATAAGTACACACAAACACAGTTGGCCGTATGTCATACGGTAAGTCATTCCATATAGCGACAGCACTATAAGGAAAATGTTTAGATTTAAAAGCAGACATCCTTTCGGGAACCACGAATAAAAAACGCCGGGTTTGACGGACACTATCGTTCGAATGAACCATGCTTTTATAAACGCCGCTGGATGTTTTTCGTTACGTAAGGCGTCCGCCACCTCTACCGTAAGGGCAACCTTACTGATGGTCGAAAGAGTCGGCACATTAAAGCTGGAACAGACCGCAGACACAGAGTCGAATTTATTCAATTTGAAGGCTATCCGAATTAATTTATTATACGAGGCTTTTAACCTCTTTTGGTTAGTATTGGTGGCAGAGAAACAAAAAAGGGCCCCATACGCAAGTCTTGGCACAATAACTGATAATAATAATTGACGAATTTGCGACGTAGATAAAAGAGGTCTGACTCGTTTAACCAGAAAGTTATTTCGATTCAATGATGTTAAGAGCTAGTCGATAAGATCGTTAAAATTAAGATGAGGATCTATAGTTATGCCCAGGATTTTAAGGGGAGTAGTGTTTATCTCTCCTTGATGGACAACCATGATTTTAGTCTTGGTTTGGTTCAAACACAGGCCTCTACTTGTATACCATTTAGACAGAGTATCTAGTTCTTGCCGAAGTAATTTCATAATATTATCGTGATCTTGAGGCTGATAACATGCAAAAAGAAAATTATCGTCAACGTAGCTCGCAATTTCTAAATTAAAGTGAAGACGGAAGAGCGATGCAGTTGAAACCGCGAAGAGGAGGGGACCCAGTCCCGAACCCTGCACGATGCCACGCTTAGTTAGAAGTTTTGCCATTACTTATGACAGTTTTGCCAATCAAAGGATCAAAGCTAATAATGTTCATTCTGGCTTGGAAGTAGTCTTGCAGCAATTCGATGTATTTTTCGATACTCCAAGGGACTCGAGATCATATATAAGTTGCCGTCTGGATATTGTATCAAAAGCCTTGGAGATATCCGTTTGGGCAATAATAAGTTTATGACCATTACCATAAGCTGCACAAGCTTTTATAAAAATGTCTAAAGGTGTCCATGTGACTTTATATCCTGGCCTACTCCCACGCTGAGATTCAGGTATTTTCGACCATATAAAATCGTTAAGGCTGTTAAATATCACTTTTTTTTAATGCATGATCGAGTAATCGGACCTTTCTTTTTAGCTGAAGACACCATTACCGCCGCAACATACCTAGATATGCTGGAGAACTACCTGATTCCACAGGTGGAAGAACTGCGGCCCAACATAGTTTATCAACAAGATGGAGCACCTCCTCATTGGGGCCTGCAAATTAGGCAGTGCCTTGATACGAACTTTCCAGGACGATGGATTGGAAGGGATGGGCCAATCCCTTAGCCCCCTCGCTCACCCGATGCGAACCCTCTAGATGTTTTCTTCTCGGGATATGTGAAAGAAAGAATGTATAAGACCAACGTTGATGGCATTGAAATTCTCAAGAACAGAATAATTGAAACAATCGCTGAAATCACTCCCGAAATGGTAGCCCGAACATGGGAGGAAATCGAGTTTCGCTTTGACGTCCTTCACGCCATAAATGGGGGGGGCACATTGAAATTTATTAAGGCATGCTAAGAAACTTTTTGAGTTTTTCTTTGTGAATAACAAAAAATTACGTTAAATTCTGTAATAGTTTTTGTGTAATAAACATATATTTGACAGATAATTTAGAAACATTATATCGGGGTTCGCTATAGCCAAACTCTTTAACAAGAGTCCTGGGGGGGGGGGATTGCAGAGTTTGAAGCTGCTTATAAAAACGAGGATTTCATTATATGCGAGTTCGTTATAACGGGGTTCGACCTTTAAATCAACCTGTATTAAAAAAACCTGTCTATAATGACACGACCAATCAGGTCCTAACTTAACTCCCAGTTACATTATTTATTTATCGTACAATGGAATAAAACACCGAACAGAATTTAATTTTTAAAAATGAACCTAAGAATAAACCAGTTATTCATCTAGTTAAGTCTTAATATAATGGTCACATAAAGGAGAGCAAAAACAAGTCAGCCTGTTAATAACAGTTTGATGAGTAGGGATAAAGACTTGAAGACGTATTTCTATAGGTAACTCGTTACATTACGTTTATATGGAAGCTATCTATTCAGGAAAGTAGATAACCTTACAGGAATCACTATCTTGAGTTGTTGAGTATATATATGATGATATGATTTGTTAAGCCATTGATAGATAAAATGGGCTGGAAGGTTAACATGAGTTCAAGCTCTACAATAAGACCAACTAGACGGATGGTCATTAATGTAGGTAAGCCATGGTGGTTACATATTTGAGAAACTGAGGCAGTTTTAACCCGGCATTAGTGCGGTGGGGTGTCTGAAACCCCAGACCTTTTCTTTTTGATTTTATCACTACTCGGCATAGTTTTGGTTGAAGACTTCATCGTGTAAGCACGTGTTGATATCTGCGTTGGTGTCTCACACCCCATCGCACTAATGCATTGACATAAAATTCTAAGAAAAGTAGGCTTCTTTGCATTACTTCTGTCAATAATATAATGCAAAGATAAGAAAATTATCTGTTTTCTTGTTTATGTGATATTTATGAAAGCTTTTAGGAAGATCCTCATTATGTACAAAATATAAAGACATAAAAACTAAATATTCCTGCCAAAGATGTAAGCAATTCTTGTGTTTGGAACATGTAATATCATATTGTGAAAAATATTTTTGCAGGATGCAAAACAAAACAATGTGCAGTCATAATTTATGTTTCATACTATTTCATGCTTTTATATTAACTCCAATATTAAATTTGCTTTTGTAAGAGTTACATTTTTTCTAAGAGAAATAAAATTCTTTGATTTATTTATATTTTTTTTTAAATAAAGGAAAAAAATCATACTTTCTTTTTATTTTCCAACTTATTACACTGCTCAAAACAATTAAAGGAACACTTGTAGAATCCCCTACAGAGGGCGTAAATAATACTTTTTAGCAATTTCATCTTCTGCAACATGAAACCTACTATCTCCCTCATAGGAAATGGTTGAAGCCAACACATTTTGCTGCCAGATGTTCTGAGAAATTTGCATAGCAATATAACCCTCCGGGAAACAAAGTGGTTACATGCCAGTACACTCTTTGCTGGGAGATAACGGTCGAAGGTGCAGGCATTCCTGGAACGTTGTTGTTAGTGCTCTGACATGCCGCGAAGGCATCTTGAAGCAGTAGAAGCAGCGAGAGCCGTAACATTGCTCCAAACGGGTCAATCATTTCGGACTGTGGCAAATGCCCTCAATGTGTCCTCTTCTGTCATTTTCCGACTGTGGACACGATTCCAGGCGACTGGCCAGTACACACGAAGAGCTGGGCAAGGTCGCCGACGCTCAATAACTGCCAATCAAGATCGTTATGTGCGGACTTGTGCCCTGCGCCGAAGAACCTCAACGGCCAGAGACCTGAGAAATGACCTGCAGATGTCAACTGGGGTAGCTGTTTCAGATCAAACAATCCGGAACAAATTACGTGAAGTTGGCTTGAGAGCCAGACGACCAAATCGAGTGCCTAGGATAACCCGCCAGCACATACAGGCGCGACTAGAGTTTGCACATCAACATGTCACCTGGCAGCTTCGTCACTGGCGTTCTGTTCTCTTCACAGACGAGTCAAGATTCCGCCTGACCCGCTGTGATGGCCGTCTACGTGTCTGGAGACGACGTGGTGAGCGAAACACTGACGCAACAGTTTGTGAGACTGACCGAATGGGATGTTGTTCCATTATGGTTTGGGCTGGCATCTCAATAGACCATCGAACGGATCTTGTGGTCGTCCAAGGGCGAATGACCGCTGACGTTTACATTCGTGACATTCTGGAAGAACATGTGATTGTTGCTGCACATGGCATGGGGCCTGGATTCCTTCTGATGCAGGATAATGCTCGTCCATACACTGCAGCTGTCACTCAAGACTCCCTACAGATGCATGGCATTCAGACCATGAGGTGGCCTGCAATGAGTCCAGACCTATATCCCCTTGAACATCCTTGGCACATGCTTGACAGGCGAATTCGACACCGCCCTTCAGCTCCAGAAACACTGCAACAGCTCATCCAGGCACTTACTGAGGAATGGGACCGGCTTCCCAAAGACCACATCCGTCGACTGATACAGAGCATGCCTCGAAGGTGCATGGAGGTTATTGCAGCCCATGGTAGGCAAATACATTACTGAGTGGTGCAAAAACTGATCCCTGGAAGAAACAGAGCATTCTCCTCACAACGTCCAAAGAACATTTCACTTTGTTTTAGACAGGGGTCCTGCAGTTTCCTGTTTTTTCTTTTTGTTTATACACCAGTTGTTTCAATAATGCATTCTATTGTTAAATAAACCGTCTTTTAATGATCTCATACAGCGATTTTGTCCATATTATTAGTAGTTGCTTCTGCACGCTGCTTAATAGAAGTGTTCCTTTAAATGTTTTGAGCAGTGTATTAACGTAATTTTTTTTTACTGAAATTGATTCATCATAGCAATTTATAAGCTTCGTAATATATTATAAAATAACAAAACTTTAAAACAAACTGGAAAATTTCAAAAAATACGTTGGGGTATGTGACACCCCACCGCACTAATGGTGTGATTTTTTGTCACCGCACTAACGCCGGGTTAATAGCATTGAAAGCAGCTCTTATTTCTTGGTTGTTTGCTACATTTATGAAACGTAGGTTGATGTCAGATACTTTTGTTGTTGTTTCTGTATATTTTTTTTTATTGAACGTGTATATAACGAGACCTGAGCTTAACGACCACTTTTGCTTGGTCTCATGGGTGGTCGTTAAGTTTTCATTGTATTTCCAGTTTAATAATCCATCCCTCTCCTTAATTTCTTGTTAATATTCTCTTATGGTTTGCCAAAAACAACCCACAATTTTCTAAAAATATTATTGAGAAGCATCTGTGAAACATTAGAAATTTGTTTTTAATCCATTTTATGCAAAATTGTTTAAGGTCATTCAAGCATGTCTAATCATAGAACTTGATCAACATGTGGGAAAAAAAGGATCTGACTGAAGCGTGGTTCCCACATGCGTAAAAACAAGGGCCGAAACCACAAAGCAGAAAAATTTTATGACGTCACTTCCTGCTTTCGTCTTTCTGCCCGACAGAAATTCTTTTATCTTTGTAGGCCATGACCACGGTGTAAAATTAATCTTACACCATGGCTATGACTCAACCCAACTCGAAAAAACAGGAGTTTTCGATCGGGCAGAAAGACGAAAGCAGGAAGTGGCGTCAAAAAATTTTCTGCTTTGTAGTTTCTGCCCTTGTTTTTACGCATGTGGGAACCAGGCTTGACTTCGATAAGGGTGCTTGTCACGGTTGAAACAACGAAGCAAATGACTGGATTCTCGAAAGGTGCGATGATATTCAGAGTATTCAAAATGACAATCAAGGTCTCCCACTTTTAAGAAGAAACAGAATAGAGACTGTATAAACAACTGACAATTAACCAAGGCTATTCCCGAAGGCAGAACTATGCGCCGGGAATTGTAAAGGTTACGGAGGTGGACGATAATGCTGCTAATTTATAAAGTGAATGAAAATATTCGGATACCACCATTCCAATTTGATTCGTACAGGGTGTCCCACAAAGGACTCCCTGATTTTAAGAGTAAATATCTCGGAAACGGAGATCGATTGAAGAATGAAACAAGTGGTATGTTTATTTCGAAAGCCTGATACGGAAGTTTCAAATTTAGTTAAAATTAGTTACAATTGCTGTAGTCGCAGTACGCGGTCCGAGAAATTGGCCTTTACAAGCAGTCATTGCAATCACATCACAATCGATTCAAAATGTGCATCTTTCAAAAACAGAGATGGTGCAAACGATGAATAAAATTTTCAGTTGCAACGTACAGCAACACCTGTCAGCAACATTTGTAACCAATTTGTAACTAAATTTGAAACTTCGGTATCAGATTTTTACGGCTTTCGAAATAAATATACACTTGTTTCATTCTTCTATCGATCTCCGTTTCCGAGATATTTACTCTTAAAAAACAGTGAGATACCCTGTACGAGAATACAGTTACACCTTGGAAAAGAGAAAATTAAAAATGGGCTGCTATCGCTTTTATTCCTTTTCTGATATCTGTCAAAAATATGCCTGCGAGAACGTCTTAAAATCGTCTTCCCATGTAAAGGAATAGAAGGCAAACGTGAAGGCAAACTCCCCAAATTTCTGCTTACGTTTCAATACTATTAAAAAGTATAAATGTCGTTTTTCTCGAAATCAATGAATTACACGCTAAGAATCTACAAACACAACTGCGAAATGAAAGCTGAGCGCCTCCAGCTGGAATTCAATTTAAAACCAGATGCAAGCTATCTTTAGCAAAACGAACTTAAAATGTATCAAAAATCCTCTTGTACTTAACTGCTAGGGTACATAGAATGGATCAAAACAAACATTTTCTGCTAAGGAGCTGGGATTGGAAATGCTTCCTTGCTCTGAACCTCAACCACTTTTTGAGAGTTTAGATGTGAAAATTTGAATGTGATAACATTTATGGATGAGTAGATTAAATTTTTTAAGAGCATGTTCGAGCGAGCTGTTGTAACGCATGTGTATGAATAAGCACAAATATGTGAATGAGTGTTTAAGTGGGTGCGTGAGAATAAAGCGTGAAACCATAAAAACAGAGTATATTATATGAATCTATATACAGGGTGAATACAAAAGTCTGAACCCCCTTTTATTTTTTGAACCGAAGCAGATATGTCAATTTTGATGAATCCAATGAATAGGAAGTTGTGGGTGGCCTATCCCATGGTGCACTTTTCATCATTCCAAATATGCAAATTAGGACACATTCAAAATTTATCTCAAAAACCGTAAGGGATAGAGAAAAAAACCCAACTGCAAACTTGTTCAGCATAAAAAAACAAACAAAACAAAACCACAGTGTCATTGTACAATCCACACCACACATTGATTCTCCAGTTCACTTGATGAGTTGCTTCTCGCAGACATCGTGGGTTTTCGTCTGCCCAATGATGATGGTTGTGCCTGTTGATAACTCCATCCCTGGTGAACTGGGCTTCATCTGTCCACAGCACCTCATCTGTCCACGCACCTCATGAAGAATGTCATCCAGGCAGGTAAGTAACAAGTTGCAGAAGGCGGCCCTAGCAACATAATCCAATGGCAGTAACTCCTGGTGACAATGAATATGGTATGGGTGAAAATGATGTGCGTGGAATGTTGAACAGTTCTCTGATGGCACCCAACATCTGCAGCAATTGCTCTGCTGCTTGTGTGGGGATTTACAGCAACTGCAGCCAGAACTAGTGTTGTTGTATCCTCGTCGCCTTGTGCCCTTGGTCGTCCTCGTTCTGCATTAACATTCCCTGTAGCCTCGAATCTTTGAATAATGTGACGCTTTGTTTGACGAGATGGATGGCGTTCGTTAGGGTATCTGTCTCGATACAACCTAACTGCAGCATGTAGGTTTCTCCTTGCCTCTCCGAAGCAGAAGATCATGTTGACCATTTCCGGAACAGTGTAGCTTGCCATCCTGGAATTGTTCTGTCTTCTTTGTGCTGAAACATGCCTTTTATTTGCTTTTCCGCATGAAAGTGAATGTAAGTATGGTAATTTATGTTAATTTTTTGATTTGCATGCTTTACATGGTGGAAATATCAACATTCAGTTTTCCTTGTGCAGTGTGACTATTTGTAAGCTACAAACAGTTATCACGTGATTGTGGGTGATTGGTTGGACCGATTTGGATTTTTTTTTGTTTTGTTTGTTTTTTTATGCTAAACAAGTTTGCAATTGGGTTTTTTTCTCTATCCCTTACGGTTTTTGAGATAAATTTTGAATGTGCCTAATTTGCATATTTGGGATGATGAAAAGTGCACCATGGGATAGGCCACCCACAACTTCCTATTTATTGGATTCATCAAAATTGACATATCTGCTTCGGTTCAAAAAATAAAAGGGGGTTCAGACTTTTGTATTCACCCTGTATACAAAGAAGAAAGTTTGTTTTTTTTAATACAAATCTACTGTTTTATTCCGATCCTGATGAAAATTTACGCACTTGATCTTCAAAGCAAGAGAAAGGTCATTCTCTACATGAGATTTCGAAAAAATTATAATTATCGATAATAATCGATATTCAATATGGTGGCAGCGCATACTAATAGGAGATATCTCACCAACAATGCAATGCAAAGTTTGTGCAACAATAGGCCGGTCGTGTTTGTACCAACAATGGTGACAGCAACACAGAATTCTAAAAATGATAGAATAATAACTACAAAAATTAGAGAAAATGTACCGGGTTCAATCAATCAAATCTATCAACATATGTTAAAAGAAGAAAGTTTTTGTGTTTGTTTCTTATACAGATCTATACAATTTTATTCCGAATTTGATGAAATTTTGCACGCTTGACCTTCAAAACAAGAGGAAGATCACTGTAGGAATTAGAAACCCGTAGGACAATGGGCTAGGTGTGAGTGACGGGTTTTATGTAAACCTGTGTTAATGTGTCTCTCATATGACTACAATACGCTAAGTATATCGCCTGACTAACAATGCCTCAAATAAATATAACAATTGCTGCCAATTGTTATTAATTCTTGCAAACAGCTAAAGCAGAGATCCTTAATACTAACGAGATATGACATTAACACATTTTCCATTGTTGCCTTTGTAATTCCGTGATAGCAGGAAACTGACGTCATTACGTACATGCATAAATGACGTCACTTCTTTTCGCAACTTTATAACTTAGTGACGTAAATTGCATTCATAAACCCTTTACTTTCAAATTTTGGTCTATTTAATGTTGGCATTGAAATAAAGAATTGAATTAATAAAGAAAATATTAGAAGAAAATATTAGAAATTTATTCGTGTTATTGTTAGATTAAATAAGAAAGCCATCTATCTTAGGAAATAAAATAGATATATTTAATACATAAATTAATAAATAACAATAGGAAATTAACAATATTTCAGAATAAATATTAATAAATAATAAATAAATGAATAAAATGCAATTAAAAATTAATAAATACACATTATTTACAAGCATATTCATTTTAGAAACGAAGTGAATTATATAATACACATATACAGAGAAATAATAAAATTAATGATGAAATTATTTTATAAACTTAAAATTATATAAAGTTATTATTTCTTATAGTTTTTATTATATATAACTAAAATATGAAAATATCTGAAATAATTTAACTTCATTTTTACATTTGGAATATTTTAAATTGAAAATTAAAAAGAAACCAACAAATTTTTAAAATGAACAACAGATATCCACCACACAAAATGTAGAATTTTTTTTAAGAATTTAGTGTTTTTGTGCTGATAGACTTTGAACAATACAAAGCATGTTGTTTAAACAATATCTTGCGGCACATCGTTAATTTTTGGTCATTTTTAAATTCAGCTTACATTTATAAGCCTATCCAGGAATAAATGACATGTGCTCTTGGTCTAACACTTCCGTTATTAAACCGAAACTAAAAATCAGATTTGTAAAATGAAAACCGTTTATGACATAACATTTGCCGTGACGTCGCAACGACATCATAATTGAGGCTGCCATCTGGTGTAGTGGGATAAAATACATATGCGCAAACAAATCTGCGCATTACATCAAACAACAATGGTTGTCATATCTCATTAGTATTAAGGATCTCTGAGCTAAAGCAACAGAAAGCTCTAACGTCATCAAGACATTGACCACGGCCGTCTATATTTATCAGGCCTGACAACTGAGGATTGATGACGTCGTGCTAGAGATCGGTTGCCATGGGAACCCTCTTCTCAACGGCAATATTTTAACATTGAAATACTGGAGTATTCGTTTAACTTGATTAAACATAATTTGTCATCAATTAAAGTATTTCAATGTTAAAATATTTCCGTTGAGAAGGGGGTTCCCAAGGCAACCGACCTCTAGCATGACGTCATCAATCTTCAGTTGTCAGGCCTGATAGATATAGACGGCCGTGCATTGACACACATTTACATAAAACTCGCTAACCATACCCACCCATAGGGGTGCTACGGGTTTCTTACCCCCCATAATTTTCTCCACATTATAAATCACATATGTGGCTCATATGACTACCAATACCCTAATTATAACTGAAATACGCTCGAAGATATTCTGGGTGTAAGATACCCCTAGCATCCTTAGCTGAAGTACCCGGAGAAGTCAATCTTTTGCGTGAAACATTGTTGCCATGGAAACTCGTGTGTCATGATGCAACAATACTTTCACGATAATGTGACAGTGAGCGTTCTGTTGCCTTGGCAATACAACAATTATTTCCAATAATTATTAACAATGAGCAGCAAATCAGTACAGCAGACGATATAGTTAGGGCATTATCTGTCGAGGAAGCAAAGGAGGTGCACGTATCTCTCTTCATCTCTTTTGGGTATTATTCGTCCATTTGTATTATTATTCGATATTCGGTATCTCAATCTAAGACAACCGATACCGATGTGATGTAAGGTGCTGACTAAATAATTACAACGAACGTAAAATCTCATTTGGGCTCTTACCTTTCAAAATAAAAATGTTATAAAAAAGGTATTAAATTTATAAGGTTTTTATTTTGAAAGGTAAGAGTCCAAATGAGTAAAAATTTTTGTGTACTATTAAACTGTTTTGGTTTCATTTTGCTATGACTCACCATTTTAGAGATGTAGCATAATTTAGAAATTCTATTTTTAGCCGACATCTCGGAGCACAGAAATTTGGATACTACAGGGTGAGTTTAAAGTCGCGCACATCAAAGTTTAGCTGCCCGTAAAAGTACCAGTTTGAGAATTTAAATGAAAGTGAAGTATCATACAGATTAGTTGAAATGTTGACTTTTATTTTTATCAGACAAACTTTAGGTGTTACAATAAATATTGGAAATGACGTTCTTTTTCGCAAATGCAAAAGCGTATTCGTTTAACCAGATAAACTTTAGGTGTTAAATAAAATCTTGTAAACATTCCAAGGAGGAGCTTTAGCAGTGAAGCAGAAATACATTTATACATTTATTAACCAGAAATTACTCCCCGAGTAAGTAAAGGCAAGTAGCAGACCCTTGTAGTCATCTATTATTACCCCTTTATCTGCACTATTTACTTCCCCCCAAGTTTTTAAATCAAAAAATTGATTTTCTCGAACCTTGTGTGTAGAAAATGTAAAAAAAAACTCTTATCTTCTTTCCTTTCTCATCGTTTCCGATGACTGCCACCATGTTCCATAGTTCAAACGACCAAGCGGCTGCCACCCCCACAATTCCGACTCCATTAGAAACTGGGGCCTAAACTTCATTGTGTAGATCTTGCCTAGACGAATCTGTATACTGAATTTCACTCCTTTACGTACTTAAATAGCACATAGATCTTTTGTCCTCCTTGAATCCCACCCCCCGTAATTCCGACCCCAGTGCACCAATCAAAACCAAACTAAATAGTGAAAGTGGACATACCGATAGTAAGATAAATTCCGAATTCCAACCTTCCACCTCAAAAAATGTAGAAATTATGAAGGGGACGGACGGGCAAAATAAAACCAATAACTATACTCTGTCCAACGAAAGTTGGAATGGGCATGTCCAGTTAAACTTCCTATTTCAATTGCTAGACATTGTTGATTCTACTTTGGCAACAATGTCTAACAATTGAAATAGGAAGTTTAACTGGACATGCCCATGGATAGAGTATAGCTCCATTTTTCCGCTACTTAATGATATAATTTTTGAGCAATCGTACGTCGACAAAGCGATTTCACGTGCGCGTGCCGATGTTAATAATGCTTAAAAGATGAACAGAAAGTAACAATGTATTCCTTCTTGACAAATCGATTGTTATATGACATGCCATTATCTTTGTATTCTTTACACTCACTGTTTTAGCATGTGAATTCGACTTGAAGGGGTCCACGAAAAATTCTGAAAAGTTGATACGGCCGAGCTAAGACTTTGATGGTCATATTTCTGAAAACAGAATTTGAAAAAGTTAATTCGTTTTCAAGTTATCGTGCAAACGGCGGACGGCCGGATAAACGTACAGACCAAGGGCGCATTCTTATAAGTAGCTTTTATGCTAAAGCTTCTAATAAAAGCCAACATTTCAAGTAATCAGTGATATGGCTTTTATTTAAATTCTCAAACTGGTACTTTTACGGAATTTTTCTTATGATTTATCTATCATCATTGTATTCTTGGTTCATAAGGAACCCACGATTTTTATTCTTTCCCCGTAATACGTTTCATTTCTCGAGCTGTTTTGGATATCCAATCTGGTCCGATTCAGCCATATTCTTCTCATTAATGATTCAAAACAAATTTATAGAAAACAAAACTGAAACATTGGCCTAGTTGATTTTTTTTATAATAAAAAGCGGAGGCGATTTCACCTTGTGTGAGCTTCCTATGACGGAAACCCTCATAGAAAAAAAAAATCACCTTCGCAGGTTGGAAGGTTGTTAATAATAAATATACGCTATCCAATATATCATCTCTATGTGCGGTGTGGAAACGAAATACGGAAATAACACGCGGCAACGTAGAACCTGAATTCCCTGAAAGTTTGCGAATAAATCTTTATAAAGCGTACAATCAAATGGTTCCTGTCGCACTATAATATGAAAATCCAGGGACCCGATTTGAAATAAAAAAAAATTAATAATAATTTCAAACAAAAAAACTAATAACGAAGTCTGGCCCGAAATTGCACAAAACAACCCATCAGGAGATTCTATCCTACAGCTAAATAACAGGAAAGCCACCCATTTGTAAAGGGACGTGGAAATCTTTTCAATTCATTTCCTATCTTCAGCGGTCTCATTTGACATCTTGTTTCCTCTTCCCCGGTTCGCCCACGGTAAACATAGCGACATTGTCGATATAGGTCGACAGATAATTTTGAATTATATAACGACCCGAAAATGTACTTCCATTCTTGTATACTGCAAGCTACCATGGCAACAAAACAACAAACAAAATGTCCCAAGGTTTGAAGGTGGTGATGGGAGTAAAAGCAATAAATAATTTTTTTTAAGGAAGGCTAGCTAGAATTAAAAAAAAAAAAAAAAATTGCAAAAGGGACAAGGCGAACGGTGTATGTGGTGATTACGAAACCTCGTCCAAGGGATCGAAAAGAAGGAATAAGCTCGTCTCTGCATTAACCATTTTATATTATAAATATTTTTTTTTCAATATTTCAATGTGATAAGATGAACGTTCTCGTTTCCCACCTTGAAGTTCTCGTTTTCCTTGGGGAGAGAAAAGCTCCATCCTCTTCCCATGTAGAACTTTGTGTTAGTTAAGTCTTTTTTCTAGTAATCATTATTATTAGCGCTAGCTTCTTTTGTGTGAAGTGAAAAATAAACGTAATACCCTTCAGAAACCATAAACATGTTTTGATGTTTTCGTTGAAAAGTCCGTCTTATAAGCAAGCGAATAAAAATAAATAAAAAAAAAGCCTTCGTCGCGATTATTCATTCAGTTCACAGCAGGTGGAGAAAAAGGACTCTTTTTGAACTCGACGAAAATTGCGGGAAATAATTGGAAATTAGTGAAGTTCAAAGAAACCATTCCGCTTCCGTGAAGAGAAATTTAAAATTAAAAATTTAAAAAGCGAATCAAGGATAGAATTCGTGATGGCCGTGAATGCAAATCGGTCTGAAACAGACATTGCCGTGAAGTAAATGAGGCCAGCGTCGTTTTATTTTCAATGTCCACTACGATGTATACATGGGGCATAGAAATACATTAAAAGCTATCCTTAAACTCAATTTTTCTCTTCCGAAAATGTTGCAAGCATTCGAAACATCCACACACAATAAATATCCACATCTTTAAGAAAGAAAACTTATATAACTTGTATTAATAAATCATAATGTGAATTTTTACTATGATACAGATATCGATTGGAATGATTTCATTTGTTACGAAACTTAAAAAAACCTCACGAGTTGGCTGCCAATGCAAATCACGTCCCGAAGCCAGAGAAAAGTGGTTTAAAAAATAGGAAGGAGAAAAAAAGTGCCAATTAATTCGAAATGTGTCCGTGAAAAATTTCAATCCGAATCGAACAAGAGCTGAGAATGAACACCAAAAGCTAGCGAAACTGAGCTTTTGTTATCAACAGGTTTACTAGCAATTTCCTTACAGGTACCGTAAAATATGAGATTGTAAGCTTAATTAAACAACCATTATAGATAATTATGTAAGATCGTTATTACACAAGTGTACTTCCTAAGAAATTTATATGCTAATAGGAATATTATAAGCTTAAATTAATATTCTTATTAGCATATAAATGCTGTTCAGAAAAGACTAATCTACGTTGCTGCGGAATTACTGAGTATTTATATCCAAACATGGATTACTATGCTACCTAATGGCAGCTCTTTGCTTTATTTAATCCCAAGTTATTGACTATCTATATAATCTCCATAAGTTGGCGAACAGAGATTGTACACATGCATCAAAAACAATATGAACTTTGTTGGCGAACAAAAGATCTCGTAAAAGTAGTTTTACAGATAACAAGCAAACCGAATGAAAATGAAGCAACATCATTTCCCCTTTTCAACAGTTACATATTCAAACACGATGAAAATTCGAATATATATATAATAGGTATCTAGATGTTTTTCGTATATTTTACAGCAGCTATGCAAATTGCCCGAAATTGTTATTGAGAGCAATTCATTTCTCTTCAACGACACGCATGGTAGACATTCTAAAGAAAAGTTGTCATTGATCTTGCTAATGGGAAAAATCACTGGACATTAATTCGGTTTACATCCGAAGTTAGAGTAAAATTATCTGTAGGACAATCACACGGGCAGACTACATCTTTAACCACATAATTAGCTCTTCATTTCATAGCATGATTAACGTTCCTCATCCACGTAACCAAAAGTGAGGTGTTTACATTAGATTTTGAGAAACATAAGAAGCTGTACAAGGCGAAATATAGAACCCTTTAACGACTTGTTTAAAGCACGTTGTCGGCCCAAATAGAGTGATATCACATGATCCTTGTAATTTTATTTTGTCTAAATTAAATTGTGATCACCGAGAAGATCGCTCGAAATCTTCAGTGGAAACCGCTAAATGGTAGAAGCAAAAATGGAGCAAAGGACAAACTGGCGGGAATTTGTGTATATTCAGGCAATATCACAATTTATTAATTAGTGTGCTTGGATGGTTTATTAGAAATTTTGGCGTCGACTACTAAGGTCATTTTGCGCCTTTGTACACAAGTAATATCTGTACGCAGCCCTGGACAAACACAAACAACCATGCCCACGGCGGGATTCGAACCCACGACCAGGCGGACTCGAAAACTAGAAAGCCTACGCCCTAGCCCTCTCGGCCATCTAGCCAGCTCTTGATAAGATTGATAATCTCATATCCTGCCTTCATACTAGTACAACTAGTTGTTACCCGCGGCTTTGCCCGCCCGCGCCATCTGTTGAGGGGAATTACAAAGAAAGCCCCAGAAAGTGGGGAAGGGGAGGTCGTAGGGGGCTGATTTTTGGCGATAGAGCAGGTCCTTTATTGATAAGCCTGCCCTGAAAATTTCAAGTCGCTAGCTCAAACCGTCTAGGAGGAGATAGAATTACAGATAAATAAATAAATAAATACACGCAAGAGTTTTAGTATATAGATGTAAGATTCATCAGAATTAAACGGAAATTTTTTGAGCAAAATTTCAACATATTCACGATTTCAATGAAAAAAAAATTGAACTGGGGTGGACAAAACAATAAGTTACCACCTTTAGATGATGATCGGCAAGTTTTTGGTTGTTTTTCACGAAAAAAGTACTCCAGATAGCTCCTTTCGAATTGATTTTTCATCGAGTTAAATGGAACTTGTGTGATGGAATCTACCTAATGGAGGATTAATGGGTAAAGCGTCAGCCTCAGTGAAATTTCCCCCATTAGTATATGCTAACTTCTTAATGTATATTAATTCAAAAATAAGAACTCCATTTAATTAAAAGAAATAGAAATAAAAATAAATAATAAAAACAATTGAATAAAAGTCACCCAGTGGAGAAATATAAAGGTTGAAGTGGACGAAACATAGATGAAACAAAGATCTTGTGGAGCTTATGTAGATGAAACACAGATGAACAGTTTCAACCTTTGTATATTTCTCCACTGGGTGACTTTTATTCAATTGTTTTCATTATTAATTTTTATTTCTATTTCTTTTAATTAAATGGAGTTCTTATTTTTTAATTAATATACTTTATTACAACTCCTACTCTTATATAACTAACTTCTTAAAGATGTATTACTATAAGAAGCTTAACTTGACTCTGTCTTCAGCAATGTCAATGCTAACCTGTTACATAAATTATTGATATATCCTCCTTCTCCATATTTAACTATTTACCGAGCACCAAATTGCTTTCCACCGAGGAATGTTTTCTATTGTGATTCGATTTCCAGGTTACTTGCTCACGTAGAGATTGCACCAAAGGTCAAAGTCGCTTAGATTGTGCACATATTTGCACATTTTCTGGAAACTAAAGGAATAGAAACTGGAACCCTTCATTAGCTTGATTTTTATACTACAGGAAAATCTGTCTAATCTGGAATTACACGGGACCAAAAAATATTCCCATTATAGACATGTTTTCACAATAAGAAATGAAAAAGTATACCTATACCACTGGTCAGGACTATATTTTTTCCCAGAAAGAACAAGGTTTCTAGGTTAGGCAGGTTTTACTGTATATGCATGGCCGTAGCCAGGACGTTATCCTGGGGGAGGGGGGGGGGGGTCGATTTTAAAAAATTCCGCTGAATCGGGCCTTTTTCCATATTTGGGAGGCGGACCTTTTACCATATTGGGTTGGTCCTCGACCCCCCCCCCCCCTGATTACAGGCCTGATATGTTATCAAACCACAAGAAACAAAATATAAGAGTTCAAAGAATTTTTTAGGCAAAGAATTGGATTTCCCCCAGACAATTTTTTCAATCAGCACGCCAGATCAGACAAGAAAGAGATCAACCCGCGAGATCACGTGGTTAGAAAGGTGATTTAGTTGACAAATTAAGAGAACATGAGAAAAAGATTACTAAATCATGATCCTTTTAATTAAAAATAAATAAATAAATGCAGAGAAGATTAAGAACTGCCGTACAGCAGACAAATATAGCAAAAAACTTCGGATTCGCCGTCTCTTTTAAAAATGGCAACAATATCAAAAGATACCTTGGCAGCAGTACGGATATACGAAATATACTCTGATTTTTGCAACGACTTACCAAAGCAAAAAAAAGATAAGCACTAGGATAAAAGAGCATTTCACCTACATTAAAATGGTAATCTTAGCGGCTCCTGTTTTGCAGAGTACATATCGAAGTCGTGATGTAATTATGATAAAAACTGTCAAGATTTTGCATTTCTCAAACAAACCTTGTAAGTTAATTTTCTTGAATTAATAGAGATAACAAAACGATCAATTTGTTAAGCCATTAAACAATACGAGCCGACCTGGCTGACCGTAGTGATTGGCTGAATTGATTGAGGAACTCGTATAAATCCTCTATAATTTTTGTATTTTCTAAAATGCAAATGATGATGTCGGGGATTATAATAAAATTACGTTTTTAGAATTTATGCTTTTATTGAGAATTCGTTGCGATTCAGACTCGTGTTTGAACTTTTTGTACGCATAATCATCTCAGGAACACGTACTTAAGCTACGGACATCTTATTACGAGACAATGTAATTTGGCAGTTGATGCCAAACGTTCAGTGAACTATCACCGTGTCTCTATTTATATAACACACTATAATGGCTAATGAACAACTACAATCAAAAATTAAGATCATGTAAATCAGCATAGTCTCATTTTAGCTGCGTAGTAAATTTTGTAAACACACCTAAATAATCTTTTACGCTACATTTACAAAAAAAAAATTAATTAAATAAAGGAAGTTCCTTGAAAAACTCGTTACTGTGGGTGAGCAAATGATTTTTTTTGTTTAAATTACACAGAGAATTTTACGTAACTTAAAATGATTCGAAGAGGGTTTTCCATTGTCAAATTCCATGAAATTCCGTTTTGACTTGGAACAGAGAGAACAGACATTCCACAGACGGGCAAGAAGGGTTTGTTGTGTCGTCTTCTTATGCATTTCTCATGTAAATTATTTATTTACACCATTTGATAAATGAAGTGGAGAGGGGGAGAAGCTGTTTTTTATTTTGGTAATGTTATTCCTTTCCTCTCCAACTTAAATTCGGCTATTTTGCTTGGATGCACTCTGCTTGCCAGCGTATTTTTAGTATGTAAACCTCTATTTTTTGAAGGTTGAATCTAATCAATTGGGCATTCTATTTTCGACTTAAACATACCGAGAGGGGGGGGGGGAGAAGTTGCTTTTTTTGTAATGTTTACGAAAAACAAAAACATCGCTTGTATAATTAAGAATATTTGGTTAGAGGCTTCTTAGGAGTAAAATTCTTGAGACTACTCGCAGGAAGAAGCCGTTTTGGAATATTTTCTTTCAAATTATGAAACCTTCGTAATGCGATTATAACGTGTTGCAATGCAATATTATTGTCTAAGTTTAAAATAATAATGCTTAATGCATGAAAAACAACAGGAGTGGATTTCGTTTCTGAGAACTGCATAATGGTAGTGCTAGGCTACGGCTAAACCACAAACTTTATTTTTTTATATTATGTTTATGATTTCTTGAAACTAATCTAAAATCTTATAAGAATCAAATCAGGTTCCGGCGCTCACTTTTACTTTTTTATCCTACTTTTTTTTTTCCTTCCTGCTGCCTTACAGGCCTTCAACAATTTCG
Organism: Rhysida immarginata; assembly: GCA_023313115.1. Lineage (NCBI taxonomy): Eukaryota > Metazoa > Arthropoda > Chilopoda > Scolopendromorpha > Scolopendridae > Rhysida > Rhysida immarginata. Next base: position 7,731,570 of record JAHWFO010002284.1, read on the forward strand.
AACGTATCCTCCGTCATCATCGGTTTAGTCAAATCCAGCGTAATCCCGATGTTCCTGGCCACTCACCATTCCACCAAGGAGAACAACTTTTTTAATACGTAATTTATTTTTTTTTTCTCTTTCAAACTTTCTTTTTAATTTGGCGCTTTTCCTCTCTCTCTCTCTATCCGAACCCTTAACATTGAACCAGTAATTTAAGTTGAGCTAACGGAATATGTAAGCGCTCAGTTGACCAATCCATCCCTGTTAGCCGAATATAAGAATCGCTCGTCACCTCAGACACAACAAACACAGGGCTCTCTCTCTCTCTCTCTCTCTCTCCGCCTCTCATCCTGTCAACCTAGACCCACCGACGGAACTCGTTCCTTTTCCCCTTTAAAACATTTTTCATGTCATCCGTCAACCTTGCTACATGAACTTGGAGTGGATAATATTATCTCAGCTCTCGTATCGCTGGACGGTAAGTGGAAAAACTTTTTTCTTGAAAACGCTTTTCGCGCGTCGCTCCGAAGGGAAGTTGTTGGCATCCGCTCGTCCGAAGGGAGGAAAGAACTTTTTAAATTTAAAACCTGATTAGATAAAATAGCACGTGAAGATGGGATTTCTCTCTCACACACACGGGGTAAGATATTTTCTAACATTTCTCTGACCTTGACATTTTGGCTTGTCGTCGCTCCCAAAAAAAAGATTCGTGCACACGCACGCAAGAGGCGCCGCAGCTTTTAAGTGTCATTAATGAAAATCAAAAACGCAGCACTTTTCTAAATCAGTTTTAATATATATTCCATTCATGAATTTAAAAAAAAACTTCTCTGAATCATGTCTGGGGAAAACAAAACTGGCGTGACGTCATTTCGCAACCGAAATTTCAATAATGAGACGGGTTTGCGCGTGTTTTAAAATTTGCACGCATTCGCCATAGACTTCACAGCAAGATACTTTGGAGTCACAAAACACGTTGCTAACTTTATTATTATATTGTATTAACGATTCTAAACTGCAGCACAAATGAATACAAAGATGAAAATGATCAAGCATCAAAAAGAGAATTTTTTTTCGTTTCAGCGGAACCATTTCAACTATTTCCTCATTTCTCAACATATCAACTTGAATGAATTGTATCCAATAGCAGTGGAGATGAGTGTCGAATTTGGTTTATGTTAAAATCAAAAACAAACATTAACGAATTCGTTATTGTTACAGTATAAAAACTAAAGAACTAACTATATTTCAAAATCGTTAATTTATACGTACATATTCGCCTAATTAATTTAATTTTATTAGTCATCTGTAATTTAGGCCAGAAATAAGATGCGTCGCAAACCTAAAACCAATGAAAACAAATCGAAGACACCCTTTAGCTAGGATTTCAAACAGGTGATCAGCTTGTCGAGGGGAAAGTAAACGTGCAACAGAGAAAACGTGCAATATTTCTGGAATGTACAAAATTTAAATTTGAATATACAAATTTATTATCAACTTATTTTTTTTTAATATATTTCATTCATCAATAATAAATAAAACAAAACAACAGGAAGCAAACAAAACGAAATTTTTAATAGCAACGCACACTTGGCACTGAACCCAACTGTCAAAGAATGCAGGTTTCGACATTATATCTATTAATTTATGTGTAATGTGATGTAATATGTTCGTGTGTATATGTAGCGTGTTGAACGAATATTTATTTCGCTCTGAAATACAAAGTCTTGTTTTGAAGTCTAAAATTTTACGATTTCCTTGAATGAATGAGCTGGATGGGGAGAAATAGGAATCGAGGAAGTTCCTTTCAGGGTAGCAGGACAAACTTGAAAACGAATGGAAAATGTGTGTAAGACAGGAATGCTTGGCTTTGATTGGGGTAAGTAATTTAGTCCCTCAAGACAATTCTTTTAGCCTGCCCTAATGACCCGTGCTGAGATAGGCACGAAGTTTAGAGCTTACAAGTTAGATCTAAGTTGCCACTTCTCCGCATTTTAATACAAATCTCCGGGCTCCTAGAAATATCCTCGGGTTGTAGAAAAAAAATAAGTCCATAAAAATTTTCACGACTTGCATTAGCAGTGCATAAATAACAATTTTAAGCGTATATTACGTGGCGACATCTATCTACATTAGCTAGATACTCTAATTTATGGCTTCCCAGTTGGTTTTTTTTTTTATTATGCCAAGGTAGCAATCAGTTTTTTTGTTTTTTTTTATTCTGCATCTTAAATCAGCGCTTGGCCATAATTTAATAAGGGTGACCAATATGAGGGTAGGACAAAACCCCTAGGTGCAAAACTTCCAAAGTGAAAGCACAAAGAAGGACATAACCCACAAACGAAACCTCAATTTTTGATCATATTTTAATAATTTTTAGATCATTTTTATCGAATTATCCGAAAATTTACTGAAGTGTTATCTTATAAGGGGACGGGGGGGGGGGGATTAAAAATGTTTTCTAAGATTAATTTATTGAATTAATTTTTTTAGTCGTACATTGGAAATAGGTACAAAACCCAATTAATTAAGAGAATTAAAAAAAAAAAAACCATCCCCAAAATAAGAAAAAGAAAATTACGTAAATTTTTACTTTTTATATTTTTCAGATAATATTCTATTCTGAGGGTTTTGTACATGGGGTTTTTATACCCGAGGTTATGGCCGGTAGTGGTTTTGGCTGGATCCTCGAACAGCATATTTGTAGAACATGGGGTAGAGGCTATGCCAACAAACAAATTATAAACGTCCAGATAACCTAACAAACCAGCGAATTAATCGAAAGTAGTGTCCTCACCCTGTAACCAGCCAAATGGAGTACAAATATGCTGTTGAGGCTATGTCAACAAACACACCCGAAACGTCCAGATGTTACATAAAAAGCACTCTTCATTCTCGATACTATGCACCTCAAATATCTCCCCCCCCCCCCTCCAAACCCCTAACACTCAACAAACTTCTTTCTCGGCATTATGCACCTCAATTCCAAAAGCCTGGTATGCACTCCATTTGGCTGGTTATAGCGTGAGGACATATATTGATTCGCCGGTTTGGTAGGTACCTGGGCGTTTATAATTTCATTGTTGGCAGGACAACCCCCCTGTTGCCCAGACAATGTATGTTCTACAAATATCGTTCGCATATTTGTAGAACATACATGGTCTGGGCAACAGGGGGTAGAGGCTATGCCAACAAACAAATTATAAACGTTCCGGAACAAATACACGTCTTGTAAAAAAAAAAAAAAAAAATACGTGTCTAATATTTTTTGAAAGCTATTTAATGGTGCAAAAATTAGCCCCCTGCATCCCTAATAGAGGTGGGGTAGGGGGAACTTTGAAATTTCAAATAGAAACCCCCATTTTTTTTTTTTTTTTTTTTAATAGATTCGGATTCTACGGAAAAAATTACATTAATTTTACCAACATTTTATTTAAATGTTTAGTAGATGGCGCTGTAATTGCAAAAAAGTCAAACCAGTGCGAATATCTCGAGAAGTCCACTTCAAATCAAATATGCATACAATATTTTTTTAAAGCTACGGTATTTAACAGTACTAAAATTAGCCCTCACCACCTTTTCAGAGGTGACGGGGGCAACTTTGAAATTTTAAAAGGGAACCCCTATTTCTTATTGTAGATTAAGATTCTTCAAATTTCTTATCATTGTTTTTTGCGGTAGATGGCGCTGTAATCATAAGAAGGAAAAAAAAAAAGTAATTCGAATGCCTCCGGAAAAACACTTTAGATCTAAGAGAAAAAAATGTTTTCCATTATTCTGAGTAGTTCACTCAAGTAATTAAGTCTCCGGAAATTTAAAAAAAAACAACAAAAAAAACTACTTTTAGCGTAACCGAGGAATAACGACGTGGGCATAGTAGTTTTCTAGTCCCTTTGGGGTGATTTTTTCGAGTGAGTCTCCTCGCCTCTCATTGAACAATCACCCAAGCACTTTATGCCGTAAGATGACTATAGTGTAAGATGTTCAAATTGATGACCATCCTGCACTTGGCAGTGTGCTAACCGGTAGTAAAATTGTTGAGAAACCTTCCTGAAAGGATGGGAAGGGCTCATTTTAGCACTATCAAATGCGGTAGCTATCAAAAAATATTGGATGCTTTTTTGATTTGAAGGGGACTTTTCGAGATATTCGCACTAGTTTGACTTTTATTTTTCAATTACAGCGCCATCTATAAAAATATTAAAAATGTTTGAGTAAAATTAATATAGAATCCGGATCTGCAAAAAAAAAAAATTGGGGGTTCCCATTTGAAATTTCAAACTTGCCCCCCACCCCACCAGAGTGCACGAGGGGGTGCAGGGGGCTAATTTTGGCATTATTAAATAGCATTCAAAAATATTTGATACGTATTTTTTCTTTTTTCTTTTTTTTTGACAAGACGTATATTTTTCGAGATATTAGACCCTTACGGGACTTTTTATTCACCCGGTATATCACCCCCGCTTCATCCATTCTTGATATCACTTTGATCACAGTCATTTTCTCCCACATTCACTCAATCAAATTGCTATCTTTGATAGTATAAATTTTTGAAATCGGATCTGTTGTAATATTTCATATAGGGACGTTATGAGATATTGATGAAACATTTGGCGAAACATTTGAGAGGTAAATGACGAAAAATCACTGCGACCAAACGAAGTGCAATCAGAAAATTGAAGAAATTTACATTTACGATATTCTTGTGTTCTTTAACATGAGATGTTATTTTCAAAAGACTCTCACAGAAGTGCTTTGAACAGATATCAGAGAACTAAATGATAACACAACAACCTTCAGATGTCCTCCTTCGGAATAAGACCTAGAATACAGATTTAATGTTTTCTGATATATTCCTCATTGAATGTATTCTAGGTGGTCTTGTTCGGAAGGAGCCATTTCCATAACTTATACACCACGATTCTTATACAGGGTGTCTCCTAAAGTGAACCGATAGCCAACTTCTAATATACAAATCTGACAGATTTAAACTACAGCACAATTTCCACGAATATTAGTTACACGGAAATGAAATAGTGAAACTATCAAACCAATCATACGCTTACTTTTTCTTTTATAGATGCACCGTCAACCTTTGCTTTCGTTTAAATTGATAAACAATTCCTGTTGTTTGCCTTTTTTTTTAACTCCAAACACACCACACTTTCTCTGCCTCTATCACCTAAACGGTTGGATCAATTGAAAAAACACCAAGAATAAAACATTTCTCAAATGTTGTGTACAATCTGAAAATGGCATTAAAAATTGGGGTTTCCATTGCAAATTTGAAAGCTGACTTCCATATTCGAAAATGGTGTCTTTTTTTATAGAAATGTACCCCTCTTAAAAACCCCTCACATAAAAGTACAATAATTCTTCCATTGAAAGTACTCCGTCAGATTTGTGGTTATTGGATTACTTTAGGTGAAGCACGGTGTAAGTATTCTTTGCATACAGGGTGTTGTATAATTCGATGACCAGCTTAGGAGGGATGGTAGTATGGGTGATTCTAAGCAAAAAATTTCATATGAACATGGGTCCGAATTTGAACGATAACTGAGATATGAACAGAAATAAAAATGCCGCCACCAAGATCAACAAGTTAATAACTCAGGTTCTGCAGCGCCTAGGATAATGAATTTTGGAGGAATAATAGAGTACATAAAACTGTGTAAACCGTTAAAATATTCCAACGAGTAGTTTCCGAGTTACGCATTCAAAATCGTAACAATGATCACATGCGAGCACTAATCAGCACGTGTTAAGATGTTGACTGCGTAACTCGGAAACCACTCGCTGGAATTCGATCAAATTTTAACGGTATACACAGCTTTATGTACAGTATTATTCCTCCAAAATTCATTATCCTAAGCCTTGCAAAACCTGAATTATTAACATGTTGATCTTGGTGGCAGCATTTTTATTTCTGTTCATATCTCAGTTAGCGATCAAATTCGGACCCATGTTCATATGAAGTTTTTTTGCTTAGAATCACCCATACTACCACCCCTCCAAAGTTGGTCATCGAATTATACAACACCCTGTATAAAGCTCATGTTATACAGTATAGAGTTCTCACACTGTAAGGTGAAATGGAAGAGTTCACTTTATCGCGCTCAATAGGTGGGGGCGTCAGATATTATACTTTATACCCTCCTGCGCGATCTCTGAGCTGTTTTTTTCACTCAAGCCTGCTCGCAACCGCTCATTGCAGCCCTATTGTTGAATTGCCAGGATTTAAGAAAATTAGAGCATTTAAAAAAAATGTTTCCTACCTATCCCAATCTATTGAGCGCGATAAAGCGAACTCTTCCATTTTACCTTACAGTGTGAGAACTCTACCTATGTGATTAAAACGCAGAAACATAAATTGTGACTTTTTTTTTTGTATAATTTACAGTTATTGGCCTTGTCATTATGCGAACTGCTCGATATTTTCTTCGGAAGCAAAAACGAGTACCAAAAAGCATTAAAACATTCTGGCGGTAATAAAATCTCATTTTGCAAGCTCAAATTCAGTTTATATCTAAATTTTCAGAGTGCTTCTCATTCAGGTAGATACTGCATTGAAAAAAATACATTTTAAGAAGCAAACATTTTAAATTTAGCACACGCAAATGTTTTTTTAATTAAGCTTCAAAAGTTGTGATAATTAATTTCTGCTAATTCCTGGGTGATATGTGAGATGTTAGTCCATAAATAACAGAAACCGCTAAATGGTCAAACCAAAAATAGCATTAGAAGACTGGTAAGCACTAGATAAAATTCTTCAAGAAATACCGGAAATTGAAGAACCTAACCTAACAAGTTGTTGGCAATAACTAACTAACAATTCAACGAAATCACATTACTTCTGCCCTCAGCGTATATGGCCATTTCCAAATGCCTTTTAATGTGTTTGGGTGGCTTAATAAATTCTGAATTACTCGTGTGAATGTTCGATATATATACGTTGCATTAGTTTATAAAACGGTGACAAACTTTCGTAGTAAACTAGGTCTAATAATCTTGAACTCTGCTGGCCAGATTAGGTCAGAAATTAGATTCTGATTATCACAGTTCTGAATATCACAGAGTAAACATGGGCGTAGCCAGGAGGAGAGATAGGTGCAGGATACCCACTCATTCCCATAGGAGGGGGGGGGGGCAAATGAAAAACATACGTGAGAAATTACGAACTAAAGTTCACCAAATACCAGTTCCATCAAAACAGTACAAATACTTTGCTGTTTTGTGTATATTTTATTCCCCCCCCCCGCCCCTATGCCATTGTAAATGGTTTGTCTTCTCGCAGTTCTTTCTTAAACACTTAAATAAGGGATTAATGGAGTGTTTAATGCAATAAATAAATAATAAAATAAATAAATAGCAAAAACGGTTGGTACTAACTTTCGATTTCTATCATGATTGATGAATATCATGATTGTAAACTACTAATTAAACGAATTATCCAGCTGTTCGTTCTAATTTTTATGTAACATTATATACTTTCAAACATTTATTGGAAGTTATTATTTTATTCACGGTCAGGCCATCATTTTTCATATAAAAAAACTCAATGTATATCAGGGTCCACTTCCCAGCAAATCCCCTTTTAATAACCTTGATATTATAATCACCACTAAATCTGAGACTTCGGTGCTAATAAAATATTTTTTTCTTAATACATTTTTTTTTGAAAGCATTATTATTTTATTTATTTCTTTTATTGTATTGAAAGCATTACTTAGTAATTTCAGGTGTTGGAATGATCGTGTTAGTCATGCTGATCACTCTTTTTATTGTCCTCAATATGAATTTTAAATTCAGAATATGTTTACCTATACAAACAGAATAGGCTGAATGACGCAAAGAGAATTAGATGGCCTTAAATAGTAAAACATAAAAAAGAATAATAATCAAATTTAATGATAGGTCCCAGTTACATTATTTTCAATCTTTGAATATGCTGGAAATGTTAATAAAATTTTTTTTGATATAAGCAAGAGTTATTTCACAATTGTCAACAGCCACTTATTTCCTCTTCTAAGAACTTCAATCCAAAAAAAAAAATCATGTTTTAAAAAATTTTATTTTATTTTCCCCTTAATGTGCTGCTCTCTCCAATTGCTCATTTCTCTGGTTTTAACCACCATGGAGAGCCTTCGACTCCAAAAGGAGAATTCAATCGACAGTGTTGCGTAACTCGCGCACACTGGAGCGTTTCATTTGAAATATACAGTTCAATTAATTGTATGATATAATAAAATATAAAAAGAAAGAGTAAAAACGAGCGTTATTATGACTTAGAGAAAGCTTGATTGAGGGCATGTCGACCCGCAAACGGCAAAAATTTGCGCCATTTATCGCTTTTAATTATGTAATTAACATGCAAGGACACTGAGAGAAAATCGTCAATAGACATATAAATCGGGCAATGTAAAAGTGCAGCAGCACAATGAGCTATCCGAGACAGAAAGAGATTTTGTGACAGAACAGCTTTAAGAGAAATTCCCAAAAGGTAGGCAAGTAGTTAAAAAGCGAGAGAAAGTTAAAACAAAAAAGAAGTTCAAAAACGAGATCATAAATTAAGTCGTTTGAACTTGGACTTGATCCAATTTTGTTTGCGTAAAGATAAAAAAAAAAAAAAAAAAAAAAAAAAAAAAAAAAAAAAAGAGTTTTTCGTGGTAATGTCCTAGAGTCCGAAATCAAATATGAGCGCATTTATTACATTTTTTTTTTCAAAAATCTTGCATTCTCCTTAGAACGCATAAGATGGTTCTTCTAAGAAGTTGTGAAAACGAGGAGATCGTTATGAAAAACGATCAGGATACGCAAAGCACTAAAATGTCTAAGCAAATAAGGGAAAAGAAATTCTCTTTCGGGCCGACCATTTCTTTTCTTGGTAAGAGCTTGAGATTTCAATATAATAATGATTAGTAATGGTTATATTAATTAGGCAGAGACCGCTCGACGGAGAGCATCCAATAACGATCTACTACTCTGTTCAAAATCCGACGCCATCAAGGAAATCGATCTTGGCTAGAAAACTGCACTGAATACATTCAGAGTCTAAATCTACTTTAAATTATATTAGAAATTATTTTTTTAATCCTTTAACCGACAGATGTTGTTGACTCGTTTCTGGTTCATTCGTTCGTTCGCTCAAGGCATTTCGTGGGAGGTGCGTCAATGTTCGACTCGTGTATGCACGAAACAACAGTTTTCAACGATTTTTTTTAATTTTATTTTTGTATTTCTCCCGGATATAGAGAAAACACAGTTGGTTCTAATCCATATGTTTACCAGTTGTTTTAATATAAATTAAATGAGAAAATATATGGTTCCAACTCTTTCGTGTCATGAAATAACGCATCACAAGATTGGGTAATGGCCGACAAATGAGATGCGTTTTTGCGTGACGCACTTTCTTCCTTTTATGTATGTAAATCATAATAATAGGTTACTGAGTAGCAATACAGGTTTTTTTTTTAATATTTATCTTATTTTTAAAAACAATGTTTTCTTGCTGCCGAGAAACAGGTTTGACAGAAGAGGACAGAATTGTGGTTTTTAAATCCGGATTGTTTGAAATTCGTGCTTTAGAAGAAGTTGACAGAAATGAAATGGCTAAAAGCACGAAGAAAATCCGCAAACAAAGCAGACTAATAATAAAGGAATTATAAAAAGAAGAAGACATGAAGGAAAACATTGTCAACCAACTTTTTTGTTGGCCCTTTTGCTCTTAATATTATGCTTTTTCATTTCTTCTTTGAAGCTTTTTTTTTTTCCTGGCCCTATAAAAATTATTATTTTGTTTTCATTGGATTAACTGTCCTTTGTTAAATTCGTTTTTAAAACAAATAGGCAAATGCTATTTAAATCAGTTTCCTTCAAGAAGAACCCATCCGTGCTGTGTTTACCTATTACAGCGTTCGCTGTGCTCCAAAAAGCCTTTTGCCGTGGACAATTGTCATTCCACCAAGTTCAAATCTAAATATTGTTCCAATTTCGACAAAAAAAAGGATGCTAATGTCCCTTATTAATCCATTCGTTATGAAGGTGCATTTTTAAAACATTCAATGTCGTTGTTCCAAGAGCATGACGTTCATGAAAATGTAAATGCTGTAGTGACTCAAATGTATGTTAAGGCAAGTACCGACACTTTAAGAGAAATCTCCTTAATTTAAAATATTCTTCTGATTTAATAATCTTGTGATCTCCTTGTTATATATTTTAAATCTCTAATTGACTTTCCCTAATTGGCTGTAATTGCGGAAAACCTCAAAGATGAAACGCAGAGGAGGGGAAATTATAATTAAAACAATAATTATGTTAATTTAATATTTCTTTGAACATATACATTCCGATAATGAAGCTAAATTCGTTAAGATGACGTGGACGCTTCAATTGGTGATTCAATAATGATGACATTTTCGTCTTTGTTTGTAATTTGCACGGTAATGGCTTGAATAACATTTATTGGCAAATGACATGTATCGTCAATTACGTTTTCATCATCAATAACATTATCTAATGTATCATTTAATTAGTTTAATCCGAAAATATTGATGATGAAGATGATGATCGATTCGATACTGCTATTTAAAACCCCGATTCGATAATGTCTATCGTGTTACCTTTTGGCTTCCTGAGATCTCTTAGGCAATAATAGAATGACTTTAATCACTCATTTTCACATTTCTTTCCCAACCTCAAACTTTTGATATTAAGCACAAGACTATTATATTTTTATAACTCGGAAATAATTTATTGTCTTAAAGCAGATCCTATCATTCCTCATCAAAAAGCGTGAGTTTGTCGATCAGATTTAAATTTAAAAAAAATAAAAAATAGTGCAGAGTTGGCTGTTAATGATTATTTCTTTAATCATGAAAGAGATAAGGTAATGGATTCTGTTGTAATAAATGTTGACGTCAACCTTTTGTGTTTAAAAAAAAAAAATTCATAATGAATGGGAAAATTGCATGTAAAATTTCTCGGTCGGCCTCGCAAATCCTTCATGAATTTCCTGATCATTCCTCATAACGAAGTATTTAGTAGTAATACGGATTAATATCTTAAATATAAAATTCAATTTAGTATCAACTGGATATATTTAAAAAATATATGATACGGAATTCAGCTGTAGCTGAACGAATTATTTCCGTTTTAATAATTTATTCTAAAGGGAACCTTTATCACTCCTGCTCGTTTATAATTTATGCATGGTCAATTTGCTATATCTACTCAATGTCGGAAGCACTAGTCCTTCAACGCCGAAGGCTAATCTTCCTTAAATCCTTCTACTTGTATATCACAAGGATTTCAACAGAAATTAATTAAATTTGAAATGAATTTATCTCCTTATAATGGGGAAAAAATTGTGAAATAATAAAATAA